>CM032449.1:48182241-48259040 GCA_019049505.1 Pachyrhynchus sulphureomaculatus
CTGGAATACTTATTTTATAGGAGAGACAAAAAACTGTCTTATTGTTCTAGTTTATCAAGTCAGCATCGAATAACGCCTTTTTAGAGTTAGTACAATAAAAAATAAATAATTCCCGCCGAGTGAACAGATGGTTTAGCTTTGTACATAGCAGCTTTTCTGAACCGCTGGTGAACTAGTGACCCATAGCCGGCTTTATTTTTATCAGTTTTACCAACATACAAAAGTTAAATTTAACACTCCTCGACAGGAGCAGCTGCATTTGCTCTTAATCTTATCAAATATTAAAAAAACATTTTTTGGGAAAAAAACGTCGCGTTTTGTATGCGCACCGACGCTATATAATTGAGTAAGATACAAGATATGCGTTATTAAATGATGACAATTTTTTTCACAGTAAAAGTTTTTCTCATTAGGGTAATTTTTGGGAAAAAACTTAACCTTCAATCGCAATAACCTGAATTTTTATAAAAGTAACTGGATATAACTGAATTACGATAGTAATTGTTATTTACGTTACATGTTTGGAAAGTGGTATTTTGCCATCCGAAAAAGTATCAGGACGGCAAATTATGACCAAAAAGTGTATGCAAGTAAAAGGTAGATAGTTGTTGATCATTTTCCCACTTTTTTACTTTCAACGTCAAAAGGAAGGCAAGGAAATTCGAGAAAAATAGACATGCGAGATTTTTGCATTTCATCGCGTGTCGGAGTCCCTAGATCACTAAAAAAAAGTTTCCCATTACTATCAGTCTGTCTGTTAGTTCGTCTATCCGTCTATCGACAGAATAAGTCTTAAGCACAATGCGATATCAATTTTATGTTTCATCATCATCATCATATATCAGCCCTTAGCCTCCTTTAATCTTTTCCAGCTAAACCGGTCTTGGGCTTTTTGGATCCAGTTTCCCGTTACTCTTCTCAGATCATCTGTCCATCTGATGGGAGGTCTTTCTCTATTCCTACATGGTTCTTGTCTAGGTCGCCATTCCAATACCTTTCTAGTCCATCTGTTATCTTGCGGCCCAATTCCATTTGAAAGATAAAACTTTCTCAACTGCATCTATCACTCTCGTTCGGTTCCTAATTTCTTTATTTGGATTTTATCTCGAAGAGATAAACCCAATATTGACTGCTCCATTGCCGCTTGGGTTACCTTTTCTCCTCCCTAACTAAGCACAGGTAACACACATTGGTTAAAGATCTTTCGTTTAAGGCAAATAGTTTGCCAAATGCGGCCCAAGCTAGAGTGACCCTCTGTTGTGGTTCATGAGTCTGATTATCTCTGCCCAACTTAATTTCATGTTCCAAATATTTATATGTTATGACTTGCTAGATATTTACCTGTTTACTGATAGTAGCTTGGTAAAAACTAGATTTTTCATAAACTGGGTCTTCAAAAAATTTGGCTTTAGGTCAATTTTATGGGACTTTTCTTTTAGGGTGTTAAGCATGACATTCGCATGATCTGCACGATCTGTTAACAGGACAATGTCATCGGCGAATCTCAAGTTATTCAGCATTTCTCCATTTATATCTCTGCCCATGTTGGTCCAATTCAGATTTTTAAACATGTGTTCCAGAAAGGTGATAAACAACTTTGGGGAAATAGTGTCACCCTGACGCATACCTCTTTCGACTCGGAATTGGTTTGTTTCCCTATGTAATTTAACTGTTGATGTTGCCTGATAGTAGATATATCTTAGGATTTCGATGTACCTTGAATCTATACGACATTCAGCAAGAGCCCTAAAAAGCATATCTTGGTTCACTGAATTGAAGGCCTTCTCATAATCCACAAAGGTTAATATTAAAGGCTTGTTATATTCGACACACTTTTCTACAATTAACTTAACAGTCAAGAGGTAATCATTGACACCATAGCCTGCTCGAAATCCAGCTTGATCGGGTGTTTGGTAGAAGTCTAGCTTTGAGGTCAAAGGTTTTGTCAATATTTTTGTGAACATCTTATAAACATGGGAGACGATGCTTATAGGACGGTAATTTGATAGATCTGTTGAATTGCTTTTTTTTATAGAGGAGAATGATAATAGCGTTGTTGCACCGCGTTGGTGTTATAGACTTAGTAAGACATAGTTAAATGTGTTGTGAGGACCCTGATGATAGTAGGTCCAGCCAACTTTATGGCTTCAACCCGCAATACCATCCTTCCTTGGAGACTTGTAGGATCTCATCTTCTGATATTTCGGGAATATCTTTTGACCTTGATTTTGAATATGTTTTATCTCATACGGTGTGTCGTTATTAGTGTTTTTATAACGCTGTTTATAAAAACCTTCAACAATATTCATAATCTCTTCCCTATCCGTTATCACTCTTTCGTCTTCGTTCTTTAGTTTTTTGCATAATTTTTGTTCCTGTAGATAATTTGGATCTTAAAACTTTTAGACTTTTATTCTCCTCGATTACTTTTGTTACTTGTGCGGTATTAAACTTTCTAATATCTCTTCTTATTGATGTTGATACTGATTTGTTGAGAGCTCTATGATCTTGTGTATTGCTGCTTGCCATTTCTCTTCACTTCTTTAAAAATTTCTTGGTCGGTTCACTTAGTTTTTCCAATCTTTTGGGTTGCTTTAGAGAATGGTTATCTATGTCTATATCTATTTTAGGTTTGGTACACATATAATACCTGAAGTAGAAATTAAACCCGTAGTTTTTTAGAAATACCGTTTCAGGAAAAAGGGATGAAAGCGATGGGTGTCTGGAAATTTACCATACTCATCAAACAATGTTCGTCAGTTATATTTTATTTAATAAATCATTGTTGCTAGTTCTACAATAGGAGGAAATAATTTTTTCCAACGAATAATTAGTTTTTCCTTTGTTATAACAAAGTGTTAACAAGGTCTGCTATTTTCAGAAGAAAAACTGTATGCGTCTAAAATCAGTATATTTGAATATTATTTAGATAGAAAACTAATTATCAGCATAAAATGAAGGAATTTTAAATTAAATATTTTAATTTTCTTAACAATTAACTCAATTAATTGTCATCAAGGAAACCAAATTTATTTGACTGCCTTGTGGATTTTGAAGCTGTAATATAAATTTATTTTCTTATGTTCGTTTCAAATTTTTGTAATATTGGCGAAAGGAGAATTACCTTTTTATTTTCAATTTTGGTAAAATGTATTTAATGGACTACTAAAAATTATATAGAAAATAGAAAAAAAATCGGGATTAAAATAAGCAAGGCATTGAACAGTTATTAAAAATATTACTTTGCAACATTAAAAAATTCACCGACATCTCGAATAGAAAATTAGTAATTTATTTTATTTTCTTCACGTATCATTTGTTCGAGGTTAGTCAAAAAAATATTACTTTTTAGGGTATAAATGTGATCAAAACATTTAGATTAGTGATAAATATACAAAATGCCACCCGTTTGTGTTAATTTGCCTGGTTTGTTTTGTTACGTTTGTGGTAAATTTACCCCTAAATGTGAAAAAAAGCTAATTTCCACTCTGCTTAAAAAGTGTTATGAAGCTTATTTTAAGACCACAATTGAAAATTAAGATAAATCGTGGGTGCCCCGAGTGTGCTGTTTGAAATGTTATAAATATTTGATTTGTTGGTACAATGGAACTATAAAAGAAATGCCTTTTAGCGTACCAATGCAGTGTCGTGAACCCAAGAAGCACACAGACGACTGTTACTTCTGTTTGACAAGTGTGAAGGGTTTTTCTAAAAAACAAAAAGTTCTGTAAAATATGTTAATATACCATCAGTATTAATACTGCCACCTCGTTCTCCTGAAATTCCTGTACCGAAACGACCTTTAAGCTCATCAAGTTAATCGAGTTCTATAGAAGAAAAAGCTAACCCATTCCTTTTAGTGGAGAGCTATTTCAAGATCCAACTATTGCATCAGAACCACATTTTATTAGTCAAACGACCGGGTTAGAGATTTAGATTTGACCAAAGAAAAATCTAAAATATTAGGATTGACGTTAAAATTACACCTTATCGAAATCGTTACAGCTCTGTAACTATCTTTTATTCAAAAGAGGATAGTTCAAAGACGACACTCGGCCACCATCATTCGTCCGAAGAGTGGGGACTATTTATGGACGGATCAAAACAAAGTCTAAAGGTAGTTTTATTCCATAAAGGCAACATATTTCCATCTTTTCTTGCAGCGTACGGTACTCATTTAAAAGAAACCTATGACATTTTAAAACTTATTTTAGAAAGAAAAGTAAATACATAATACTCAAATTACAAATATGTGCAGATTTAAAAGTAGTGGCTTTCATTTTAGGATTGCAAATCGGCTATACGAAATATTGTTGTCTCTTATGTGAACGTGATAGCAGAGAGCGTTCAGAATATTACGTAAAACAGAACTAGCCTTTAAGAAGTGGGTTTGTTCTTAGTCAGAAAAATATTAAAAATGAACCATTAGTATTAGTAATACCACCACCTTTGCACATCAAACTTGGTTAAATCAAGGATTTGGTCAAAAAATTACGTAAGAATGGACTTGGATTTCAAATTCTCAAAAATAAATTTCCGGGGCTCTGTGATACTAAAATAAAAGAAGGAATTTCTGTAGGGCCTGATATAATAAAATTAATTGATCCAGTCCAAGTTCTATATAGAAAAAAATGCATGGTTAGCTTTTATTGATGTCACAAAAAATTTCCTCTGCTACCACAAATCATCAGATTTCCATAAAAAATAAAATTAATTCTGGATGCCTATCATGAACTAAGATGCAATATGCATTAAAAATCCATTTGAGTTTATTTTCGGAAAACATGGGCTCAGTTCGCGATGAACATGAAGAACGCTTTCACCAAGAAATAGCTGAGTTTGAGACGCGTTTTCAAGATAAATGGGAACCAGCCATGCTTGCAGACTTCTGTTTGTGTTTTCAGAGGAATACTGCGAGGACTGACTACAAGAGAAAAGCTAATCGATCAAGAATACATAGTTTTTTAATGAAAAATAAAAATTTTTGTCACTAATTTAGCGTATTTTTGAATAAAACAATAAAAGTTTTTTTCTATGAAACCTGACGTGATGTGACTATTTTGTTAATCAATTTTAATTGAATTAGTGGCGAAGACTCAGTATTTAATATTGTAAACCCGATTAAAAAATTATTTTGTTGTTGCATAGTGTAATATATTATACTTGCTTTCTTCTTTTTTTTAAACCCATTTTTCCCTAACTTTAGCTTTCTGTTTAGAGATAACATTTAGTTTACCTTAACATAAGTTTTATTTCTGTATTACTTCTGGTCTCATAAAACATTGTCTACTGTATGAATCTGGATTACACCTACAATTCACTTATTCTTCAATATTTTTTCACGTTCCTTGAATAGAAGTTTTTTTATAGCTGGTCTTTATCATAGAAGTTTACATATAATGACATTTACTGACAATATAAATTTTTTAAGTACGAATATAATATTTTTAGGGATCTTAGCAGCTTGAGTAATCGTCCCCCCCAAAAAAATTTAGAGTTGGTTTAGAACATAAAAATACAAACTCCGAGATCATTTTTATAAGCTTTTACTTTTAGGGGCTGATTGACATCAAGTAGGTAAATATAATTTAATGCTTGTTTACCTAAATATCGAAGCATTTTAAAATTTACAAATAATTTTGGTAGCAAAAGATGATCTAAGCTAGTGCTAGCGAAAGCTTTTACAAATCCTTTAGCTCTCCTTATTTCCCATAATCAGAACAAATACTCATAGAACAATAGTATTTTATGTAATGTGACCTAGATATTCGTTATTAATTTTCTCCTTTAACGTAATTGATTCCAATTCAACTTATAAGAGGATATGTATTTTTCTTTTTAAAATCCCAAAAAGTGCTGAAATTAAACAATGGCTTGTTTAACAACATGTGGATCAGCAATAGCATTCAAGGGTCAGTAGTAGTGGATAGTGTTGTCAATATTATGGACACACAAGAGAAGCGGTTTGATTTGTTAGGTAAATATTTAGTATTATGTACAGTACTATTTATAAATTTAGCCACTTTTACAAAACAGTTTCTACATGTGAATTGTTGAACAAAATTAAATAATATCAAATTTGTATGTTTAAAACTAAAACTAAAGGAACGTAATAAAAAAGTAATTACATAATGGAAAAAATTCTAATTTTAAATGAGGCCTTATTTCTTTTGTGGATTAATTTTTCCTTTTCGTTTTTTTTTATGAGTATGAGAAGGATAAAAAGATTCAATAAACAGTGCTACTTGAATGCAAACAAGAAACAAAGGATTTGCTACTCAGTATATATCACCACTACACCAAACACTTTATTTTTGCACTCGACGCGCATTTCGCTAACCATGTTAGCTTCATCAGGAGCGATGATTGACTAAAGCTAAATTACAAATCTACCCTATTTATACTTAGCCTAACCCTTGAATTACTCAAGCGGAACTAATGACATAGACAAGGCCATCAGTTCCGGTCAAGTAACTAGTAGAGGGGACTATAAGGAATAGGCCCTCTGTCTTTATTTAAACTACTTTTACATTTTATGATTTCCATACCTTCGTATGCGTTCAACAATCTCCTATCAGATACATTTTTTTATTAATCTTAGATTATCTAATGTTACAGTATGATCAGCTTCAAGGGCATGTTCGGCAATGCTAGACTTTTCTGCTCTATTGTATTTTAAGTGTGCTAAATGTTCTTTAAATCGTGTTTTAATTGACCTTTTAGTTTGCCCAACATACTTTTTGTCACAATCATTACAACTAATTTCATAAATTCCACTTTTCTCACAATTAGGAATCTTATCTTTGGGATTTCCTAAGATATTCCTCAGATTTTTCTGATGACTTATAGACTAAGGTGAGGCTTACCTTATTAAATACCTTATTGAGGTTAGCGAAAACGCGCGTCGAGCGCAAAAATAAATAGTCCTCAGGAACTCGTAAATATTGTAGAAAATCATTCATCTCAATCCTTTATACGAAATGAAATTCGCATCTTAAACAAAGGTCTTAACTTTGCATTACCCCCTCCTAAAGATAATTTATCAGAAATAGTTGCTCACATTGAAAGTTCCATTAGTACACTTCCAGAAAATAGTAAATCATTTGTTAGGGAAGCATGTCGCAATCAAATATCGAAAAACATAGTTAACAACACACATTCTAATTCACGAAAAAAACATAAAAGTAGTTAAAGGATTGAAAAAGAAAGATGTCTTCTACTTAAAAGCGGATAAAGAAAATAAGGCTGTTATATTGGATAAGAAAGATTACTATGAACGGGTAGATAATCTTATCGAATCTGGCTCTTATGAAAAGGTAATAAGAAAACCATTACCGAGAATGATATCAGAGGTTAAAAATTCCTTTAAAAAATGTAAGAACCTTGCCTCCGATTCGTTAAAATTTAAATTAAATGTGAGTAATCCGACCATACCAAAATTGTATTGCTTACCCAAAATTCACAAGCCTGGAAAAGCAATGCGACCCATTGTTTCATCGGTCGGATCACCCACATATTTTAATATCCAAATGGTTATCAAAAGAACTTGAGAAGTTACCACTAAATACTTTCGCAGTGAAGAATTCGTTAGAATTCATTAATAAAAACAAAAAATCGAATTCTTAAGGAAGGTAAAGTCTTAATTTCTTTTGATGTTAGTTCTTTGTTCCCAAGTGTGCCAATTCCACAAACTTTACAATATCTCGAAGAATTACTTAGAATGAATGACTTTGAAGACGAAATTATTCGTGAATACTTAACATTATCTAAACTTTGTATGGAACAAAATTATTTCCAATATAACAATCAATTTTATGTTCAGAAAGAAGGAACAGCTATGGGTAATTGCTTGTCACCTTTCATAGCCAATTTATTCATGAGTAAGTTAGAAATCGAAGCCAGTCAAGAATTCGAATATTTCCCAAGGGTATGGTATAGGTATGTGGATGATATTTTCGCGATTTTTGATACAAAGAAAGCAAATATTGATGATTTTGTTTCTAAATTAAATAGCCGGTATGATTCCATTAAATTCACTTACGAAGTTGAGAACAAAGGACAATTGCCTTTTCTAGATATTTTAATTATCAAAAATAATAATAGATTAGAATTTGATATCTATAGGAAGGACACAGTAACAGATAGATATAGTCCTAATGATTCATTTCATTGCAAACAATAGAAATTAGCCGCATTACATTTTTTAGTTCATCGTTTAGTCACTTTCCCTCTGAATAGAGTAAACTTTATATAAAGAAAGGAATCGTATTAGAAATATAACTAGAGTTACTGGTTATGACGATGACTTAGTAAATAAGCTAATAAATAGACATAAGTTTAGGTTTAATATTCAGAATTCCACCTTTTTTTACACGCGAAGAAAATAACACCAAGTATGTCTCCATACCATATAATCCGAAATATAGCAAGGGACCTTAGTCTATAAGTCATCAGACAATCTGAGGAATATCTTAGGAAATCCCAAAGATAAGATTCCTAATTGTGAGAAAAGTGAAATTTATGAAATTAGTTTTAATGATTGTGACAAAAAGTATGTTGGGCAAACTAAAAGGTCAATTAAAACACGATTTAAAAAACATTTAGCACACTTAAAATACAATAGAACAGAAAAGTCTAGCATTGCCGAACATGCCCTTGAAGCTGATCATACTGTAACATTAGATAATCTAAGATTAATAAAAAAATGTATCTGATAGGAGATTGTTGAAACGCATACGAAAGTATGGAAATCATAAAATGTAAAAGTAGTTTAAATAAAGACATAGGGTTTATTCCTTATAGTCCCCTCTACTGCTTACTTGACCGGAACTGATGGCCTTGCTTATGTCATTAGTTCTGCTTGAGTAATTCAAGGGTTAGGCTAAGTATAAATAGGGTAGATTTGTAGTTTAGCTCTAGTCAATCATCGCTCCTGATGAAGCTAACATGGTTAGCGAAACGCGCGTCGAGTGCAAAAATAAAGTGTTTGGTGTAGTGGTGATATATACTGAGTAGTATCATTGTATCAAAGATTCCACATTCCCAACTTAGAAAGGATTTGCTAACGGAAAAGTTGACTGACTAACACGGTCATTAATATAATTTAAAAGCTGTCAGGAACTTAAACTAAATCGGGTACACTTAACAAACCAAGACATCCGTCGTTAAACTATCGCGAACTTTAGCTACTTTTAACTGTTTGTAAACAATACTTACTCGTATTTTGGGAGAAAACGTATTAAGATTCATATATTTTTTTGAAAATAATGCTTTATTCTTGTGTCCCTGTAGCTTTTGCTTTATATGTATATTATGCTTTAGATGCTCATCTTCCAAATGGTCAGTTATCAATTCAAACTGCATCTGTGCTATTGGTCTTGCTTGGGCCTACAAAAACCTATATTAGGTTCATTATTAATAATTTTACCATCCTTAGTACGTTTCACAAGATCTTCAGTGATTATTAAAAAATAAAAAAGGCAAGTGAAAGATTATATAGATAGATATCTAACCTAAAGTTTATATCATTAAAAACAGCAAATTAACTGTAGAAAATGTTAATGATCAACGGATAAAAATAACGGAAGAAAAACAAAATTCTAAGCCCATTTTCAGGTAGGTAGAACAAAGACTAACAACAAAAATTATTTCTGTTTTACTACTTAAAAGCTCACAAATAAAAATATAAAAAATAAATAACCGGCCAAGTGCAAGTTGAACTTGCGCAATTAGTGTTCCGTACGATTGCTTTCAAAATAAAAAAATTTGCTATGGAGGTATAAAATGATCAACGACTTCATAAAACACACCCCAAATGAGTTTTCAACAAAGTTTGTTTCCAATCTTTACTGAAAACTGATGACCTTGAATTTTTTTTTTCTTTTATATACCACATAAATTATTAAAGATAATGCACTCGTGATAATTTTCGTTCAATCTACATCCCGTGGTTTCCAGAATTTTTTCAGGGAAATCCCTAAAGCGCTAGAGAAGCGACACGTGAGCAAAAAAAACGATTCACATTGGAGTTGAATAGCTGTAAAATGTAATCAGTGGGAGTCTGGGCCAATCATTACAAAGGGATGATGGTCTCATATAAAAGACTGCTTGACAAGGATTATACAAGGAGAAACAAGCTGAACTTCATACCGATTTGATGTATTGCGCGACTTGTCTTCGTAGTATGCACAGCTCTTCAAGAATCCATCGAGCACTTTCCGTGGAAATACCTGTAGACTCAAGTCACCAACCCTTTTCCGATATTCCAAGGAATCTGTGTCTTAGGATCGAATTTGAAATAAAACGCAGTATATGTTTGGGAGCACAGCCCCAAACATGGAGCAGTATTTCATAGTTGGTCGAATTTGAGATATGAACAGAATTAGCAGCTGTTGTGGAATGTAAAGCTTTCTAATTCGGAATAATATACGCAGTTTTTGAGCTTTCTTTGCTCTACATGCAACACATATATGCCAAGATATATTTACTCAAGTTAACCTCCAGCAAATTGAGTACTACAAAGGAAAAGGGTGTCTGTGTGTCCAGTTTAACAGAGTTAACTTTTCTTGATGCTCCTAATTATGGTGTCTCAATTTAAGATATTTCTATTTTTTGAAAATCCTGTATATTTGGTCAGGTTAAGCTCGGACAATTTTATGAAGTATGCTAGCAGGGTAATCTCCTATGGGAGGATGGATATGTAGGTCTTGAGGATTTTTATACTACTTATGCATGTATTATGTTTGTGTTCCGAAATATTTTTACGGTATGGTAATGTTGTGATGCCAGGCATTCATTGCGATACCCAACAGTAAACCAAGCCCAATTAGTAATATAATCAACTTGTTATATGGTAGCGTTAAGCAACTTGTTTTATAATTTAGACGTCGTAATCAGAGACATAGCATTTTTGCACTTTCACCGTAAATCCGCCGTTAGGTTCTTCCTACCATAAACTACTTTCGACATCGAGTATCCTACCAATCAGTGACAGAGAGGCGCCTAAACTGCGCAGGATTTGGCACTACAGATCTGCTAAATGGGAAGATCGCATGGAATATTTTCGAACTTTCACTTCGTTGGACGTTTGTTTTCGGTTCGACGACCCATCTGACGGCGCCAGGAAGATTTCCGATGTTATTTTGGCTGGTATGGAAGCTTACATCGCTTTTTCGAAAAAATGCCCCTTCCAACTGTAAGTCTTGGTTTGATCGAAAATGCAAAGAAGCGGTTGCTTTTAAAACACCGACAGTCTTGCCTACACCATAAATCGACAATTATTCGCGCCCGGACGAAAAATTATCGAAGAAAGCAAGGAGGCACACAATCAACGAATTAAAAACAAACTTCTCGCTTGTCTCGACAATTCAAGGATTTTTTGGTCAGTCGCTAAGGCAGTCATCAATTTCACCAAATCCACCATACCACCACTCACACGGCCACATAATTCTATTGCAACGACACCTGTTGAAAAAAGCGAACTTATTGACTGAACACTTTACTTCACATTCTACTGTCTATTCCCATAGTGCAGTCAAGGATGCTCGATATTGTCTAGACAGCGTATCATTAAATGTATTTTAATGAAGCTAGACACCAAAAAAGTTTCTGGCGCTGACGGAATACCTGCCATAGTTCTCAAAAACTGCGCGAGGGAAACTAACACCAGATTTCTATAGACTTTTCAACCTTCCCTACAGAAAGGGAATATTTCCTTCCCACTGGAAATGTGCCACAGTTCAGCCGATACCTAAAAAACGGCAAGAAGACCTTGCCTAACTACCGACCAGTCGCACTGCTTTCAATAATATCGAAAGTCATGGAAAAGGCTATCAATCAGCATCTTCTAAAATATCTTGAAGGATTCAACATTATTAGCGATCACCAATATGGCTTTGGTAAACAATGACCAACAGGAGATCTTCTGACTTATGTAACACATGTTTGGAACAACGCAATTGAACACTTTGGAGAATCTCGAGCGGTAGCTCTTGACATATCCACGGCATTCGACCGGGTTTGGCACGATGGACTATTGGCTAAGCTACGCTCTTGTGGTATGTCTAAAAAGTTCTGTTTGTGGCTCTCCTGTTTCCTCAGAGAGCGTTCTTTACGAGTAGTAGTCGGCGGATTTCTTTCTAACACCTCCACTATCAACGCCGGTGTGCCCCAAGGTTCCATACTGTCTCCTACTCACTTTCTCATTTACATTAACGAACTGCTGGAAAAGACCGAGAATCCAATCTACAACTTTGCAGATGACAGTACGCTTATCTCTTCATTCACTTTGAACGCTCGGACATCGGCTACTCAGACGAATATTCGCGGACACAGCGGGAAGTCGTTCAACTTAACAGAGACTTCTATGGAAGTAATTCTATTTTAAGGTGACTGTAACCAAGTGGAATTTAACGCTACAAAAACCCAGGCGGAAGTTTTTTCTAAAAAAAATAAACGTTGCCGAACCCGGCATAGTTATGGCGGGGCACTCCCATTCCTTTAACATCGTCACTCAATTTGTTGGGCGTTAATTTGGGAGCAAATATGTCCTGGCATAAACATGTCGCAGGCATATCAAGGAGAGCTTCTCAACAGTT
This sequence comes from Pachyrhynchus sulphureomaculatus, assembly GCA_019049505.1. Lineage (NCBI taxonomy): Eukaryota > Metazoa > Arthropoda > Insecta > Coleoptera > Curculionidae > Pachyrhynchus > Pachyrhynchus sulphureomaculatus. Next base: position 48,194,838 of record CM032449.1, read on the forward strand.
AGGATTATTATTTCGAACCAGAAAGCTTTACACTCCACAACAACTGTTAATTCTTTACAAAGGTCTCACCAATTCTATGGAATACTGCTCCCCACACTCAATTTGATGGGCGTTAATTTGGGAACCAATATGTCCTTGGCATAAACTTGTTGAAAGCACAGCAAAAAGAGCTTCTCGAAAGTTGAGAATGTTGACTATTTAGAAAGCCAGAAAGATTTACACTCCCACAACAACTGTTAAATCTTTGGACAAAGCTCAAATTCGATCAAACATTTGTTTGGCAGCGGAGCATTTGTTAGATTCTATTCAGAGAAGAGCTGTTCGTCTGATTGGGGACCCGGAACTGACCGGCGGCCTTGATTCGCTGGAACATCGAAGAACGGTTGGCGACTTGAGCCTATTCTACAAGTATTTTCATGGAAAGTGTTCGAAGGATGTGGCCGGCTTAATTCCTCCCAGAACGGTGCATGTTAGAAATACACGTAGCGCTAATACTTCACATCGGCACGAGGTTCAGCTTGTTACTCCTCGTACAACGCTTTTCAAGCAGTCCTCTTATATGGAGAACATCATCCCTTCGGAATAATTTGCCCAGGACTGTATTTCCCACCAAGTACATTTTACAGCGATTCAAGAACAACATGAATCCCTTTTTCCACATACGGGTCACTTTTGTAGCGCTTTAGGGACTTCCCTGCAGCACGTGTATTCTGGTGGTGGCTACTTTCATTTTAACTGGTTATTATAATTTTTATATATAACAAACACGTTTTGGGAGAAAATACTTTAGAAACAACTAAAAGCTACTTAATTAATATCATATTAAAAGGCATTTTACTAGAATTCAATGTACATTTTTTCGAAACACTCTTAAGTTTCAATAGATTTTTATCCAATAAATAAACTTTCAAGATAGGAATCAGTATTTGAACTTTCAGTTAACATAAAAGATAAAACTATAAAATTGATTCAAGTATATCTTAATGTATATGTCCTCGCAATGAATGCTATTTTATGAAGTATTTTCATCACAAACAAGATGTTCATTTAAAAATTATCTTAGTCACGATACTTGTTTGTACTAAGAGTTCTTCTAATGAAATAAAAATAAAACTCTCCTTAAATTTTTAACTTATAGGTAAGTGTTCACGTAGAGGTAAATATATAAAATGATTTAATTATAAGGCATTGATTTCTCGAAATGTGTGATTAATTTTCTTGGTCTTAAATAGATCTCGTTTTGAATTTATTAAAAATAAATACAAGGAAAGCGTCTGCAATAATATACTGTGTTTTTAATATCTAACAATTTATTGTTCGGAAAAGAACAAAAAACATGTTTGTTGTAAGCACGAGAGTGGACAACAAGGTAAGTAGTTTTTTTGTGAAAATAAAAGAGAGAAAGAGTCGTATTAAGTTGGGTAGCTTTTGAAAAACTGAGCCACATTTTCAGCGACAAGAAACTACCGATTAATTTAATCAGTATGGGAAGCTTGGTTTTGCAGGTTGCCACGTACGGGCTTCAGACTGTCACTTTTACCAAGCGCAGTGCCGGAAGACTCCGCGCAAATCACCATGAAGAAAGCAATGCTGGGTATCAACTCGCGAGCTCGGGTGAGAAGTGACTATGTACGCGAGCGAACAAAAATCACTGACAGTGCACCCGGCAGCAACTCTGAAGTGGCGTTAGGGCGGATATTTAGCAAGAGATCGACCAGCAGACTGTTTACTTAGAGATTAAGAGCGAACGTGAGAAGTGCAGGAAGACTACAGCTGAGGTGGCGAGACGACCTGTAGCGCGCGCTCGAGCCAACTGGACCCAGGTTGCTCAAAATAGAGCGCCATGGAAAAGAATGTAGGAGGCCTTCATGCAGTAATGGGCGGCAAATGGCTATAGAAGAAAAAGAAGAAGATTGTAAAAATCGAATAGAAACACCATTATACTTTCACTCAACGCTAAACTTGTCGTATAGCATTGCTAAGGATATACCTACTGTCACTTAGCACAAATCGATACTATTTCGCATTTTTTTTGTATAGCGTTACTACGTTACTATTGAATCAAACTACATATATACATATATATATATATATATATATATATATATATATATATATATATATATATATTATATATATATATACATATATATATATATATATATATATATATATATATATATATATATATATATATATATATATATATATATATATGTTTCATTCAATAGTTGTCCATTCTATCCTCGAGAACTTATCGGATTTACGTACTGTGTTTTTTTCTTATTCATACATATGTTTTCTGACCAGGTTATTTATAATATGTATAAAATGCATCATCGCTTCTGTCTCTGTCTGTCTGTTTGTCCGTTAGTGCGCTTATCACTCGAGAATCACTTATCCGATTTACGTGTTTTTTTATTTGTACGTATGTCTCTTTCCAGGCTGTATAATAATCTATAATATATATAAAATGCAACGTCTCTCTCTCTGTCTGTCTGTCTGTGTGTCCGTTACTGCGGACTATGAGTAGGTTATAGGCTATATTTTATTACGATAGGTAGCATTAGGAATGAGCAGTGACGTAAAATAGTGAATGAAGTCGGAAAAAAGTTTGCCTAAACCAGCCTAAACCACTAAATATGGAACAATATTATGTAGCAGAGAATATCTATAAACATATATGTATATATATATATATATATATATATATATATATATATATATATATATATAATGCAATATCTCTCTGTCTGTCTGTCTGTTCATTAGTGCGATTATCACGCGAGAACAACTTATCCGATTTACCTGTGTTTTTTTAAATTCATACATATATTCTTTGGCCAGATTATATAATAATAATAATCCATATCTATAATATATATAAAATGCAACGTTTCTCTGTATGTCTGTCTGTCTGTCCCGTTAATACGCTTATCCCTCGAGAACCACTTATCCGATTTACGTGATTTTTTAAATTCATACATATGTTCTCTGACCAGGTTATAGATATATATTTTTATTACATCTATAATATATATAAAAAATGCAACGTATCTCTGTCTGTCTTTCTGTCTGTCTGTCTGTCTGTCTGTCTGTCCGTTAGTGCTCTTATCACTGGAGAACCACTTATCCGGTTTTCGTACTTTTTTTTTTAAAACATACATATGTCCTCCGGCCAGGTTATAGGCTATATTTTATTACGATAGGTAAGGAATGAGCAGTAACGATAATAGTGAATAAGGTAGGAAAAAAGTTTTGGCCGCTAGTGCGTTTTCTTGCAATACACAGTCTAAACCATTAAATATGGAACAATGTGTCTCTGTCTGTCTGTCTGTCCATTAATGCGTTTATCGCGCGAGAACCACTTATCCGATTTACGTGTCTTTTTTTAAATTCATACATATATTCTTTGGTCAGGTTATATAATAATAATAATCTAACATATATCTATAATATATATAAAATGTAACGTCTCTCTGCCCGTCTGTCTGTCTGTCTGTCTGTCTGTCGTCCGTTAGTTAGTGCGCTTATCACTGGAGAACCACTTATCCGATTTACGTGATTTTTTTTTAATCATACATATGTTCTTTGGCCTGGTTATAGGCCATATTTTATTACGTTAGGTAACATGAGGAATAAGCAGTGACGATAACAGTGAATCAAATCGGAAAAAAAAAACGTTTGCTGCTAGCGCGTTCTCTTGCAATACACTGCCTAAACCACTAAATATGGGACAATATCATGTAGCACAGGATATCTATAATATATATAAAATGCAAAGTCTCTCTGTCTGTTTGTCCGTTGGTGCACTTATCACTGGAGAACCACTCATCCGATTTACGTGCTTTTTTTTTTAAACATGCTAAACCATTAAATATGGAACAATATCATGGAGCAAACAATATCTATAATATACATGAAATGCGACGTCTCTCTGTCTGTCTGTCTATCTGTTAGTGCGTTTATCACTCGGGAACCACTTATCCGATTTACGTGTTTTTATAAATTTATATAAATATGTTCTATATAATTCGATATTAGCCTAGATAATAGGAGATAAGGTGAGACAATGGGAGATAAGGAGAAATAATGGGAGATAAGTCGAGATAAGTCTAGATAATGGGAGTTATGGTGAGATAGTGGGAGATAAAGATAAATGGGAGATAAGGAGAAATAATGCGAGATAAGTCGAGATAAGCTAGATAATGGGAAATGAGATAAGATAATGGGAGATAAGGAGAAATAATGGGAGATAAGGAGAAAATAATGGGAGATGAGCAGAGATAAGCCTAGATAATGGAAATTAGATAGAGATAACGGGAGATAAGGAGAACTATTGGGAGATAAGGGGAAATAAGATGGGAGAGATATTTTATTACTGGTTGGGTAACATAAGGAATAAGCAGTGACGATAGTAGTGAATCAAGACCACACGAGCGGAGCCGCAGGCCCGGCTAGTCTATAATATATATAAAATGCAACCTCTCTGTCTGTCAGTCTTATCACTCGAGAACCACTTATCAGATTTACGTGTTTTTTTATTTGTACATATGTTCCCTGGCCAGGTTATAGGATTTTATTACGTTAGCTAAAACAAGAAACAAGCAGTGACGATAATAGTGAATCAGATCGGAAAAAATTTTGCCGCTAGCGCACCACTCTCTTGCAATACGCTGCCTAAACCATTAAATTTGGAACAAAATCATGTAACAAAGAATACAATATATATATATATACATATATATATATATATATATATATATATATATATATATATATAATGTCTGTTTGTTTTTCTGTACATTAGTGCACTTATCAATCGAGAATCACTTATTCGATTTCCGTGTTTTTTTTTTTTTTAATTCATACATATGTTCTCTAGCCAGGTTATATAATAATAGTAATAATAATCTATATAATATATATAAAACGAAACTGCTCTCTGTCTGCTAGCTGTTAGAGTGCTTATCATTCGATAAATACTTATCCGATTCACGTGTTTTTTTTTTTAATTCTTAACTTAATATTTATCAAAAAAAATCTATAATATATATATAAAATGCAACATCCCTCTATCTGTCTGTCCCTAAGTGCGCTTAGCACTCAAGAACCACTTATCCGATTTACGTGTTTTTTTTTATAAAATACTTATGTTCTCTGGCTAGATTATAGGATATGTTTTATTACGTTAGGTAACATAAGGAATAAGCAGTGACGATAATACTGAATCAAGTCCACGCGAGCTGAGCCGCGGGCACGGCTAGTATATATATATACATATATATATATATATATATATATATATATATATATATATATATATATATATATATATATATATATATATATACATATATATATATATATATATATATATATATATATATATATATATATATATATATAATATATATATATATATATATATATATATATATATATATATATATATATATAAAGAGGGCCAGGCAGAAGCCCTCACTCCTGGATGAAAAACCTTCGAGACTGGTCCTGTCTCAGTTCGATACAGCTTTTTCGTATTGCTGCTAATAAAGTTAGAATAGTTCTGTTAATGGCTAATGTCCGAAAAGGATGAAGCACTATTAGAGAGAAAAAAAAAAATATATATATATATATATATATATATATATATATATATTATATATATATATGTATACATACATATATATATATTGTAACATTGGAACTTGCCCGCACGTTGTGGTGTCATTTTGTAACCTGCTAAACTGTCCTCAGTTTGAGGCATCTTTTTTTGTACCCTGTGAGAAGTTGTTTGTCCCACGCTTGAGCGCAATTTTGTACCGTTTGAATATTGGATGCCCCGAGCTTGAGCACAATTTCCTTGCAGCCCCGCTTTAATTTCTGATAATGAATTGAGTGAATCCTGATTTTAAAAGAACTAAAGAAATTAAACAAACACTAGCTCAGTTTTTCTTGGTAGAGAGATATGGGTAAGAGATAATTTTTGTACGTCTTTTTGGAATTTTTTTTCTATTTTTTTTTTTTTTTTTAAAAAACTTCAGTTGTACAAGTTTTTTTTTGGGCACCATTCATTTTAAAATAGAAAGGATCTAACTTCAGTTAAAAAAAAATGAAAAAATACTGAAGGGTTTTATGGGTATTACTAAAAAGAATTAGTCTAGTACAACTTATCCCGAAAAGAAAAATAGGTATTCAGTGAGACACTAGCTTTAATTAACAAAAAGAAAATTTATTCATGTTTTTAAAAATAAAAAGTTCTAACCTTCGCAGTTCTACAAAAAAATTCTATCCTAACTAGTAGTTATTACATTTAAATTCTGAACTATGACTACTCCCGAAGACGAAAAATAGTGCTATTCACTTCACTTTTTAGTCTGTTTAAATTGCTGTTAAGGCACTACTCAGGGATATGTCTATTGAAGGATGTTTTGGTAACTTACTGTTCCTATTCCGGCTTCGATGGAAGACGACCGATTTCACACTTTTCTAGTAGACACTTAGAGAGCCCACTACGGCTTTTCGTTAAGAAACTGGTGCTTTACTTAGCTCGCATGATGGTTGTTATGAGCCTTTACTGTAGCTCAGTCGAAGGAAGGCTACTTGGCGGCTCCGATGAAAATTAGTCTGGCTGCGGCTTGATGGTAATAAGCCTCGGCGGCTAGATGGAAATAAGCCAAGACAGTCGTTTCTCGGGCCCTTAAATAAACCGTGCAAACTCTGCCGGTAATATGGCGACGCCGGAACCAAAACTGCGGATACACACATTTCACCAATCGCGGCGTAGCGGTAGATAGATTCGGTCAGGAACCCGCACTGCACAGTATATACCGAACGTCTTGGAATCTCTGTTTAATATACCGTTCGATACAAAAATGAAAATAAGTACAATTTGAAGTGAAAAATCAGTAACATTACATGGTCTTAAAATCTAGGAAAAAATGAATGTTACATTTACCCCCTTCCAAAAAGAAATAGACTACACTAGTCTATTAAACTTAGGCTACTTATGAAAAGGTACAAAGTGGTACACTATCACTTAATACTAAGGTCAGAACTTAAAACAAAAGTACAGACTTCGGACCTTACTACTAGACTTAATTCAATTAAGCACTAATATTAAGTACAATGAAAACCAAATGAAAATCTTTGCATGATCACAAGAATCTTATAACTAGACTTAACTTAATTAGACACTAAGGTTAAGTACATCAAAAAGCAGATAAAAATCCTTGCATGAACATAAGAAATACCTTTCCAAAATAACAATCGCGGTCTTCTTATATAAAAGAATCAGCTCTGTTATTGTTACCAAAACAACAAAAAAATATAACTTTGTCTAGACTCTTGTCTAAATCAAAAAAAGTGAACTGAAATAAAATATGAACACCCCCCTTAAAATATTTTAAGGATCGTCTGAAAATTTTCTATTTCAGCAAAAGAAATTTATAAAAATTCTTAAATAAAGAAAAAAATAAAAAAATGATTCTAGTGCAAACACTTACACTAAAAAGAAAAAGTCTTGTCAGACCATTTAGCACAAGGCCAAAAAAAAACATCTGGATAAATATCCAGACAAACGCTCGGGAAAAATCGCCATCCATGCTCTAGCTCATCGCTAAGAGAACATTCTAAATCTAGTATCTCTACTAGTCGCATCAGAAAATAATTGCACTCTATCGCGCAATGTCGACGTCCTAAGACATCTAGACATGCTAAAATCGCTAGGGAAAACGCTCCCGTTGATCGCCAGAAAACACGTCAGCTCATCGCCAACAAAACACTCTGGTATATCGCCAGAAAAAAACCTCGGCTCCTCGCCAAGAAAACACTCTGGTATATCGCCAGAAAAAAGCTCGGCTCCTCGCCAAGAAAACACTCTGTAAATAGTCCTCGACTACACAAAGTCTGCGTTCTAAAAGAACAATCTCGCCATTAACATAGTGAGCAGCTATAAAAGCTAACAATATCACTATAGGCACAGTGAATAGCTACAAAAGCTAAAGTTCACCCTAAACACAGTGAATAGCTATAAAAGCTAAAATTCACCAAACTGAATGATCCTGCTTCAAAAAGCAATGTTCACTAAGAACAGAATGATTAGTCTGCGCACAACTAACATTCAAGGAAACATTCCCAACATAACTATATGAGACAGCTAGTCTCGAAATAGGACCTCCCTAAAGTCATAATCCTATATATAGGAGTCCATAAGCAAAACGACTCAAAATCACGCATTTTGAGCACATGCCCTCAGGCAACCAACATACACTGAAATATATACAGAAATATGTACAGAAATATATACAGAAATACATACAGGAGTTCAAATCCCAAGCTCTTGGTTATGATAACTCCATACTGAGCTTGGTGAAAGCTCTTAGCAAAAGCTAATCAAATCTTCGGCACATCGCACCAAAGTGACAAATCTGCCTAGAAACATGAGTCAGAAAAAACGCCCTCCGTCATTCTTCAGGGTGGCTACACAGAGATATAAAATTTAACCAGCATTGCGCTTCTCCAAGTTGCATGAAGAACCCTCGTGTACTGGTCTCGCCCTAGAACAACAACGAAAAGAATTTAATCCATCCCACATAACAGGAGACAAACACCTCGCCACGATATACTGAATGGTGGAGACAATAAAATACGGAAATGGTGACCCTGGAGTCCACCAACAAAAGGGAGTAGATTATAGCATCCACTAAACTGAAACGGTGTCTACCACACCACCATAAGTCAAAAAAAAAATTTAATCAATAGGGTGTTCCGAAACACACTACTGCCAACAACCTGTCACCACTAATAGGCTAATTGGAGCTGAGGTCGACTACAGTAGCTAGGCTCTCCTTTGGTTCAAATAGAAATAACCATTGGGTAACAAAACCCCTAAAGGTCCCAAAGGTCAAACGTTCACCCCCCCCATAGACTACCCTTCCAATCAGTCTGTTCCTCAGGAAGACTAACTCCCTGCCAAACGTCGTAACGGCATCTGTTAGCACCCGGTGCATCACAGCCTGTAAAAACAGATAACTCATGGGATATAACCTAAAAGGTTTACAAGGTTGACTTAACCAAGCTTCTAACGAAATTTTCAAAAAACGAAAATGAGCTTAAAAAGCTACATGAAGCAAAAATTTCTTTATTTTTCGGTGGCAACGCAACAAAACTGTTGAAGACGACAAGAGCTTTTCCAGCTTAATCAGAAACAAGAAGAAAACATCGTTGACAGCTAAAATATTCGATCATGGTGTTAATCGTCTTCCTAGACAATAGCCTCTAGAAGAAACTGCTACAGGTATCAGGCATAACCGTTTTCTGTCAGCCCAAACTCCTAGATTACCTCTTGGAAATCTAAAAATTCGGTTAGGAATCTTCCTTCACTGCGCTTTAGCCTCTCTTGACAAGGTTCTCATCTCGGTATCAGATTTTGATCATTTCTTTGTGAAACGACTGTCTTAGTCTGCTCTCATCTCTTGTAAATGATCAGCCTTTAGTTCTCCTGCAGAACTTCAATTTTCTATCAATCTGATAGTAAACCGAAAAAACTCAACATACACCTATGAGTCCATGCAAAAAAATTTTTTAAAAAAATTAGTGACTCAAAGGTAACGTTTAAACGGCTCTGAAAAAAAAATAGAGTATACCCTCAGTTTGTCAATTCAGAAGAAGATCTAAATCAAAATAATCCAAGTCTTAGACTTACTGGATAAACCAAAAACAAAGTTACTCTTAATTGCACCCAACATATACCACTAAGGTAATAGAAATACACCCACTCGGGTAACAAACTTTGAAATTGCTCATACAAATTTTGACTTTACATCACACTACACGAGCTACATCTTGCGCTTGTCCTAACTCAAGATCACCTTGGATTGCCTCTAATCAAAATTTCGCTTCCAAGTGTCAAGAACCGGATATTATTTGGGGTCATAAGCAAATCAAATCCCGCGACCACCGACATACCAGTCTTATGATATATCCTGAGTGTGACTCTTTCGCAAGCTCGCAACAGCTGAGTCGATGCTAAACATCAACTACAATCAACCTAAGTTTGGATATGATCAGTACCCAAAACCTTAGGATTAAACAATAAAAGTAAGCTATTCTCTGCTCAACTTTTATAACAGTCAAAAAAAAACGAGGTCGTCACCTCTACAGAGCAACAACATCAAATTTAAGCAATTAAGATAATGTAAATATAAATTATTCTTCTTCTGACAAACTTTCACTAGGGTTAGGTTCATTGAATGGTTTTAAGTCTTTAATATGCCATCGTCCTACTTTAGTCCCCATCTAAATTAACCAAACCATAAACTAAATCTGAAATCTTTTCTCTTATCACGCAATGCACATACTTAGGTACTAACTTAGATGTGAATTTATCAGCTGCACGGGAAAGAATTTTATTTTTTCGCCAAACGTGATCACCTATATTAAAGGCAAAATCCCTTTTTCTAAGGTTGTAAGACTTACTGTTCCGTTCATAAGCCTTATGTATCCTACTACGCACGTCGGTGAAAATATCTTTTAAACCCTTTAAATTTTCGGCGTACTCACCCCTGTTACCCGGAATTATTTCGCTGCCAACATTGACATCCAAATCTAAGTTTTTATAATATGATCCAGATAGAGGTATATGTCTGCCGTAAACTAAGAAAGACGGTGTGAACCCTGTTACTTCGTGTCTGGCGGTATTTATCGCTTGTTGGATTTTGGAAATATTGCCATCCCAAGTGTCATGTGAATCCACGTAACTTCTTAAAGCGGTCCCGATTGTTCGGTTATTACGTTCGACAAAATTACATTGTGGAGAGTACACGGGATTAAAAAACGGATATTAAAACCATAAGTTTCACTTAGGCTCTTAAAACTTTTAGAGGTAAACTGAGTACCGTTATCGCATATCAAGAGCGATGGAACACCGTAGATTAGAAAGACATTATTTTCCAAAATTCTCTCTATATGTTCAGCTTTAGAGCTTTTCAAAGGAAATAGCATGGTATACTTTGTAAACCAGCAAGAAACCACGAGAAGCCATTTATTTCCCTTTTTTGAACGTGGGAATGGGCCTACTAGATCAGCTGCTATGACTTGAAAAGGGTAATTAACCGTTTTCTCTTTTCCCATCAGTCCCATAGGTAGTGCATTTGGAGATTTCTGCGCTCCACATACTTCACAAGTCCTCACAAACTTTAAGATATCAAAACGCATTTTTGGCCAATAATACTGTTCCTGAACCCTGTAAAGAGTTTTATAAAAACCAAAATGACCAGAAGTAGGAGGAGTGTGACACATGTCTATAATTTCCTCTCTCTGTGGTTTAGGAACTAGTATTTTTCCACTCAGGTACATTAACTTTTAAAGGCAACTGGTTTGGGATAAACTTGTATACGAAATCATTTTCCACCTTCCACTGCGGAAAATTTTGAGGGAATTCTTTAATTTGCTGCCGCAAATTATCGTACCATGGATCAATGCGATCTACATCAACTGTATCAATTCTTACGCCAATCTGTGCATTAAGACTGTTTTCGTCCACTTTATGATCTGGGATTCTTGACAAAGCGTCAGGAATAACATTGTGGACTCCTTTTCTATGAATTAAATTAAACGTATGTTGTCTCAGCCTAATCGCCCAACGCGCTAGTTTGCCACTAGGGTTTTTAATAGAATTAAGCCACAATAAACTATAATGATCCGTTATGACCGTGAAAGGAACACCTTCTATGTAAGGTCGAAACTTTTCGATGTTAAAGAGTACTGCTAAACATTCTTTTTCAACAACCGAATAGTTACGTTCAGCCTTTGATAAAGTTCTACTGGCATACGCTATCACTCTTTCCTCACCATTGATTTTCTGTGTTAGGACGCCCCCTAAACCGGTATTAGAAGCATCACTAGAAATATAAAACTGTTGGGAAAAATCTGGTTGGGATAAAATGGGAGCTGAAACCAAAAGCTCTTTAATCTTTATAAAAGATCTTTCTGCTGCGTTTGTCCAATCTATCGATTGTCCTTTTTTTCGTCCTTTCAAAAGATCATTAATAGGCGACAACAAGGTAGAAAAATTCTCGATAAAACGTCTGTACCATGAACACATTCCTACGAAGCGCTTAACTTCCGTAGTATTTGTAGGTCTCGCATAATTAACCATGCTTGCTACTTTATCCGGATCGGTACGCAAGGAATTTGAGCCTACAATATAGCCTAAAAACTTTAGAGAAGTTTTGAAAAAAATCACATTTGCTCAATTTTATCGTCAGTCCGGCCTCTTTCAATTTATCTTTTACTTCCTTAAGTAAGCGAATATGCGATTCGAAGTCTTCCGATGTTACTAAAATATCATCGAGATAGGTAAAAATATGTGGCTCATATTTCGGACCAAATATAGCGTCCACTAAACGTTGCTGAGTTTGAGCAGCGTTCTTTAGACCAAACGGCATGGTGACGAACTGAAATAGACCTCGGCCTACTACTGCAAAAGCGGTCTTTTCCTTAGAGGATTTGTCTAAAGGAATTTGCCAGAAAGCCTTTCTAAGATCTATCGAAGATACATACTTAGCATTCCTGAGTGATGTCAAAATTCTGTCGATGTTCGGTAATGGGTAGATAGTTATCAAATTTACTGACCTCGTTGAGCTTTCTTCTTCCGTCAAAGCACAGACGATAATGTCCATCGGCCTTTTTCACCAATAAGATTGGAGAACACCAGGGACTGTTTGATTCTTCAATCACTCCGAGTTTTCAACATTTCGTCTAACTCTTTATTTAATACTTTTGACATATAAGGAGACATGGCGAAGGGCCTTGTCTTTACAGGACTGGCATCAGCAGTATCTATAGACATGGTGATTTTATTCGTTCGGCCTAACCTATCTTTACTACTTATTTCATTGAAAGAGCTTATTACGTTTTCGGCGTTTAAGCGTTCCGTCCGCGAGAGATCATCTAGGGTACATAGACGCGAGAACAGGTTTTCTAAAGAACTTTCTGAATAACAATCTTTAAAACTTGTTTGAGAGTTGACTTCTAGGGACTGTGGATACCACGAATTATTTTTAAAATTTACTAGAATTCCGAATTTTTGTGCAAAATCACATCCTAAAACCAAAGTATGTGATAGAGAAGGTACTACTAGAGCAGAGATTACTAAACAATGACCATTGCAGACTAGCGGCAACTCAACCGTACCTAAAACTTTTAGACGGCTGCCATCTGCAGTGGTAACACTTCTATTTTTGACATGGCATATTTTTATACTTAAACGACTTAAAATTTTAATACCATTCTGACCTACAACGGAGGCATTTGCACCAGAGTCAAATAAAGCCGAGAAATGGGCACCTAATAGATTTATCTTGATATGCGGTCTGTTATCTGAATATTTATGCACGAATAAAGGAGACATGTGACCATTTGGAGAAGCAGGAGTTTTAACTTGAGAAAGAGAATTTTTATTAGACTTAAAAAAATCTGAAACTTTTTGTAACCATTTAGTCCAATCTGATCTATTGAAATATTTTTGTTCGTCCGTGTTTCTAGAACGTTTTGGATTAGGGGCTTTACTGCGAACGTGAGCTTGTGACTTAGCCGAATGATTAGAGGCTTTTTTTGTTGGACTTAGTACATCCGCCTCGGTAATATACCGTCCTTACTCGTTTTTTGTACACTTGGGGCATGATGCTAGTCTCACATCAGTTGTTCCACATTTGAAACAAAATACCCTCTTCGGTGCTGTACAATTTTGGTAAGTGTGATTCGGACCTGTGCAATTTCAACACGTGAAAATTGCCTTAGGTGAAACCGGCTTGTCGTTCACTTTAGCTGCAGTGTCGCTAATTTTAGAGTCATTATCTTTTCTTTTACCCGTTTTCTGGTTACTCCTAGGGTTCCGATTTACATTCCCAACCTTATTTGTCGAGACTCCACTTCGGCCATTTGGATTATACTCTACTTGATGTATATTAGTTTCGCTTTTTGGTCTGCTCTTTTCCAACAAATAATCGGACTCTTCAAGTTTTCTACATAACCCGGCGAGTTCGGCTACCGAATTAATATCTAGTAGAGCTAACCGATTGACGAAACTAGGCAGAATATTCCTCCGTATAAATTTAACTTTGGTACTTTCCAAAGGCTTGGTGGATAACCTACCAAATAAAGATTCCATGTGGGCAATAAAAATCACAGTGGACTCATTCTTCTTTTGTAGCCTCTTCTTTATTTCCGACCACAATTCTTCATCCTCATCACAGTGCAAGAAGTCCTTCTTTAGCCTATCTACCAAGGAATGCCAGTCGCTGACACTTGATTTTATGCTTCTAAACCAAATGAAGGCATCGCCAGTGAAAAATTCAACAGCAGAGCCGAAAAGTTCATCTTCCGGTACTTTCCTAGCTTGAGCTAATTCAGTCAGCCTCTCTAAAAAAGGATAGAGTCTCTTTGAGTCTCCATTAAATTTCAATTGCCATTCGCTGACAGGAATATTTCTGGCTGCGCAATTCACGATTGGAGCTGGTACGTTTATGACTGGGGTTGTAATAGGCAACTGTGGTAACTCATGACCAGGAGCTATCTTTTCTGCAAGATTTGCTTCCATGAGCACACACGTAGCTATTGTTTCCTGAACATATTTGGAAAACTTCGACGCTTCCTCTTCGTCATCCGGCATGGGAATTCTTTGTACGCGACCCGCAACATGCGATAAACGTGACTTAACCCGGTGTACAAGTGAATCATTTGGATCGCCGTCATAACTATCGATTAAGTTTTGGATAGAGTTTAAACTCTTTTCGATACCAGCCGTTTCTTCTTTAAAAAAGACAGAGTGTCATCCCCTATTTTTATCGTTTTTTTTTTTCCGGGCTCATTAATTTCTTTACTTAAGATCCTCGTTAGAATCTTTCTTTTATCCGCGACCGGACGTTCTGAGAAAGTACGACGGATTTTCAGTTCATAGTCTAACTCATATTCCAGTAGGTGATTGACTTTAAAATTGAAGGCTTCCATGATAAATGAATAAAATTTAAAAGAACTGTTTAAAAAAGTCTTGAAAATATTTCTCCTGTGCTCCTAATAGTCAAAAAAAATAAAAAAAATATGTAAAGGCACTTAAAATATGTAAACTTCTTTACCAAACATTTAAAAAATCTTCGACAATTTCAAAAAAATTTCTAAGTATCGCCTTGTATTAAAATTCTTTTACCAAATATGTTAAGAATTTTCAACAAAAAAATCTCCAGATATCGTTTCGTATCAGCTAAGTATTTTTAATATTCATGCAAAACATCGGTGAGAAGAAAGAACAGTTTTTGTTCGGTTAACCGCAAAATAAATCTAACACTGCAAAAAATTAAAGTAAACCAGTACATCTGCTAATCTGAACTATAAAGGTAGCTTTTAAGAAAAAAGTAGGAATCTCTTATCTTAGAGTCGATTAACAAAATTTAAATATCTATACCACCATCAGATAAATTGAAATAAAAAATTCTACAAATTTCCTGCTTTTGTCTTACTGCTATAATGTAGTTTCGTTTAATAAATATTATGAAATAAAAATATCTGCAAAGTTAGAGCTTTTACTTTGTTCGAAAGCTAGTACACTGAACCCTTTAAAAAATAAAATTCCAAAAGCCCCACGTTGACAGCGCTATTTTGTAACATTGGAACTTGCCCGCACGTTGTGGTGTCATTTTGTAACCTGCTAAACTGTCCTCAGTTTGAGGCATCTTTTTTTGTACCCTGTGAGAAGTTGTTTGTCCCACGCTTGAGCGCAATTTTGTACCGTTTGAATATTGGATGCCCCGAGCTTGAGCACAATTTCCTTGCAGCCCCGCTTTAATTTCTGATAATGAATTGAGTGAATCCTGATTTTAAAAGAACTAAAGAAATTAAACAAACACTAGCTCAGTTTTTCTTGGTAGAGAGATATAGGGTAAGAGATAATTTTTGTACGTCTTTTTGGAATTTTTTTTCTATTTTTTAAAAAACTTCAGTTGTACAAGTTTTTTTTTGGGCACCATTCATTTTAAAATAGAAAGGATCTAACTTCAGTTAAAAAAAATGAAAAAAATACTGAAGGGTTTTATGGGTATTACTAAAAAGAATTAGTCTAGTACAACTTATCCCGAAAAGAAAAATAGGTATTCAGTGAGACACTAGCTTTAATTAACAAAAAGAAAATTTATTCATGTTTTTAAAAATAAAAAGTTCTAACCTTCGCAGTTCTACAAAAAAATTCTAGCCTAACTAGTAGTTATTACATTTAAATTCTGAACTATGACTACTCCCGAAGACGAAAAATAGTGCTTTTCACTTCACTTTTTAGTCTGTTTAAATTGCTGTTAAGGCACTACTCAGGGATATGTCTATTGAAGGATGTTTTGGTAACTTACTGTTCCTATTCCGGCTTCGATGGAACACGACCGATTTCACACTTTTCTAGTAGACACTTAGAGAGCCCACTACGGCTTTTCGTTAAGAAACTGGTGCTTTACTTAGCTCGCATGATGGTTGTTATGAGCCTTTACTGTAGCTCAGTCGAAGGAAGCCTACTTGGCGGCTCCGATGAAAATTAGTCTGGCTGCGGCTTGATGGTAATAAGCCTCGGCGGCTAGATGGAAATAAGCCAAGACAGTCGTTTCTCGGGCCCTTAAATAAACCGTGCAAACTCTGCCGGTAATATGGCGACGCCGGAACCAAAACTGCGGATACACACATTTCACCAATCGCGGCGTAGCGGTAGATTCGGTCAGGAACCCGCACTGCACAGTATATACCGAACGTCTTGGAATCTCTGTTTAATATACCGTTCGATACAAAAATGAAAATAAGTACAATTTGAAGTGAAAAATCAGTAACATTACATGATCTTAAAATCTAGGAAAAAAATGAATTTTACTATATATATATATATATATATATATATATATATATATATATATATATATACATATATACATATATACATATATATATATATATATATATATATATATATATATATATATATATATATATATATATAGTTTTTGAGTCAAAATTTAGACAATTGTTTTTTATACATTGAAAAAGCTTTATAAATACATACAAACATACATATATATTAAGTTGGGAATGTGGAATCTTTGGCACAATGACATTACTCAATACATATCGCCACTATGCCAAACACTTTATTTTTGCGCTCGACGCGCGTTTCTCTAACTATGTTATTTTCATCAGAAGCGACGATTTAGTCAATCATCGCTCCTGATGAAGCTAACATGGTTAGCGAAACGCGCGTCAAGTGCAAAAATAAAGTGTTTGGTGTAGTGGTGATATATACTGAGTAGTATACATATATATATATATATATATATATATATATATATATATATATATATATATATATACAGGTTGTCGAAAAAGTCTTAAGCGTGTTTCTCGTTAGATAAACCTTGTGTCATATGTCTCAGATAATATAGTAAAAATCGCATCGGGTCACACTTGCTTTGCATAGAAGTAAGCATGCAAAAACTGTTAGAATTATTTTACTTAGGTTTACCTTAGAGTGTCTTAAAGATGAGTTAACTTTTTCTTCAAAAGTTCACTATATTTTACAATTTTATTTCAATAAAGGCACAAATGCTTCACAGGTCTATAAAGAAATTTGTACTATCTATGGTCAAGATACGTCGTCAGACCAACAGCCAAAAATGGTTCAATCTCTTTCATTCTGAAAATTTCGATATCAAAAATGCTCCTCGAACTGGTCGACCAAATTGATAGAATCTTAGTAAAAGTTGAGCAAGTCCGGCATGTAAGTAGCAATGACATCGTGAAGGAACTAAACATACATCCAAGTTTTCAGCCATTTAAAGAAAACTGGCTAAAAATAAAAAAACTCGATATTTCAGTGCCACATGATTTGACGCAAAAAAATTTACTTGGTCGAATTTCCATCTGCTAATCTCTGCAGAAACGTAGCGAAATCGAGCCATTTCTGAACTGGTCGACAACAGGAGATGAAAAGAAGGTCACGTATGACAATAATGTGCGTGTATATCATAAGCTGCTGCAACCTGGTCAAACGATTTATTTTGTACTCTACTGTCAAAGCAAGCAATTAAAAAAAATCTGCCGGAACACATTTTTGATGAGTTGGCAAAATTTGAGAAAACTTAGCTGTGACGTTTTAATGCATCCACCTATCCATCTTATAGCCCAGACCTTGCATCGTCAGACTGCTACTTATTCCATCGGAAATCGAACAATATGTTTGGTTTTATAAAGCTTTTTCAAAGTATAAAAAACAATTGTCTCAATTTTGACTCAAAACTGTTTCGACACACTGTATATACATATATATATATATATATATATATATATATATATATATATATATATATATATATATATACATATATATATATATATATATATATATATATATATATATATATATATATATGTATATATTCTCTCAAATAGTGCTTCATCGGTTCCGGACATTAGCGAATAACAGAATTATTATAACTTTATTAGCAGCAATACGAAAAAACTGTAGCGAACTGAAACAGAACCAGTCTCGAAGGTTTTTCATCCAGGAGTGATGGCTTCTGCCTGGCCCTCCTTTTGCTTCAAGCTTGCCCTGAAGTATCAGTTGCAACAGTCTATACCGGTCGTGCCTTATGACGTGTTCAAGGTATTCCAGTTTGCACTGTTTCGGCGTCCAGGTCAGTTTTGGACCCTTTCTCATTCTTCTGAGCAACTCTTTATTAGTTACATGTTGTGTCCAGGGAATTTTCAGGATACGTCGGTATAGCCACATTTTCCTCATTACTGCTTTGTTGATCATCCACGATTCGACTCGAAATAGAACAGAGAAGACATAGCAGCGCAACATTTTGACCTTCAGTTGCAGACTCAGATCTTTCGAAGTGAATAAGGTCCTCATTTGAAGGAATGCTACTTTGGCATTTTTGACGCGACATCTAATTTCAGTACCATAGTCCAATGTGTCATAGATTGTGGTACACAAATAATTAAACGTCCTCACCTGCTCTACTACTGCGTTGTTAATTGTCAAGGGACCCTGGTTATGGGTTAGTTTTTTAGAAACTCTCATGCATTTGGTTTGCGAAATATTGAGGGTAAGGCCAACTTCTGAATATTGATGGACTCTTTCTATTACCTACTATGTATATATATATATATATATATATATATATATATATATATATATATATATATAAATATATAAAGATATAAAGATATATATATATATATATATATATATATATATATATATATATATATATTAAGAAAGAGGAAGGACAGTAACAGGGCACTGGCAACAAACAATCCTAAGTTTAACTGCTGGGAAACGCCCTTATAAGGAGAAGAGATGAGCAATCAAAGATCTAAAGGCTCTAGTATCTGCTTTTTATTTTTATTATCGAGCTTTCGCTGCCTAATGGTAGCTTCTTCTGGATTCTAAAAATGCAAACCAGGTACAGAAAATAAACTAAAACGTTCGTTTTTTTAAAACGTGATTAAATAAATTGTACGACTGAATGTGAAATTACTTACAAAAATTTAGCAGTTAGTTCATCTCTGGTGAAGACAATGAAATTTGCATTTTTGTTGGCCAGGTGGTATGCATGATTACACAAAACATGATTAAAAGACACTTAGAGAGTTACACAAATATTAAAAATAAAAACTTGGTCAATAAACATCAGTTAAAAACACTTTTAAAGACAGAAACACAACTGCAAGAAACCATGATGTTGAAACGGTACTCCATTTTAAAAATTTTTTGACGTCGAGTTTAGTAACTATTTAGTGATATTTGAGTCCGAGCCGGATATTGTTGGTAGTCTATGTCGTCATCAGGTCGACAAAAAAAAAAGGATTAAAATTAGGAATGTGGTAAATTATTTTCGGTAGATGCGAATTTTAGATAAATTATTTATTATTAATGATATCTATTTTTTAGTTTTAATTTTATAAAAAAGGGGGGACTTAAATTTGATGAAATTGACGGGTTATTCATTATTAATTATATTAATTCTTTAATTTTATAATCAAGAGATTCATAGGCTAATTTAAAAATTTAAAAATTTGAAATCGAAAATTAATACTGGACGTTATTTATTATTAGTCATATTTAATTTTTTATTATGCAATTTTAACAAGAAAATATAGAAAACTGGTAATAAATAGCAAAAAATGACAAAGAGATCAGAAACGTCAACTTTACTAGAAAATAATTTTTTCATAGAGATCGTCCTTTTTTATTGGTTTGGTATAGTTTTGTGTTAGCAAATAGGTATACATGGAGCTCAATCCTTCTATGTCTTTTTTGTGGTTGAGATTATTTTTACAGGTTTTTATGTAACACATTTCCAAGAAACTTCTTGGAGTATCTGAGTATCTGAGACGTTTGGGCCAAATGTGGTAAAAAGTATGAAATTGTATGATAATATCAATAGAAAATTGGCATCTCAAAGAAACAGACGAATATTTCTATTAGAATGTCGTCGTACAAAAGTAACACCCCGTTTCCTTGAAGACAATATAAAGAGACTCTGGAGAATTCCACAGACTATATCGAACAATAATATAACCAGACTGGAAAACATAACACAACAGGTAACAACCAATTTCCATAAGTTATGTATTTCTGACACTAATCGGTACATAGAAAGACTCGAGAGATCATTGGATGAGCTATTACAGGACCTTAGGACTCAATTACCATTTCATATTTTTGATGATTTTATTTTTATTCAACATAATAAATACAAATTTTTATTCAATAAAATTAAAAAAAACAACATTAAAAAATTAGAATTTTTAAAAAAAGAAATTTCATGAATTTAATATAGGAAAAGACAAGTGGATAAAAAATATTTCTGATGTAGAAATACCACCTAATGTAAAAGGGTTTCTAGCCCTTGGTCCCAAGTTCAGTCTCCCTATATCTACCAAAGATATTAACATGTTTAGTTTACTGTCTGAGGTAGAAGAGTTAATTCACTATGTCCCCCCACAAAAACAAGACTACATTGGTGCAAGGGCTGTAAACCTAATTACTAACTATGTAATATCACATAAAGACAAAACTTCTATCACTCATAAATTAGAGAAGGAAACAAAAAATTTTCTTAAAAAACCATCCCGATTTACTGATCACTAGGTCTGATAAAGGCAATGTTACTGTTGCTATGTCAAGAGCTTCCTATCTTGAGAAATCACACTCCCTACTTCAAGATGAGAGTACTTATGAAATAATACATCACGATCCCACATCAAGAATAGAAATTAAATGCAATAAATTAATTAAATCATTAAAAGATAGTAAGTTTTTTTAGATGAAGCAACTGCTCGCACATTGACAACTTATAATGGGATTTGTCCCAAATATTATGGTCTACCAAAAATACATAAACCAGATATACCTCTAAGACCAATAGTTTCCTGTGTAGGAGCATCTACACAGCCACTTGCCAAGTATATAGCCTCTATTTTGGAAACAGCTTTTTCAACTTTTAATAAATTCAGAATTAAAAATACCTTCGAATTTGCAGAGAAGGTTAATGACTTTATTTTGCCAGAGGGTTTTGTACTTGCTTCGTTCGATGTAGTTTCACTATTTACTAACATTTCTCTAGACCTTATTATATCAATATTAAATGAACATTTCACATCAATAGAAGAAATATGTAATATTCCTAAAGAACAGTTCCTACTAATCATTACTTTTTTATATGAAAATACATTTTTCTCCTTCAATAGTACATTCTACAGACAAAAAATTGGCGTCCCAATGGGAAGTGCTATTTCACCAATCCTGGCCGAAATTGTTATGAATAAACTTCTTTATTTTGTTATTTCAAGGGTTGAATTTGAATTTCCCCTTCTGTTTCAATATGTTGATGACTTGTTAGTCGCTTTACCTGCCGGAAGTGTACAGAACACCCTTAACATTTACAATTCTTTCAATCATAAGTTAGTATTTACTGTTGAGGAGGAGACTGACTGTGCTGTTCCGTTTCTGGATACTAGGGTTGTACGCTCAGAAAATAATACAGTCAAACTGGACTGGTATAGGAAAAAATCAAGTTCTGGTAGATATATCCCCTTCCATTCTTATCACCCTATGAAACAGAAACTGAACATCATCAGAGGACTAAAGAACAGAATAGATAAGATTTGCCACCCCTCATTTAGGGAAAAAAATGTAAAACTGTTGGAAGACATTTTGTTGGACAATTACTATCCTAAAGCTCTAATCAAAAAGAATTTTCAAAGACCCCTCCTTCCAATTAATCCAACTGTCACCACTAATGTCGATATTAAGGTAGGAAAGTTACAATACATTGAAGGCCTTTCCCAGTCCTTGTCTTCTCTTTTTAAAAATACAAACATTAAAATTGCTAACTACAACATAAAAAGACTTAATTGTTTTTATACCAATTTAAAAGATAAAACCGATACTTTACAAAGATCTAATATAATCTATGGCATTCCCTGTCAATGTGGTTTGGTCTACGTTGGACAAACTTCACAAAAGCTCTCTAAGAGATTAGCGTTACACAAAAGTGATAGTAAACACAAACCTAACGCAACTAGTTTGAGCTTACACGTAAATAATACAGATCACAGAGTACAATATAACAACAGCTTCATTCTGGATGTTGAGACCAATTATTTCAGAAGAAGTTTCTTGGAAATGTGTTACATAAAAACCTGTAAAAATAATCTCAACCACAAAAAAGACATAGAAGGATTGAGCTCCATGTATACCTATTTGCTAACACAAAACTATACCAAACCAATAAAAAAGAACGATCTCTATGAAAAAAATTATTTTCTAGTAAAGTTGACGTTTCTGATCTCTTTGTCATTTTTTGCTATTTATTACCAGTTTTCTATATTTTCTTGTTAAAATTGCATAATAAAAAATTAAATATGACTAATAATAAATAACGTCCAGTATTAATTTTCGATTTCAAATTTTTAAATTTTTAAATTAGCCTATGAATCTCTTGATTATAAAATTAAAGAATTAATATAATTAATAATGAATAACCCGTCAATTTCATCAAATTTAAGTCCCCCCTTTTTTATAAAATTAAAACTAAAAAATAGATATCATTAATAATAAATAATTTATCTAAAATTCGCATCTACCGAAAATAATTTACCACATTCCTAATTTTAATCCTTTTTTTTGTCGACCTGATGACGACATAGACTACCAACATTATCCGGCTCGGACTCAAATATCACTAAATAGTTACTAAACTCGACGTCAAAAAATTTTAAAATGGAGTACCGTTTTCAACATCATGGTTTCTTGCAGTTGTGTTTCTGTCTTTTAAAAGTGTTTTTAACTGATGTTTATTGACCAAGTTTTTATTTTTAATATTTGTGTAACTCTCTAAGTGTCTTTTAATCATGTTTTGTGTAATCATGCATACCACCTGGCCAACAAAAATGCAAATTTCATTGTCTTCACCAGAGATGAACTAACTGCTAAATTTTTGTAAGTAATTTCACATTCAGTCGTACAATTTATTTAATCACGTTTTAAAAAACGAACGTTTTAGTTTATTTTCTGTACCTGGTTTGCATTTTTAGAATCCAGAAGAAGCTACCATTAGGCAGCGAAAGCTCGATAATAAAAATAAAAAGCAGATACTAGAGCCTTTAGATCTTTGATTGCTCATCTCTTCTCCTTATAAGGGCGTTTCCCAGCAGTTAAACTTAGGATTGTTATATATATATTATATATATATATATATATATATATATATATATATATATATATATATATATATATATATATATATATATATGTAGGTATGCTTATTTATTGTATAGTTTATACTACTCTAAGCTACTGTGTGTGGACACTGGAATTCTATTAATAATTTTGTGAAATTCGTCATACTGAAGTTTTATGAGCTTAGTGACAATTATAAAGCAGAAAAATTCAATCAAAATTCAAATTTATATAAATACTACAAGTTTTCATTGATGCCTAAAATATATTTTTGTTCATATAAACTGCCGTGTCGATAGAAAAGCCTGTTTTTAAAGGCCCGCTTGGGACTTCTAGCGGTAATTTTGAAAATAAATTGCGGATGTAAATTTGGAACCATCACCAACGCATTCCATTGGACCTCATCTCTATTCGGAATTAAAATCTGTCGGTTTATTTACGTTTGAGTTCAGTTTTCAGGAAGTTATGAATTTTAACAGGATTTTTTTAGTGGTGTTGTTTTAAATTTCAAAAACTTAACTTATCGTTTAACTTAAATAGTTCTGAACTATATTCAACGTTACTTATACATAATAAACAAAACAAAAATTAACATTTTTTTTTGTAATTTAACTAATAATTTTGTAGGCGAAATACAAAAAATACTAAAAAATCATTTGTAGAATAGTTTAATTCGAATTTGATTTACTTTTTATGCCTAGATTTTCATCCTAATTTAAGAATTTTTTTTTACTTGCTTCAAGAAAAAAAACGTAAGTTGACCCTTGTAATAAAATGATAATATTTTCAAATATTTAAATTAGAAAAAAATCTAAATATTTTCAATTTTTACTTGAGAGGGAGATATACTCTCTCAATTCATGGATGCATACATAAATATGATGCAATAGCTGCGGAGAATAAATAAAATTAACGAAGAAATATGCAAGTATCTTCAAGATTTAATATAAGCAACTCTCGAATCTAATCCAACATATACATGGTGCGAACGACAAACAAATCCAACGCAGATATATTGCATTTCTCGATAGGAGATAATATTTTAGAACTCTATTTTTCCATGTTCCTCTGTAGTTGCAGATAGACGTTCTTTTGCTTAACACTGCACGTCTTTGTACGCTTAACAGCGACTAAGCTGTAAGGTGTGAACTTACCCGCTTTTTGAGGCGTCATTTTGTAGCCTATGGAAAAGTGTTTATTTGCGCCCCACGTAGACTGCGTCATTTTGTAACATGCGAAACTGTCCTCAGTTTGAGGCATCTTTTTTTTTGTACCCTGTGAGAAGTTGTTTGTCCCACGCTTGAGCGCAATTTTGTACCGTTTGAAATTTGGATGCCCCAAGCTTGAGCACAATTTTCTTGCAGCCCCGCTTTAATTTCTGATAATGAATTGAGTGGATCCTGATTTTAAAAGAACTAAAGAAATTAAACACACACTAGCTCAGTTTTCTTTGGTAGAGAGATATGGGTAAGAGATAATTTTTGTACGTCTTTTTGGAATTATTTTCTATTTTTAAAGAAACCTCAGCTGTACGACTTTTTGGGCACCATTCATTTTAAAATAGAAAGGATCTAACTTCAGCTAAAAAAATGAAAAAATACTGAAAGGGTGTACTGTTGGTAAATAAAAAAATCAGTTTAGTACAGCCGTTCTTATCCTGAAAAGTAAGATAGGTATTCAGTGAGACACTAGCTTTAATCAACAAAAAGAAATTTTATTCATGTTTTTAAAAATAAAAAGTTCTAACCTTTGCAGTTTTACAGGGTTACTAAAAATTTTAGCCTAACAGGTAGTTATGACATTTAAATTCTAAACTCTGACTACTCCCGAAGACGAAAAATAGTGCTTTTCACTTCACTTTTTAGTCAGTTCAAATTGCTGTTAAGGCACTACTCAGGGATAAGTCTATGGAAGGATGTTTTGGTAACTTACTGTTTTTATTTCGGCTACGATGGAACACGACCGATTTCACACTTTTCTAGTAAACACTTAGAGAGCCCACTACGGCTTTTCGTTAAAAAAACTTGTGCTTTATTTAGCTCTCATGATTGTTGTTATGAGCCTTTACTGCAGCTCTGTAGAAGGAAGCCTACTTGGCGGCTCCGATGAAAATTAGCCTGGCTGCGGCTTGATGGTACTCAGCCTCGATCCCTGTCCTACCGGACCCTTAAATAAGCCGTGGGCCTTCTTTCGGTCATATCGCGACGCCGGAACCAAAAATCCGGATACACATTTTCAACCAATCCCGGCGTGCTGATAGATTCGGTCAGAAACCCGCACAGCACACTAATATACCGAACGGCTTGGAATCTCTTGTTAATATACCGTTCGACACAAAAATGAAAATAAGTACAATTTGAAGTGAAAAATCAGTAACATTACATGGTCTTAAAATCTAGGAAAAAATGAATGTTACAAGCTGCCATAATCTTCCCCTTAAGCATAATTAAAAGAGACACGGCATCTGCCATTTTAACCATAAAATTGGTTATTTTGAAAACTATAGTGTGAATCATGTTAAGTGCAAAAAGTAGTGCATTTTTATTTCCTGCTAAAGAGTAAACCATTTTAAAAGCTCATGCAGGAAAAAATATTTTAATTCGATTTCATTGTATAAGAATCTGAGTTTCTCAAAAATAATTAAATATTATTTATTACGACATGTATTACCACCAAATTCATGCATGTCAAAGGATTATCGAATTCGGTTCTACTGCTACCTACCTATTAAAGCATTTATTATCAATTCCAAGTAATTTAATAAATTATTCCATTAGGTATATTACGAACTTTTACCTTACACCTTTTTTATTGCTGTTTGGGGAAGCAGGGTTCAATAATAAATTTGGCCATTAGGATCGAACTGCCCTACGTCAGCCTTTTGTTATTATGGGGGATGATTTCATTGGAAGAATTAATTGCCGAAAATGGCCTTTTCGTTTTTAATTTAATATTGAATGTCAAAAGAAGAATAATAAATTACTAAATAAAAAATAATGACTCTCGCGTGGAATGAGAGGTAAAATTGAGTAAGAAGATTAAATGACATTTTGTTTCATTTGTTGGAATTATTCCTTCAATTTTGTTGACAGTTGACTGTATATCTATGATTCAAAGAGAGGATAGCTTTAAAAATTAGTAAAAAGGAGAATTACGTATGTACGTCGTTCTATCCTTTCTCAGGAAAGAATTCTGGTCGGGAAATCTCACCTTCAGAATTCGTTTCACAACATTACGAAAAACTTACTCCTCAATTTTCATCGATTTGCCTACTGTTCTATTGCCCAAAAAACTCCCAAAAATTATATATTGATTTCAAATTCGGTAGTAACATTTAACGATATCACATCAGGAATGAAGAGATGGTGGTCGATAATGTTTGTATACTTTCAATACTTGAAAAGCTATTTTTTATAATTTAGAATGCGGGGTTTAAGGGGCTAACTGCAAATATACGAGTATCATTTTTTTGCACTGAAGCTGTTTTAGATCTTTGCTACAATAATAGTTTTGAGATACTGACAGGACCAAATTTTAATACGCACCAATATGGAATTTCAAATATTAGACATAAACTGGAAATATAAAAAAATATACTCTATATTCTTTCGGAGTTCATGAAATTGAGGGATCTAAAAATCTTCTAATTATTTTAGGTTGGAAATCTTATCAGTTACAGTATATAGGAGTCGGAATTGATAAAGTTATTTTAAAATAACCGGTCAAGTGCAAGTTGAATTTGCACAATTAGTGTTCCGTACGTTGATTGCTTTTAAAATAAAAAATGTTGTTACGGTGGTATAAAATGATCAGTGACTTCACAAAACACACACCCCAAATGAGTTTTCAACAAAGTTTGTTTCCAATCTTTACTGAAAATTGATGACCTTGAAATTTTTGTTTTTGTTTATATACCAGATAAATTATTAAAGGTAATGCACTCGTAATAATTTTCGTTCAATCTACACCCCCTCTAGAATATTCCAGAATTTTTTCAAAATTTTTTGATCAGTACTTTTCGAGGGGGGAGAGCGATTTTTCCCGATTTTTTAAAAATAATACAAAGAAAAGTGTGCGCATGTATTACATTATATATATATATATATATATATATATATATATATATATATATATATATGTATATATATATATATATATATATATATATATATATATATATATATATATATATATATATATTTTACTCGTGTTTTCACAAGCTCTCATTTGACACCACACTCGATGACCTACTAAAAAAATTTTTTTTTCACTTCTGATTTCACCCCCCAAAACTAACCCCTTGACTTTCAAAACTACACGACTTTGATAAGGCCATCAATACCTATATTGTTACCAAATTTCAACTTTCTATGACAAATAGTTTCGGGTTTGACAGACAGACAGGCAGACAGACAGGCAGACAGACAGACAGACAGGCAGACAGACAGGCAGACAGTCAGACACCGAAGTGATCTTATAAGTGTTCCGTATGGAACACTAAAAAATGGTTTGACTGGTTTCTTATTTATAATTCCCGAAATTCCAGAATTGTTCTTAGTTAAACAACTGAGGGATACAGAGGCTTTGAAATGGGGTGAGAAGACCTAAATTTCACTATTTTAAGTTACACGTCTTAGACGAAATTTATTTTAAGCTTATTTCGTTAATAAATTCTTCTTCGGTCCATATCTTGACACCTGTTTAACATTTCCTGAACGTCAGAACTATTAATTTATAATTTCTTGATTTATTAGTAAATTAACTTTGATGATGGTCAGGCAATATATATATATATATATATATATATATATATATATATATATATATATATATATATATATATATATATATATATATATATATATATAAGACAAACAGCTAGATTTTTAGGTAACTGTTTTAAAGAACACAGAAGATCGGTCATAAATGGTTTTTTTTTTTTTTTTATGGGTCTAGCACATGTGCTACAGGGAAGTCCCTAAAGCGCTACAGGAGCGACACGTGTGCGGAGAAGGCGATTCACGTTGTTCTTGAATCGCTGTAGATTGTACTCGGTGGGAAACATAGTCCTGGGCAAATTATTCCAAAGGGATGATGTTCTCCATATAAAAGACTGCTTGAAAAGTGTTGTACGGGGAGTAACAAGCTGAATCTCATACGGATGTGAAGAATTAGCGCGACGTGTACTTCTAACATGCACCGCTCTGGGAGGAATTAAGCGGGCCACATCCTTCGAACACTTTCAATGAAAGTACTTGTAGAATAGGCTCAAGTCGCCAACCGTTCTTCGATGTTCCAACGAATCAAGGCCGACGGTCAGTTCCGGGTCTCCAATCAGACGAACAGCTCTTCTCTGAATAGAATCCAACAAATGCAGTGTATGTTTGGGAGCGGAGCTCCAAACATGGGAGCAGTATTCCATAGTTGGTCGAATTTGAGCTTTGTAAAGAATTAACAGTTGTTGTGGAGTGTAAAGCTTTCTGGTTCGAAATAATATTCCCAACTTTTGAGAAGCTCTCCTTGCTATGCCTGCAACATGTTCATGCCAGGACATATTTGCTCCCAAATTAACGCCCAACAAATTGAGTGACGATGTTAGAGGAATGGAGTGCCCCGACATAACTATGTCGGGTTCAGCAACGTTAACTTTTTTAGAAAAAACTGCCGCCTGGGTTTTTGTAGCGTTAAATTCCACTTGGTTACTGTCACCCCAAGATAGAATTTCTTCCAGGTCTTTGTTAAGTTGAACGACTTCCTGCTGTCTGCGGATATTCGTCCGCCGATGGTATAGAAAATAGCGGCATTTACATTGTATTAAATATAATCTTTTGATAGATTTACAAGTGCAATAAGAACAATGAAAGAATGTAAAGCACCAGACCCAGGCAATACAAAAACAAAATTCCTAAAGCTTCTAAATGAACAAAACATAAAATGGCTGACCTGATTATTCAATCATATTTACAATTCTGGTAACATTCCCCTTCAATGGCTAAGGGCTGAATTCATAATTCTACCAAAAAACCCCGGAGCTAAATCATGCTGAGAATATATAACAATCAGTTTGATAAGCCACCTCTTGAAAATATTTCTTAAAATAATCCATAGAAGAATATACGAACTTTGTGAAAAACCGATATCTCCAACCCAGTTCGGTTTACGAAACGCTACTGGCCCACGTGAAGCCTTATTTAGTGTCCAAGTATTTTTTTCAGCACTATAGAGACATGAACGTTCACATGTATGTATGCTTTGTTGATTACTAAAAAGCATTTGTTAGAGTACAACACCACAAGATGATAGATATTCTAAAGAATTTAGGACTGGATGATAAAGAGAGATGAGAATTATTAAAAATTTTTTATTGGAATCAGTCTGCTTCTGTGAGATTAGGAGGAAAACATAGGGATGATATAAAAATTCTTCGACGTGCTAGATAAAGATGCATGTTATCTTCACTATTATTTAATATTTACTCCCAATAAATATTCGAATAGGCCCTGGCAGATCTCGATGTCGGGATTCTACTGAACAGGGAGAGAGTTAATTATATTCGATAAGCTGATGACACGGTCATATTCGCTGACAATCTGCAGGACCTGCAATTACTTATGGATAGAGTGAGGAGCTGCAGCCAGAGATATGGTCTTAATATTAATATAAATAAAACAAAATTAATAATTATTAGTAAGATCAAGCTCCCTAACTGTCATTTAGAAATCAACCAGAAAAATATTGAACGAGTAAATAAGTACAGATACTTGGGTACTAACACGAATGACCAATGGGACCACCCGCAAGAAATAAAGAGTCGTATTGAAAAGGCTAGAGCAGTATTCACCAAAAAAAGCTATATATTAAAAAGCCATAACTTGACACTGGACACGAAAATGAGGTTTCTGCGATACTACATATTCTCCATTTGGTTTTATGAAATTGAGGCATTGACCCCGACAGACGCAAGTAAAAATTTGAAATGTAGCTATATCGTAGGAAGCTGAGAGTGTCATGGGTGGACGGACTCACGATTGAAAGAACTCTTCAAAGAATGAGTAAAGAAAAAGAGGTTTCAGTTACCATCAAGCAACGTAAACTCCAATACCTCGGTCACAGCAGATTCCATCTGCTGCAAAATATACTGCAAGATAAAGTATGTGAAAAGAGAAGTGTGAGGAGAAGAAGGATTTCATGACTCAAAAATTCTTCGCACTTGGTTTTTAATGACTACCACGCAGCTGTTTAGGGCGGCAGCCAACAAGGTGGTAATAGCTAATATGGTTGCTAACATCCAGAACGGATAGGAACCGAGAGAAGAAGAAGAATGATTTAAATCATGTCTAATTACTACAAAATGAGTACAGAGGTTTTTTAGAACAGCTGAAAAAAATGTGTGAAATATACTCCACTAATTGATTCTTCCTTCAATTTATTTAGCATTACCAATTTGCCATATTTCACGAAAAAACATTTATTTTTTCACAATATTTCCAGACTTAAAAATGTTTTTGACATTTCACCTATGTGTCATAAATGTCTGTCATCTCTCTTTAATTTATTTTTAACCTCATCTCTTTCTTATTCGGGCATTTCAATGTTCATCTCAGCTGTGCCAATTACGGCGCATTACTTTTTAAAATTAGGTAATCCAGTAATCTCTATGATTTTTAATAATATTTAAATTTAATAAAAGTAAGTATTGTGTATATTGTAGCGTTTATTTTTTACAGTTTTTCCTTCTTTTACATTACGCTACGGCATTATTTCCATTATATAATGAATACCATAACCACCTCAGTTTCATTAGATTTCCAGCGAAATATTCCTATCCGAAAAGACTCATTTTTTTTTGTTATTTCGCCCTTTTCGATCCACTCTAAAATTCTCAGTAAAAAAGACCGTTTTTTACAGAAAGCTGGAGGATGCCATTTCGCAGTACCGCATTCCGCTCAAATACATGCTGCAAAGTCGATAAGGTAAAATCATTTGAAAAGTCTGAGAACTTTTTATAGATGGTACAATGTTCTCTTTTCTTTTCAGGATTTTATGGCTTTTATTACTTTTACTGCCATTGTTACTGTTGCTGTTGTCTTCCGTAATTTTACGGCCAGTTCCCCTTCACGCTAGTTTTCTCTATCACGAAATTTTCAATATTTTTTTGCTACCGGCTACCAGGACTTCCAGATATTCTCCTATTTTTTCCAATTTCTTCGTCAGCCCATTTTGGAGACCTATTAACCAGACTTCAGCCCACGCACCGGCCTAAGTAGGTCTTTTTCGCATATCACATTTTGTTCGCCGTTTCTTTTTGTCTTGCTACTCTTCCTCTTTCATGAACTGTTCTACGCCTTCTCTCCATGTTATTGGCGTATATTTCAATCCTTTTGTGGCCACCTTTCTTCCTGCATTCCCATTACGTGTCCGTACCACAGTAGTTGTTTGTTTCTACTTGGTCCATCGTGGAATATATACTTTTTGTTCTGTGTCTTATTTCTTCATTCCTAATGTGTTTCAGTCGTGATATCCTGCATGCTCTTCGTAAATAGTTCATTTCTGCCGTTTCTATTTTCTTTCTATCTATTTGTGTCCCTTGCCAGCATTCAGATCCATATGTTAAAATAGGTTTACTGCTGTTCTATAGATTGTCATTTTTGTAATTAATTTTATATTCTTATACCATAGTACCCCATTTAATATGACGGTTATTTTCCTTCCCTGTTGAGGCCTATTTGTATATCTTTCTTCGTTGTTCCCTCCTTCGAAATTATGCCTCCTAGATTTTTATATTTTTTGCATTTTCTAATATCTTGAACTTCTAATTCCTTCTAATTCATGTTCTTCTCCAATTTTCATGTACTCTATTTTATCCATGTTCATGCCTAATCTTCATTTTTCATATTCGATCTTCAATTTTCTCGTCATGTAATCTATATCTACTTCTTTCTAAGCACTTGATCGTCGGTAAATAACAAGGTTGTTAGATATTCTCCTTCGATCTCTATTGCCATTCTTGCGACTGTCCTTCTCCAGTGGTCTAGTTTCTGGATATATATCTTAAAAAGAGTTAGTGATCGACAGCACCCCTGTCTGAGACCCTTTGTTACCGGTAAGGGTTCTAACACGTACTTATTTAATGGAGCTTTTGGGTTTTTATACGTGTTTGTAATAGCCCGCACATACGTCTTACTAAAGCCTATTGTCGTCAGCACTTCAAGGAGTTTCTTTAAAGGCACCGTGTCGTAGGTTTTTTCCAGATCAGTAAATATTAGTTGCTGAATGAAAATAGATGGGTCCAAAAATAAATGAAAAAAGACATTATCGTCTTTACAGCTAGAACCCAGTCTCTACGATATAAGAACAATCGTTTAGCACAGGTAAGTTTCTGTATGAAAAAGCTGCTATAGTATATATATATATATATATATATATATATATATATATATATATATATATATATATATATATATATATATTTTTACGTGTTCTTGGAATTATATCATTAAAACTATTCTTTTCGACCTTCGGCAGAGGTTTTCTTCAAAATTTGCTCTTAGAAAGTAGTTCATTGTGTGGGGTGTTAATTTTAAATCACTGTCAAAAACACATTTTTACTTTCTACATACAAACCACTTAACTGGAAGGACTTTATATGACTGATTATAAATATATATATATATATATATATATATATATATATATATATATATATATATATATATATATATATATATATATATATATATATAAATAATGCACAGACTTGTACTAATACATTAAAAACAAGTTAAGCCTTGGTCAAATCGATTCATCTTGTTATAATGTTCAGCAGTGTTTTATTGATTTTATTTTCCACTGGAAAATTTTTAATTGTAAACATAGATTAACAAAATAAGTACATATTTTAAAATAATCGAGATATTTCGGCAATAGGATTAATAGCGTAGTCAAGAAAGGTAGAAAAGAGCTTATGTCCTAACTGTCTCTTCAGTCCTAAAACAACATCTCCTAGTACTAATTTAAAAATAGGTTTTGTCATCTTACAACCCAACTCTACCGAATTACGGTAAATGGCGGGTTATATAAATACACTTAAATTGGCTTTACTTATTGCTGGAGAGTAACAAGTGGATGGGGAAAGGTGGAGCCTTAGAGCAAGACCCCGGTCCCTGCGCCTGAACGGAACATACCGTTCATGTGCGAGAGGTTTACAAAGATAATAACTTTACTATTATAACGCGTCGAAACCGGCACTTAATATGACTTGCGCAGCGAAAATGAATTCGATTGAGTAGGTAAACTGATTCGCAGATGGGTGCAAAGGTTCGAAGAAATTGGTTCAACTTAAGTACTTCTCGGAAAGGGTGACCATACAGATTAAAAATCCCTGAAATCTGGACTGAATTCAAGTACTAGCTCAGAAAATTGTGACTTCTCAATATGGAAACGGTCAAGTGATAAAAATATGCCCAGAATTTTACTAAAATGCACTGTTTGTCAATAGTTATGGCTGTATACCTCTACAAAGTATAGCAAGTACAAGAATTAAAGCTTTCTAATACTGCTAAGGGTGTAACATTTACCAACATATTATCCTTGGATGAAGCATATTTATACCCTAACGATCTCCCTGATGAACAGAATTACCGACAAGTTCAAAAATATTATATTTAAAGTGAAGCCTTGGGCCGTAAAGTCGGAACGTGGAATATTCAGTCCATACTTCTTAAAAGATGACAAAGATTACTATAAAACTATTAATTCTTTAATGTCTCATAGCCACTTTACCTAATTTTGATGGCTGTAACCAAGAAACCTGGATCTAGTAGCATGGAGCAACATCTTCTTCTTCCTCTAGTCATTCTCTAGCCTTTTAATATAGTGCCCCTGTGTTGTGCAATTTGATATCAATTGAGCCCCACTTATTTTTTAATATCGTCATGCCGACGTTGTTGAAGTCCGCCAGTACTTCTTTTTTCCCCGTGGTCTCTATCTGATCACTTTTCCGCTCCAGTTATCAGTATTTCTGGCAACATGGAAAGCCCAATTCCACCTGAGGGAAGATATCCTTTTAATTATGTCGTGGACCTCTGTTTTTTTCCTGACTCAATCGCTTGGTTTGCAGTCCCTAAGTGACCTAGGATTATCCTTTCAATTGCTGTCTAGTCAACTTGCAATTTTCTAATAACTTTCCGTGTTGGAACCCAAGTTTCGCTACCATCTGTTGGTACTGGTAGAATGCATTCATTATATGCTTTACTTTTAAGTTTTAAAGGCAGTTTGGACTGAAAGACTTGCTTCATTTTATCGTAAGCCGCCCATCCCAGGCGCCATTGACTTCCAGTTCTTGATTCACTTTTTCGTTCGTAACTTCCTGTCACAAATATACATATGAATCCACCCTTTCCCCTTGTTTCCGTTGTATAGATATTGAGTCATTAATAGTTGTTTGTTCGTTCGTCATAAATTTGATTTTTGTGACGTTCATCTCTAAACTGACCTCTTTTGTTTCAGTAATAATTCTTGGAGCATTTCTTTCAACTCGATTTCGTTTTCGGCAAAAAGTGCGATGTAATCAGCAAATCTTAGGTTGTTGAGTCTCTCTCCGGATATGTTAAGTCCCCTGTTTTCCCAGTGAAGGCTTTTGCAGATATTTTCTAGAACCGAGTGAATATTTTGGGTGATATGATATCACCCTGTATAACACCGCTCTTCATTTTTACTTCATTGGTATCCTCGTGTAATCTCACTTTCAGTGATTGTTCATTGACTTTTATCAGTATGTTAATATACCTTTGATCGACACTTGTGTTTTTCATCGCTTTCTTAATTCCCCAGTATTCCACTATGTCAAAAGCTTTTCCGAAGTCAACATACTGACAAGAGACAAGTGTCATCCAGGCTGATATTGTATTTAGTTTCGTTTTCTATAAGTTGTCTGTTGTGTGTAGAAGTTCGATTGTGCTATATCTTTTTAGGAACCCTGCTTGCTCTTTGGGTTTGTAATTTTTAAACTTCTTTTCTAATCGATTTGTGATCGTTTTCATAAATAGTTTGTATACTAGAAGACTTATTGGCCTATAAGATCTCCTTTTTAGTGTTCCGTACGGAACACTTATAAGATCACTTCGGTGTCTGTCCGTCTGTCTGTCCGTCTGTCCGTCTGTCCGTCTGTCCGTCTGTCCGTCTGTCCGTCTGTCCGTCTGTCCGTCCGTCCGTCTGTCCGTCTGTCCGTCTGTCCGTCTGTCCGTCTGTCCGTCTGTCCGTCTGTCCGTCTGTCCCGTCTGTCCGTCTGTCTGTCGTCTGTCCGTCTGTCCGTCTGTCCGTCTGTCCGTCTGTCCGTCTGTCCATCTGTCCGTCTGTCCGTCTGTCCGTCTGTCCGTCTGTCTGTCTGTCTGTCACACCCGATTTTCTATGAAACTATTTGTCATAGAAAGTTGAAATTTGGTAGTAATATAGGAATTGATGGCATCATCAGAGCCATGTAGTTTTGAAAGTTAAATTTTGACTTAAGGGGTTAGTTTTGGGGGGCGAAATCGGAAGTGAAAAAAAAATTTTTTTACTAGGTAATCGAGTGTGGTGTCAAATGAAAGCTTGTGAAAACACGAGTAAAATATATATATATGATGTAATACTTGCACGCACTTTTCTTTGTATTATTTTTAAAAAATCGCGAAAAATCGCTGTCCACCCGCCTTATCTCGGAAAGTACTTATCAAAAAATTTTGAAAAAATTCTGGAATATTCTCCACGGGGTGTAGATTGAACGAAAATTATCACGAGTGCATTATCTGTAATAATTTATCTGGTATATAAAAAAAAGAAATTTCAAGGTCATCAATTTTCAGTAAAGATTGGAGATAAACTTTGTTGAAAACTTATTTGGGGTGTGTTTTGTGAAGTCACTGATCATTTTATATCACCGTAACATAAATTTTGACTTAAGGGATTCGTTTTGAGGGGTGAAATCGGAAGTGAAAAAAAAATTTTTTTACTAGGTCATCGAGTGTGGTGTCAAATGAAAGCTTGTGAAAACACGAGTAAAAAATATATATATATATATATAATGTAATACTTGCGCTCACGTTTCTTCGTATTACTTTTAAAAAATCGTGAAAAATGGCTGTCCCCTACCTTATCTCGAAAAGTACTGATCAAAAAATTTTGAAAAAATCCTGGAATATTCTCCACGGGGTATAGATTGAACGAAAATTCTTCTAATAATTTATCTGGTATAGAAAAAAAAACAAAATTTCAAGGTCACCAGTTTTCAGTAAAGATTGGAAGCAAACTTTATTGAAAAGTCATTTGGGGTGTGTTTTGTGAAGTCACTGATCATTTTATACCACCCTAACAAAATTTTCTATTTTAAAAACAATCGTACGGAATACTAATTGGGCAAGTTCAACTTGCACTTGACCGGTTTTTTGTATATCAGTATAACTGTGGCAGTTTCTCAATCTTTTGGTATCTCTCCTTTGATTAGATATTTATTGAAGAGTTTTTAAGCTTTTTGATTAATGGTGGTCCTCCCTCTTTAGCAATTTCGGCAGGATGTCGTCTTCTCCTGCTGCTTTTTTATGTTTAATTTGGTTGATAGCTTTTTCAACTTCGATTTTCTGGTAGATTTGCGGAACAGAAGCAGTTGTTTTGTTTTTTGTGTCAATTTATCCTTTCTTTGTTCCTTTATTGTCATGTGGTTTACTGCTGTTTCTTTTATCAATTTTGTCAGCCTTCCATTAATTTCATCTATATTTTCATGGAGCTGTGATAATACCTTTATTTTAATTATTGTGTTAGTTGTCTTTTTTTTGTGTTCCTTCAATGAACTCGCATCTAATTGTTCTTATTTGTTATTAAATCGCCTGGCTCTTTCTAGTTTCCATTTATAAGGATTTTGCACCTTATTAATCTACGATAACTATAGAAACTAAGGATATTGACATCTTGCATTATGTGCTTGTGGTATTTTATCACGTAGTCTGTCTTATTCTTTGTTTTACCGTCAGGGCTCATCCAAGTCCAGTTTTTGTTTGTCCCGTTTTTAAAAAAAGTGTTCAGTGCTTAGAGTTATTTTTTTCTAAGTAGTTAGATAACATGTTACCTCTCTCATTCCTAGTACAAGGTCCAAACGGACCAATGTATTTTGATTCGCTGTGTTTACTCCTATTTTTGCATTGAAATCTCCTATAACTTCTTCTTACTTCTTACTTTTTTTTACTGTCAAACCTTGTGATATTTCTGCATACAATGTTTCGACCTGGTCGTCATCGTGGTTACTTGTCTGTCCTTAAATTTGGATTATCTTTATTGTTATGATGGAGGTAATTCTTATGGTGGTGTATATTACACTGTCTGAAATTACTTTCAGTGTCTGTATTCTAGGAGATGACATCATTTTGAAGAAATGGTTTTCTAAGGATTTTAGTTAATACATAATAAAGTTTTTATTTATTTTTCAGTTTTTGTTCTTACTATAAACATTTCCTTTTTTTATAGGATACTTAACATATAAGCTAGCTAAAGTATATTGTTCCTGTGGTTATGGATTATTATTTTTATTGTTATACAGAGAGCAAAAATATAAAAACAGACATTATATAAACTAAAAATCTTTTATAATGGTGAATAAAACAGTGATGTGTGGCGGTGTTTATCGCAGAAGTGCAAGAAGGGAATGATGAAGGTCGTAAAATCATCATGGAAAAGTTTTGGAAACCTTTTAAATGATTCGCCAATTACAGTATTTAGTCTTTTTAGGTGTCCAACAAAAAAATATTTTAAAATATCTATAATAAAACAAATTAATAAATAAAATAGTTATTTTGTATGCAGCGCCCAAAATTCCACTTTGTAAGTCGAGAATAAAACTTTTAAAAGAACATTAAAGACATTTTGCGCATGAGTAGCAAACGCCATTTTTTCTACAATCGTTGTATCCTAATATAAATATTGTGGTAAATAGTTAATTAAAAATTTAGTCTTCCTTTGTGTGGCAAAGTTTCGAATTTATGTTTCTGCAGAAATCTGGCAACGTCCATTCGAAACTTTTCTGGTAATTATTAAAAGCAGTTCCTGACAAACCAAATCTCAGTAACCCAAATTCGCGTGACGCGAAAAGATGTGTTCTGAGTCTTTTATTATATATAGATATTACGACAATGTAATTTTATTAATATGCTTTTTATACTTAGTTTTTCTTAGTTTTATCATTGAATGGTGACATATGCGATAATTATTTTGGAGAAAATTAAAAGATAAAAGCTTTTAACGTACTTTCTCCAGTAAAAATGTCTGTAAACCACTATTTATTTTAGCTTGCATGCCCTGAGGGTACAACAATTGTTTAGAAGCAAGCAAAGCAAAAGAAAAATTCTAAATTTGAATCACATCGATTTCTGGAGCTTATAGTCTACTATAAATTACAATTTTTCGTCGAAAACTGAAAGAAATTTATGGGAATTTTTTTAAATTTCCTTTAGATCCATTTTTCATTCATAGTTTTTTACCGAAAAAGTATGATTTATGGTTTTAACCTTAGTGGACTATAAGCTCTCCAAATTGATGGGAGCGAGACTTTAAGTTTTTTTGTGCTTACGAAATGATCTAAAAAAGTATAATTTTTCTGCCCTCAAAGCCTCCAAGCGATAAGGTCCCCATGATATGAAAATTTTGAACTTGAATATTTAATTAAAATAATTAATATATAAATAAGCACTTACACTTTTTTACGCTGTTCCGTTTGGCAGATAACCTAATTTTTTTTATTCTTATTTTTTCTTTTCCATTGTAAGCCACTATTATTTACAAATCACAGTTTTGCAGCAATAACCGCAAATAATAATTCGCAATAGGTAACAGTTATTTTAGAACATAATAAACAACTTTGAGCCGCTTGTTCTTAAAATCTTGCTCCTAAGTCGAACTAAAAGTATGTCCCACTTGGGCAAATTGGTTAGATGTTATTCAGGAAGAACTTTTTTTCGTTTTCTTATCCGTACGGAACACTTATAAGATCACTTCGATGTCGGACGGTCTGTACTAATATAGGAATTGATGGAGTCATCAGAGCCATGTAGTTCTGAAAGTTAAATTTTGATTTAAGTGGTCAATTTTGGGGGGTGAAATTGGAAGTGAAAAAAAAAATTTACCAGGTCATCGAGTGGGTCAAATGAAAGCTTGTAAAAATACGACTTCAAAAATATATATACAGTAATACCCCGCTTTACGCGAGGGATACGTTCCGAAAAAAATCGCGTTAACTGAAATTCGCGTATATCGAGGTTTATGATTAAACATAGTCAAAATTTAATACAAAAAAATACAAATCATTTTAATCAATCGCTTTAATTCTAAGAACACTTTATGCAATACATACTCTTATTTTTTACGGAAAAATACATCTATTGTCTTTTGGGTAACGTTTTGTTTACGTTCTTGTAAAATACGTTCATAACACCCAACACTGTTTTTAATTGTTTGACACACGGTCAAGACACGGTCATCATTATTGTCTATACTCTGCAATATGTCCAAACCTGAATAAATTTTTGAAAGTGCATTTTGTATTTCCCCTGAAGATAAAACTTTCTCTTCTACTTGTTCTTCCTCATCGTAGATAGGATTATTCTGTAACTCGATCAGATCTTCATTGCTAATAGGATCGTCGTGCGTTGCTACAAGTTCTACGAGATCTTCTACCGTGACATCTTCAAGTTCAGACCCCTCAATCATTGCAGCAATGTCTTCAAGCACTTGTCTCTGCATCTGGACAATTCTTCTAGGTGCTTCCACTACATCTGGCCAAAGATTACGCCACACCCCATTCATACAACTCATTTTAACTTCCTTCCAAGCCTCTTCTATGTTGTGAATAGACTTCATAATGTTGTATGACTTCCACCACTCTCGCATAGACTGTCTTCCTTCCCCGTCAGTTTCATGAATTAGTTGGCTAAAAGTGCGGCGATGGTAATAAGCTTTGAAGTTTGCTATTGCTCCCTGGTCCATAGGTTGTAATATTGACGTAGTGTTTGGTGGAAGGAACTTTACGTACACTTTTAAGTCTCTGGGCGTATCAAGTGAGGTTGGATGTCCTGGGGCATTGTCTAAGAGTAATATAACTTTAGGTTCAAGCCCATTTCTGTCACAGTATGATTTGACTGATGGGCAAAAACTATTAGAATACCATTCTTGAAAAATTTCCCGTGTAACCCACGCCTTTCTGTTTGATCGCCACACAACTGGTAGACTTGTCTTGTCTGTGCCTCGCATTGCACGGGGTGTTTCTGAATGGTACACTAGTAAAGGTTTCAGTTTGAAATCACCAGTGGCATTACCACCCAGCAGAAGTGTTAGTCGATCTTTCGCAGCTTTGAAACCACTGGCTTGACGTTCTTCCTTAGAAATGAATGTTCGAGATGGCATTTTTTTCCAGTAAAGTGCGGTCTCATCAACATTGAAGATGAGACAAGCAGGAATTTTCTCTCGTCTAACGAAGTCTTGAAACTTGTCTGGAAACTCAGCTGCAGCTTGA
The DNA here is from genome assembly GCA_019049505.1 of Pachyrhynchus sulphureomaculatus. NCBI lineage: Eukaryota > Metazoa > Arthropoda > Insecta > Coleoptera > Curculionidae > Pachyrhynchus > Pachyrhynchus sulphureomaculatus. The sequence goes on from CM032449.1 coordinate 48,236,150, forward strand.
ATGTCCGCGCTGGCCGCCTCGCCTGTTATGTGGATATTGTGAAGATTAGAACGCTGCTTGAACCGATGGAACCAGCCTCTGCTGGCAGCAAAAGTCGGAGTGGCACTCCCTTCTCCTTCTTTTGTTTTCAGCATCTCATACAAAGATTTTGCTTTTGTGCATATGAGATCTTGACTTAGTGGTGTGTTCTTCTTATTCAAATCTTCGATCCAGACTGACAGTAATTTCTCCATTCTTTCTAAGATAGATGATCTCGAACGAGAAAGTTTTGTTGCACTTATAGGTGTTGAACCTTCGCTGGAGATTTTAATTTTTTTCCCGATTTTTATAAATCGTTCTCACAGTCGATTCTGAGAGTCCAAAATCTCTCCCAACAATTGTTGCTTTGCCTCCATTTTCCATTCTTCTTAACACTTTCATCTTCAATTCCAAAGTGACGCTTTTACGCTCTTTTTTCTTTACAGGCGGCATTTTTAACGTTGGGTTAAATTATGTATGTATGTATCTCCAATAAATATTAAAACAAAACTGCCAGCCGACCGAACTAACATTACGGAACAAATGAACACACGAAACGAACGAGGAAATCCCCATAGAACAAAGTCGAAGGACAGGGAATTCCCAATTCTTCAAAGAGAATATTCAGAGAAAGCGGGGATCCCCCCGCGACCATAGAGAAGTTAATGACTACATGAGCGCGAAATTTGAAATTCGCGTTATAGTGAAACCGCGCGTAACGGGGTCGCGCTAAGCGGGGTATTACTGTAATGTAATACTTGAGCACATTTTTTTTGTATTGTTTTAAAAAAGTCGGAAAGTACTGATCAAAAAATTTGGAAAAAATTTTGGAATATTTCCACAGGGTGTAGTTTAAACGAAAATTATTACGAGTGCATTACCTTTAATAATTTAACTGGTATATAAAAAAAAGTAAAGATCGGAAAAAAGCTTTGTTGAAAACTCATTTGGAGTGTGTTTTGTGAAGTCATGGATTATTTTATACCTCCGTAACAAAAATTTTTACTTTAAAAGCAGTCAACGTACGGAACACTAATTGCGCAAGTTCAACTTGCACTTGACCGGTTATTGTAATATTAGCTGTAAACTAAATTAATATATATTAGGCGCTAAGTTTACCTGGGGCTGGAGTACTATTTGTTTAATTTCTTTTTAAATTACGAGGAAGGATTGAGAAGTTCGCGGCCTCACCAAAAAATAATTATAATATTTTTGTTATAGTACCCTCATTAAGTTCACACTTTCTTTGGTTGACATAATGTAAAATTTTGTTGCTGTAGAATTTCTGGTTTTTAAGTTAGAACAAGCTTAGAGAGACTAAGTGCAGCGTTTTTGGAAAAATTAAAAAAATTGAACAACGTGCGGTCATCAAGTACATGTTTAAAAAAAGATCAACATCAGAGGAGATCCACGATGATATGAAAACGACACTAGCGGAATCTGTTCCATCATAAACCACCACCAGAAATAGGTTGTAGAATTTAAACGTGGACTAGAGAGCATCGAAGATAACTCTCTCTCTTGCCGGCCCACGATGTCTATGACTGAAGAAAACATAGGCAAAGTGGGAGATTGCAAACACTATAGGCATCTCGTATGAACGAACACAAAACATCATTGCCAACGAACTGGGATTTTCTAAGGTTTCCGCTAGGTGGGTCCCCAGATTGCTTTCAGTTGAACAAAAATGAATTCGACTCAGGATTTCTCGCGACTGTCTGAAGATATTTGAGGCTGATCCGCAAGATTTTCTTAACAGGTTTGTGACAATGGACAAAATCTGGGTTCACCACTATACTCCAGAGTCAAAACAACAATTCAAGCAGTGGAAAAAATCTGGTGAACCGACCCCAAAGAAAGCGAAGGCAATTCTGTCGGTTAGAAAAGTGATGGCGTCAGTTTTTTGGGATGCTAAAGGTATTATTATGGTGGACTACCCTCCGAAAGGCGAAACAATAAACTCGACTTACTATTGCACCCTTTTGCGTCGTTTACGTCAAGAAATTAAAGAGAAATGCCCAGGATTACTGAGAAAGAAAGTTTTGTTTCATCAGGATAACGCTCGCGTTCATACGTCTGTTGAGTCTATGGCGTGATTGTGGTTTCGAATTGCTGCCCGACCCGGCTTATTCTCCTGATTTGGCACCTTCGGAGTTTCATCTGTTTCCAAACCTAAACAAACACCTCGGTGGCCAGAAATTTTCATCAAATGAAGAAGTCGAAGCAGCAGTTAACCAGTATTTTGAAGACCTAGAGGAATCTTTTTTTCAAACAGGGGTGGAAACTTTGGAAAGCAGGTGGAAGAACTGCATAGAGCTAAGTGGAGATTACGTCGAAAAATAAAAATATTTTTGTACGTATTTTATTTTTTTTTCTTGACTAGCTCACGAATTTTTCAATCCATCCTCGTACATATTAACGGAAATATTTACCTAATTTTTTGAATTGGTTTATTTTAAGCACGCAAAGATTTTATGCTTCACAAAAGAAAAAATGGATTCAAAACTCTTACTAGGTTCTAAACATAAGGAGGAATTTTTTCGTTCTCTCTCATATTTTTACCTGACATACAGGTGGCAGAGAAGGAGTTCTGTAATGTATGACAATGGTGAACGTTTCAATAATAAAATCTCTGTCCCATGCCACTGAAAATATCGGTATCACTACAGAAAAAGAAATAAGTGAAACTAAACGTCGCCGCAAATCGAAGCCGGCTGGTTATCACCGGACAGTTAAAATGTGTCTCATCGAGTTTCTCAAAGATGCCGGGCAAGAATAAGTTGTATTATATATGATTAGTAACAATAATAGTGCAAAATATGAACGGAATTTAAAAAACTCGATTATGTACATTTTAAGGATTCTGCTGTAACCAGCTGGCTTTGTCTTGCGGTGACGTTTTGTTCCACGTATTCTGTAGCGATAGTCATCTTTTCTGTAACCATGCTCTTAATTACAACACCGAACTATATTTTTATTTCAAAACAATAAGCAATATATGATCGTTATTATAGAAACAATAAAGCTTAAGTACATATATCGGCAACAAGACTACCAAGCAACTGGCGATTCGGTGTTTGAATTTAAAGCTAGATATTTTTGATTATAAAATAGGTACAGCAAATTCAACTCTTTTAAACCTTCTATCGGACATACTCAAACAAAAAGATCAAAACACGTAGCAATTCACATAATGGCGTAATACAAGTGCCACAAGAAACTGCCAGAATGTTTTATTAGCATTTATTGCGAAAGTGTCCATGAAAGTTAAACATTCTAGAATATGGTCAGTATACTCCACGCTAAAATCGACACTTGATTTGAAGGAAAACTTTAATATTAGATAGTTTAGCAAATTAGTCCAATAATAAAATAACCGGCCAAGTGCAAGTTGAACCTGCGCAATTAGTGTTCCGTACGTTGATTGCTTTTAAGATAAAAAATTTTGTTACGGAGGTATAAAATGATCAGTGACTTCACAAAACACACCCCAAATGAGTTTTCAACAAAGTTTATTTCTTATCTTTAATGAAAACTGATGACCTTGAAATTTTTGTTTTTTATATGCCAGATAAATTATTAAAGATAATGCACTCGTGATAATTTTCGTTCAATATACATCCTGTGGAGAATATTCCAGAATTTTTTCAAAATTTTTTGATAAGTACTTTTCGAGATAAGGCGGGAGGACTGCGATTTTTCGGGATTTTTTAAAAATAATACAAAGAAAAGTACGGATGCGCAAGTATTACATTATATATATATATATATATATATATATATATATATATATATATATATATATATATATATATATATATTACTCGTGTTTTCACAAGCTTTCATTTGACACCACACTCGATGACATAGTAAAAATTTTTTTTTTTTCACTTCCGATTTCCCCCCCCCAAAACTAACCCCTTAAGTCAAAATTTAACTTTCAAAACTAGACGGCTCTGATGCCGCCATCAATTCCTATATTAGTACCAAATTTCAACTTTCTATGTCAAATAGTTCGGAGAAAGTGTAAAATACTAGATAGACACTGTGTTAAGAAGTTTAAGATTTTAACACGAGAGCGTGAAATCTGCTTAATTACTAAGGTAACATTTTTTGAATATTTTCAAAATTTCTGTGTTTTAGAATATTTTAATTGTGGTTATTTTGGATGATTATCTCCGTAAGGAACTTATCAAAATATCTGCCGATCACATAAATAATCAGGGCTCTGTTTTAGTTGCGAAAGTTGCTGATACAAAAGGCATCCTTACAATTTCCAAATGTATCGAGTTTTGTTGCAAATAGGTTGCTCTTTGTTTAAAACATACTGACGTTTGTGTTTGCTATATCATGACAAAAATGCAAATTACAAGTTATTTAAATTAACTCTCACAATACATTTGAAGTTACCAATTCCGAAATATATACTGGTCATTGCTTTCAAAGATCATTAACGTGAATCTCGACCGGTTGTACTTGATATATCCAAGGCATTCGACCGTGTTTGTCACGATAGATTGATGGCTAAGCTACGCTCTTATGGTATATCTGGAACGTTCTGTTTATGACTCTTGTGTTTCCTTAGAGAGCGTTTTTTGTGGGTGGCAGTCGATGAATTTCTTTCTAACATCTTCACTATCAACGCCGGTGTGCCCCAATGTTTCATACTGTCTCATACTCTCTTTCTCATTTGCATTAGCGTCTGCTGCAGATTGCTGATTTCTTTATTCACTTAGAAGGCTTGAACACTAGATGCTCATTTCAACTTAACAAAGGCCTGGAAGAAATTCTATTTTGGAGTGACAGTACTCAACTAGGATTTAACGCTACAAAAAGTCAGGCGGTAGTTTTTTCTAAAAAACTTTGCTTAGTCCATCATTATGTCGGGCACTTCATTCCTCTAGTATCGTCACTCAATTTACTGGGTGTTAATTTGAGAGCAAATATGTCTTGGCATATAAGTGTTGCAAGCATAGCTTTTCAAAAGCTGGGAATATTATTTCCAACTAGAAAGCTTTACACTCCACAACAAGTATTAATTTTGTACAAAGCTCAATTTCGACCAACGACTGAATACTGCTCCCAAACGTACACTGCATTTGTTGAATTCTATTCAGAAGAAACTGTTCGCATGATTGGAGACCCAGAACGGAAAGTGTTCGATGGATTTAGCCCACTTAATTCTTCTCAAAGCTACGAATACATGTCGCACTAATACTTCCAATTCGTATAAAGGTCAGTTTGTCACTCCTCGTATAATCGTTTTTAAGCACTCTGCTCGGCACTAAGTTCCCCCAGTTCAATTTACAGCGATTCAAGCACGTGTGCTACGCCCATAAAAAAATCACATTTCTTACGAATGAAGGTGGTTAGATATCTATATATTTTAAATGCCCTGGAGGATTCGAATTCTTGAATTATGATTATACAAAATTGTGAATGTGTCTGCTAAAATAACTGAATAATTAAAAAAAATGTAAAAAAATATTTTTCTCCTTTGATCCGTCAGTTTACCCCTGCCTAGAGCCTGGCTATGCCAGATATAAAAAAGCCTCCTGGCTACTGGACCGTTCCATATCACGAAAAATAATAATAATGAAATGCTTTCATGGCAAACATTTTCAAATTTTAGATTGCTTTTTTCCACTTTATGTAATAATCCGTCCATTTTTGCCGGAGATAAGGAATTTTTATTAAAAACAAGCCCTTGAAATACAAAAGGCTAATCGAAATCGATTAAGCTATCATCACAGTAGAATGTAATGAATTCAGATTAATGTCTGTTACTGCAATGATCTGTTTTGTAAAAATATGTTATTAAAAGAAGATTAGGAGAAAAAACAATCTCTATTTTTATAAAGTATAAACTTCAGTGTTATTACGTTTTTGTTACTTCTAAACATCCTCAATATCAACTCAATGTATAAAGGCTCGTCAGATGTTAGATATGGTAGGAACATGATTGATTAGTTTTATTTCAGATTTTTTCTTTTTTGATTTGAAAACGTAATTTTTCTCCACCAAATTTATACACAAATATATATTATTTAACATCATTCTTTTGTCTAAAATAGCTACCCTTAATATGGAAAATCTAACAAATAACTTCTGAGTTTATAAAAAGTCCACGCCGTTAAGTTTAGCTGTTAGAAAATAGAATTCAGAAGTAAAAGCAGGGCTCAGAATTTGAGATCAATAATTTCAACATTCACTAGCAGTTGAAACACCCTTACTTATTATTAAAGTACTCGAATTATTACTTAAATACTTGAATTTAATCTAGATAATTATTCCGATTTTCGACATATATACATAGATACACTACTACTACTACTATCGTCACTGCTTATTTCTTATGTTACCTAACGTAATAAAATATTTGCCATTATTTCCCCTTATCTCCCATTATTTCTCCTTATCTCCCATTATCTCTACATAATTTCCATTATCTAGGCTTATCTCTGCTCATCTCTCATTATTTCTCCTTATCTCCCATTATTTCCCCTTATCTCCCATTATCTCACCTTATCTCCCATTATCTAGGCTTATCTCGACTTATCTTGCAATATTTCTCCTTATCTCCCATAATTCCCATTATCTAGACTTATCTCTGCTTACCTCCCATTATTTCTTCTTATCTCCCATTATTTATACTTATCTGTCATTATCTCACTTTATCTCCTATTATCTAGGATTAGAGGGAATTATATAGAACATATGTATAAATTTATTAAAACACGTAAATCGGATAAGTGGTTCTCAAGTAATAAGTGCACTAACGGACATACAGACAGACAGAGAGACGTTGCATTTTAAATATATTTTATTCTTTGCAACATGATATTGTTCCATATTTAATGGTTTAGGCAGTATATTGCAAGAGAACGCGCTAACGGTAACCTTTTTTCCTACTTGATTCACTATTATCGTCACTGCTTATTCTTTATGTTACCTAACGCAATAAAATATATCCTATAACTTGGCCAGAGAACATATGTATGTTTTAAAAAAAAAAGCACGTAACACACTAACGGACGGACAGAAAGACAGAGAGACGTTGCATTTTATATATATTATAGATAGATAACCTGGCCAAAGAACATATGTATGTTTTAAAAAAAAAGCACGCAAATCGGATAAGTGGTTCTCCAGTGATAAGCGCACTAATGAACAAACAGACAGACAGGCAGAGAGACAGGCAGACAGACAGACAGAGAGACGTTGAATTTTATATATATTATAGATAGAAGATTGTAGATAACCTGGCCAGAGAACAAATGTATGAATTAAAAAAAAAACACGTAATTTGGATAAGAGGTTCTCGCGTGATAAACGCACTAATAGACACACAGACAGATAGAGAGACATTGCATTTTATATTTATTATAGATTATAGATATTCTCTGCTACATAATATTGTTCCATATTTAATGGTTTAGGCTGTGTATTGCAAGAAAACGCGCTAGCAACAAACTTTTTTCTGACTTCATTCACTATTATCGTCATTGCTTATTCCTTATGCTACCTATCGTAATAAAATATAGTCTATAACCTGGCCAGAGAACATATGTATGTTTAAAAAAAAAGTACGTGAATCGGATAAGTGGTTCTCCAGTAATAAGCGCACTAACGGGCACACAGACAGATAGGCAAACAGAGATACGTTGCATTTTATATATATTATAGATTATTGTCATTATTATTATTATATAACCTGGCCAAAGAATATATGTATGAATTTAAAAAAGATACGTAAATCGGATAAGTGGTTCTCGCGTGATAAACCCACTAATGGACAGACAGACAGACAGAGAGACATTGCATTTTATATATTTATATATATATATATATATATATATATATATATATATATATATATATATATATATATATATATATATATATATATATATATATTATTATAGATTATAAATTATAGATATTCTCCGCTACATAATATTGTTCCATATTTAATGGTTTAGGCTGTGTATTGCAAGGGAACGCGCTAGCGGCAAACTTTTTTGCGACTTCATTCACTATTATCGTCACTGCTCATTGCTTATGCTACCTATGGTAATAAAATATAGCCTATAACCTGGCCAGAGAATATATGTATGTTTTAAGTACGTAAATCGGATAAATGGTTCTCCAGTGATAAGCGCACTAACGGACAGACAGACAGACAGACAGACAGAGAGACGTTGCACTTTATATATATTATAGATATATTTAAAACGGAGAAAGGTCATAGAGGAACTTTCTATATCACTTTAACAAAAATTGAATTAAATTGTAGACTGAGTAGTCACTGCGATTTACATAGAAACAAAATTAAGCTTTGAATTTTGCTATATAGCTATTTTATAGCTAGTAGAAAACCCTCATGTTATTCTAAATTTATGTGTTTCCCCCCAAGCCATCCGTTTGTTCCAAAATGCTCTGAGCTGCTCAGAGCTATAGTGTGACCCTGTCTATATTCCTGCTAGGAAAGATTGTATTTGTACTGTGTTTATATAAAATAGCAATGGATCAATCCCATTGAATAGTGACTGACTAAAAAATGTAGTATATAGCAGTTTATTTAGTGACTGGCTATATAGTATAACAACGAATCTTGATGTCTGTGTATGTGTACAAATGAAAGCAGTTTACGGTAAATAAACAATTTTACTTGTTTTTTGTAGACTAGACTCTTATAAATACACTCTCGTATCTGATGAGATGATATGATTCCAATTTTGAATAGCGTTCCGTTTAAGGCTAAGAAGTAACTATGGTAGAGTTTTTTATTATTATGTTGTATTACATATGATGAAGGTTGGCTTCCATAAACATTATATCAGCCTCTATGAGGTTCGTCGATTTACGGATAGATATTAGATTATTAAGTAGGAAACATCATTTGTTGTTTGTCACTACTTTCTGTGAAACCTTTTGTAAGCTATCCAGACTTTTGTATTGTTTACAACAGTTACTTTATAGAACCGGAAATCTATTTTGTTTAATCGATCTTTTTAGTGTGATGTTGCTGCTCATTTATATTTCGTATTTTACTTAAAATACCTTAATTTCCATTTAAAGGTACGGATTTCCCAATATCGATTCAAAAGGAAAACGTTACATTTAAACTAAAGTATATGTGTAACTCTTTAATTTCAAGTTCATAACAAATTTAAATACTTGCAAATATTCTTCTGACACACACTTCCATTATTGATAATTTTTCGTAGAGACGTACAGAGGGATGCACGTCGGTAATCACTGAATTATGAATAGTAAAGTAGAAGGAATAACCAAATAAAGCAGAAATGAATAGTGACATATGTTTTGAAATGCATCTATCTTCATGCTGAGAATATTTATTTACTCGTATTTTTTATTTGGACTTTTAGTCTGAAGTCCATTTGTTGGTCAACTAGTCGTATGGTTTGGACAAAGAGCCGCCTATTTTCAATAAAACTGGATATAAGCTAATTTGTAAAAATATATTGAATGTCAATTCTTGTGTCAGGAACGTTTACAATTAAAACAGAGACCTTATCTTTTACGCCGTCCCACAGTGATGTTTAAAAAATATCTACAGGTCTCATTATTCATCCATTTTAGATATATTTTTTTTAAAATAATCCTGATCAAATTTCGAAGAGACCTTCGGAGCCCGATTTAAAAAAAATTTAACCAAACTTAACCTAACGTAACCTAATCTAGCCTAACATAAAGTAAAATAATGAAAAATTAGGAAATGAAAAGTAGCCTTAAATATAATCCAACATAACCTAATTCAACCTAACATTACTTAACCAAACCTGATCTAACCTAACCTAATCTGAACTAGCCTATAGTCCGTAATCTAAATTTTTGGTATTAGAGTTTATATTTCTATAACTTTATTTTTAAAATAATTTTATTTATTAACCATTAAAAGCAGGTTACACTAGGACGGCTATGCTACCGATGAACCCTCATTTACATTTTATGACTCTATTGTATAGCAGAGGTTTTCTGCCTAAAACAGGGTGAACCTCTAACAATAATTCAAAACAAGTAGCAAAATCCAGTAAAATGCATAAGAAATCTCTTTTTTTTTGGCGCACCTCAACATGTATTTGCATCTACTATGAGAGAATTCCGCTAACAACTCCACACAAATACACTATAGCCTAGCATAAAAAATACAAAATAAATGTATATAAAATATAGGTGAGGTAGGAAATGAACAATAACAGTCTCTGAATCTAAAAGCCTTGAATACAACCTAACCTAACCTAACTAACTATACGTATGGTTAGTAAGGTTAGGTTAGGTTGTATTTAGGGCTTTTAGATTCAGAGACTATTTTTTTTTCATTTCCTATCGTACATATATTTTACATATATTTATTTTGTATTTCGCTATGTTAGGCTAGACTAGTTTAGATTAGATTCAGAGACTATTACTTTTCAATTTTTCGTTATTTTACTTTACATTAGGCTAGATTAGGTTACGTTAGGTTTTTTTTTTTTAATTCGGACTCCGAAGACCTCTTCAAAATTTGATCGGAATTATTTTAAAAAATAATATATTTAAAATGGATGAGTCATGAGAGCTCAGTATTTTTGAAACAACACCACTCGAAAGGCCTCACTGTGCGTCTCTCCAAAAGGTGGGCGCCTTAATAAAAAATAGAAAAATTAAATGAAATCATCATAACGTTAACCAGTTATGTGGAGCTTGAGTTTTGAGAGTAAAAAAAGTTACTACAGGCTAAATCAGGCGAATAAGTAGGGTGGTGGAGTAGGAACATTTTTCGCGCAAAAAACTGCACCACAATCCCAGCCGTTTGAGCGGGCCCGTTGTTACCCCCCCCCCCCCCCCCCCCCCCCCCCCCCCCCCATGGAGCAAGAAAAAATTGTTTGCCTTCCATCGGTGAGGTCGAACCCGCTGAATCCTCTTGCAAAGTCGCTCCATAACACCCACCTCGTACCTGGCGTTTACTGTAATGCGCTCGGGAACAGATTGTCTGTAGATTATTCCTGAGCGTGAAAAAAAGCGACATGCTTTATCTTTGTTCTTCACTTTGTCAGTCTCACTTTCTTCGGTCTGAATGAATTATCGTAAGCTCTCTGCAAAGATTTAAATGTTTTCATGACTGTTTTACCCAGTTGCACGTGAAATTTGTTCACTGCTCGCTACTCCTTCACACTTCTGTGATACAACGATTACGACACATACAGCTCGCACGTCTACTACATAGCATTGACTGATCACAATTGGCTGGTTGAATGCAAATGTTTTTTACAGATGTGAATTTAAGCTTTGGGTGTTCGATTCGAAGATCGAGGAAAAAATCAGTTCGGAAAATTTTTGGACAGACAGTCTAGATAGTTGATAGTCCAGCTGTCGAAATACCCATTTATAGAATTTTAAAAATTTTTAGTATGCATTAAATAAAATGATAATTAAATACTTTACCCTGATCATCAAATGGCAATTATCTCTGTTAAAAGCCAAATAATTTGCGTTCGTGTTAAAATTCTACACTTCTTAACACATCTTTTCAAATATGGGTCCGGATTTGGTAAACTTTTTAACAGTAGCGTTGTCAACATTAGATAATGGTACTAGCATGAAATATACTTATCATAATGGCAAAAGCCTAACTATATTGGACTTCTCCTCAAAATAAGTAAATTAAACAGTCACTTAAACTTCACTTCTGTCAGACCATACTTTAAAGTTTTACCATGTATCTTCATATTGCCACTTGGATTCGTCATGTAGAAAATAGCCAAGTTTTCTGTAGCTGTTCTATTTGTTGGTGTATCGTTAAACTTATTTTCATTTTTAATTTCCACTGTTTTACAATTAAAATCACACTAATTTCAACATATGCCTCCTTTATAATCTTGTCCAATTATGTTGTATATAAATTATATCTAAATCCAAATTTGGTTGTTTCCTTAGTAACGACGATAAATTATTTTATTTTAAAATAAAAATTTAGCCCATTTTTGTAAATAATTAGATGTTGTTTAAAATATTTATATTAAAGTGCAGCGGTTATAAAATAAATATATTTGCAACTCGTACGCTAGCTCTCTTGTTATTCTCGAATGATTTTTTGATTCGGTTACGCATTTTCAAAAAGCTTTATTTTCGACAACCAAAGTAGTATTTCGCGTATTAGATACAAGAATAAATAAACTTTATACATTTTTTGAGTAGCTGCTAATTTACTAAATTATATATACTGTTGAAATCACATCGTTTATTTGTTTAGAACCGCCCTCAATTCGCTATCAGCTTTATGACTAGTAGACGCCTTTAACATGACACACCGCCTCAAAATATAATTAAATTGATTTGCATGGTTTCGTCTGGGGTAAGTTCGTTATTGTTACAGAACATAAACGCTTTGTCAAGACAGAAAGACCATATTTTAACACTTCCTTCGGAATAATTATATATTATAGCGGTGTCTGCTTTAGAGAATAAAACAGATACTGTAATATTATAATAGAATTCTACCTTAAACTCGGGATGTCAAGGGTATAGCAACAAGTATATTTATTCTAAATATCTCATCTTTCCGTAATATGAAGCATCTTATAAAGGATTTAACGTTAAAATATTTGTAGTAAAAAAGAAATAAATTTTTAATATATATATATATATATATATATATATATATATATATATATATATATATATATATATATATATATATATATATATATATTAGAATCTCGCTTATCCGAAATAATATGGACCAAAGTGATTTCAGATAATCGAAATTTCGTTTAATCCGAATTTTTTTATAAAATAGAAGTTTAGAATTAATACAACATTACAGATTGACTTAAAAGCATTTATACGATATGCTATTATGTAGATAGGTATTTATTAAAACAAAGAATAGAACAATTAGTTTACTAATTTTATGTATTTGTACGGAAAATCGAAAATAAAACAGTTTCATTCTCAACTTTATTGTCTTAAAAATGAGGTAATTTTTTAAGTGCACTCGTTTTGCGTTAGATCTGTTTTTGGTTGCAATGTCTCTCCAACGTTTGATAAGCAAAACGTCCGCGGCGGTTGCATTTTCTTGTTTTTCTACATAAGTTAACGCTTTTTCTAGGGCCTCTAGTCCTTCTGAATGTGACATTTTTACTGGAATATTGTCAGTGGCTTCTACTTCGTTATCATCATCGTCATCACTGTCTATTTTATAAGCATTTTTGCATACACTTTTAATTAATTCTTGGTCAGTCATTCCATCTTCCACACTATCACTGTTTAACTATTCACAAACATCGGTTTCCGTAACACTTTCACATCCTGCTATTCTTGTAATAATTTGATGTAAACTTTCATTATCTTCTGTTTCTGCCTCTAGCTCTGAGTAATTTCTCTCCTCTTGTGGAGTCAATTTTGACCAAGATTTTTCCAGAGTACTACTCTTTACTTGATTCCAGACTGAAGCTATCCAATATATAACATTTTTCAAATTTATCTTTTTTAGACAATCAGTAAGATTGCTTCCTTCATCTACTTCTTCTAAAATATGCTTCAATAACAAACACCCGTAATTGCGTTTAAAATTTTCCAGTACACCCAGATCCATAAGCTGAAAGAGAAGTTATAGCAGGAGGCAAAAACATTGCTTTTATTTCCCCACTTTCAACTTGCTCCGCACTCGGGTGAGTGGGGGCGTTATCTAGTAACAGAATACATTTTCTAGGATATCCATGTTCTTTTAAAAAAGTTCCAAAAAACCAGTCTTTAAATAGAGTCGCGTTTATCCAGGCATTGTTTCGATTTTTATATAAAACAGGAAAAGCATTGCGACGAATATTCTAAAGGTTTGTGGATTTGCTGACTTACCAATACATAAAAATGAGAGTTTGTGTCTTCCAGAAGCATTACTGCATGCAAGAACAGTAATACGTTTTTTGCTACTTTTGTAATCAGGTGCTCCAGCCTTCGTTTTTGAAGCTAAGGTATTTGACGGCAACATTTTGTAGTTCAAGCCTGTTTCATTACAATTATAGATTTGGTCTGGTTGTAAACCATGTTTCTTTCATAAGCTGCTCAAAATTCTCTGCAAATTTTTTTGCAGCAGATACTTTAGCCGACAATATTTCTCCACAAACTTTCAGTTGACGTACACCATGTCTTTTCTTCCACCTGTCTAGCCATCCATCATTTGCAGAAAAATTTACAGGCGTTTCAATAACCGGCAAATATTGGCTTAAACTCACTGCCTTATGTTTTAAAATTATTCCTGAAATTGGCATTCCACGTTCTCGATTCTGTGTAAACCATAAAAATAAAGAATCGTCCACTTTTTAGTATTCACCGCTTTTCATATTTTTTCGTACCCGTGTGGGCGATGGCAAAACACTACACCATTTTTCAAGTTTTTTCGCGATTTTTTCTCCACTCTGAAACAGTATTCATGGCTACACCTAAATCCTTCGCTATATATTTAAGAAGTTCACCATTATCTAAACGTTAAATTGCTTCAAGTTTCTCTTTTAAGGTAATAACAACACGTTTATGCTTATTATTATGACACTCCATTTTGTAAAATATCTATTAAAACGAAACCATTACCTCTGCGATAATAACAGACGTAATGAGTAACCTATAACACTCGTCGACTAACCAAAACATAGACAGCGGTGAAATTCTAGACATCGGGGAGTCCCCGACGCGTTAAGGAAACCACTCATCGTCTGTTTCGCATAAGCCAGATTTCAGATAATCGCGATTCGGATAATCGGGATTGTACTGTATATATATATATATATATATATATATATATATATATATATATATATATATATATATATATATATATATATTATATATATATATATATATATATATATATATATATATATATATATATATATACATGTCAAGAGCTAAAATTAAATAGACTTAAAAAAAGTGATAAAAGGTGCAAAATAATATCTTTCTTTAATCTTAAAAAGTTAGTTCGTAAAAATCTTTCCTGCTGTCATTGTTGCGATTTGTTCATCAAATGAAGAAGTTGTCTATAATGTCCGACCGAACCTTCCGCTTCGGCTTCGGCCATCTTCGGCCAAAAAAAGCATCTTCGGTCGCATCTTCGTCTTCGGCCAAAAATCAGCCGAAGGTTTGGCCGAAGAATAAATTAGACGAACTTGTACGAATAAGCGCGAGTTGCGTGTCAAGACCGGGGGTAACGGATAGCGGGGGGATGAACTGAAGTTCGAATTGCTTCCTCATCCACTGTTCTCTCCAGATTGGGCCCCCAGCGACTATTATCTATTCGTAGACCTCAAAAAAATGCTCGCAGGAAAGAGATCTAGCTCCAGTGAAGAAGTTATCGCCAAAACTGACGCCTATTTTGAAGCAAAGACAAATCCTTCTACAAGAAAAGTATAGAAATCTTAGAAAATGATGAATAAAGTCGAACTTTGCAAAAAAAATGTGTTTCAAGTAGCTAGATCAAAAACTTTTCAGCCTATGTATTACACTATGTGCATCTGTTGAATATGTTTTTTTGAAAATATTTAAATAATCTCATGCTAAGGATCTAAAATGTAAAACATTGGGTAAGGAAATTCAAATTTACCAAGGACCATGTTGTTTATAATATAGTCAACAAATTATTGAAAACGATTTTTAAGCGATAAATGGCGATTAATATGGACGCTTTTCACTCTTCGTACGTAAGTATTTCGAAAATTGTATTTCCCCATTTCTAGTAAATGTTACCTCTTTGGTAATTAAAATTCATCCGGTATAATTTTTGTTGATTTTGTATTAATGTATGTCGGAAACGCGTGCGGGCCGGCAAGCGAGCGACACAAACAAAACAAGTTTTACACGCACGTAATAATTTGTATTTGTGCAGATTAATTTAAATAAAGGGTTTTATAATATTATTGGTGTAAAGAAGAAGCAAAGAAAAGAAATTGTGAGTGAGACATTAAACTTGAGTATTTTTTTTGTGTAAATAATATATTCACATTTAAGTAATTTAAAATTACTTAGATCGTAAAATTCTTTAGGTAAACAAATTTTGGAAGCTCAAATTAACTCACTACTAATTGTCGTATCGATTTGAAACTTTACAAATGCATGTGATTTTGATGAAGGTTTTATAATATCAGAATATCGTACCATGGAGCTGATCTGAGCTGATGATGAAATTAATGTTTATAGGGCTTGAGCTATGTAAAAAAATACTAAAATCCTTAGGTCAACTAAACGTGTTTTTTTATTCTTTTTGAGTAGTTTATACTACTCAAAATTAAGTTAAATTCATCAAAAATGTAACTTCCAAGTTTAACCAATAAGATCTGTTGATTTATCCCACATTTTTTAATTAAACTAAAATGGTGTAATAAAATGTATGTTTTGTTAATTGGTTCCAGGTACATGATAGATATTATAAAATTTCAATATCATCTGTAGGATCAAATCCCACCTGGGAATATTTTAAGAAAAATGACGGCAGAGCTACATGTAATATGTGCAATAAATCATTGTCCCTCTGCACTTCTCTGCCAAAAAAACAAACATTAACAAATACACTCCTGGACAAAATTAACGCAACAATATAATAAATCATACAAATCTCTATAATGAATTAATTTTAATAATTTTTTATGAACATTGGTTACACTAAAAGTTAGAAAAAACTTATTCGGATACTCTAAAAGTGAATTAGCTACCAAATTTCTCTATAAGATTCGAATTAAAATTATTCTTAAGACCTAATAACAAAATCGTTGAAATTATGTAATAATGAAAAAATAAACTGGGACACTAGTAGCAAAATTAATGGTGTAACTGGGACACTAGTAGCGTGTGTTCCCTCCTCTACTTCGGATGAAAGCGTTTATGCGCCTAGGCATGCTTCTAATTAAATTTTGGATAAAATCTTGAGGAATTTGTTCCCATTTTGTGATAACTGCATTTTCAAGTTCCCTCAGGTTTCTAGGTGCAGGTATATGACGTTTCACATTTTTCTTAAGGTGATCCCATACATGTTCTATCGGATTCAGATCCGGGCTTTTTGGTGACCATTGCATAATCGGTATATCAACTTGATTAGGATAATCGAGTACCTCTTTAGCCACGTGAGGTCGAGCGTTGTCTTGCATAAACAGGAAATTAGGTCCCACAAAATGACCGAAAGGCATCACATGTTCTATTACAATATTCTCAAGATAGTAGTCAGCATTCATGGATCTCGTACGGACAGGAACTAACTCTGTGCGAGCATCAAAGCAGATGCCACCCCAGAACATAACAGAGCCACCGCCGAATGGAATCCTTGCAGAGATATTGCAAGGAGCAAACCTCTCTCCTGGCCTTCGCCATACTCGCTCACGACCATCTGGATGTTTTAGACTAACCCTAGTTTCATGTATGAAGAAAACTTCCACAGACCAGTTTTCGTTATTTCGAGCAAAACGTAACCTGGCAATTCTGTTCTCTCTAGTAAGCAATGGCGCAGTGGCTGGTCTCCTACTGTTTAATCCAGCTTCATTTAACCGTGTTCTAACTGTTTTAGAAGAAATTGTGACATTGCGAACAGCTTAGAGTTCGTTTCTTATTATAGAACTAGTGATAGTCCTGTTTCTTAAAGCATATTGTGTTATAAAACGTTCATCTAGGTCGCTAGTGCATCGTTTTTGCTCTTGCCCTAGCCTTCTAGAATAAGTTCCTACTTCATTCAAGCGTCTTACCATACGACTTATTGTGGAACGATGTTTGCCTAACAAATTGGCAACATAACTCTGACAATATCCCTTTTCCAATAAAACTGAGGCTCGCACTACCTCGTGTTCAGTTAAATTCCTTGTTCGATTCATTTTTCTAATTCCTCGTTGTCAAAAATAAAACAGTCTACCACAAAAACGTATTACTTTGAAAAGGGGAACAATTTATAAGCTTACTTTTAAAGAAAATCTATCGCATTATTACAGAAAATTGCTTATCTTCTAAAAAATTCTTTAAAACTGTAAATCTAAACGAATTGTTTTGATTTCTGTCATGAACAACGAAACAAAATATGCATAGCCTACTATTAATACTCGATAAACTTTAAAACTGACATAAGAAAAAGATAAATTAATTTTCAGATTGTTGCGTTAATTTTGTCCAGGAGTTTATAAAGAACCATTTGGCGAAAATTCATTAAAGTGAATAGGAAGTTTATTGTGAAGCCAATGGTAAATACCAAAGTTTGATTAAAAGAAAATCAGAGATCATGAATGTATTCCAAGATGTGAAAAAGGCTGCTAAACAATCCGCATTACCAGATATCATTGAAAAAAAAAGTAGCTCCACTATGGCCTGATAATCATCCGATTTCTTTGTGAATTCATGAAAGTATTATAGACCTCATCCTCGTAGACATGCTTCCGTACAACGTCGTTCAAGGAGAAGCATTTCGCAGACTAATTTTACTGATCTTGAAATTCTAACAAGATACAGACAAAAGTGGGAGAAATATTTTACAACGTCTTTAATGCCAACTACGTACGAAAAAGTAAATAACAAAAGTCACACTGCTATTAGAAAATGCTGAATGGATCAGTTTTACCCACGGATATATGGAGTAATTCGACAAAAACATGTTCCTTTTGAGTTTCACGACTCATTTCATTGAAGGTTCAAAAAAGAAATAAAGTTATACTGGCAGCTAGTCTGGTGGAAGAAGATCGTAGAGAGCAATATATCATATAGCAGAAAAAAATCAGTGAAACTGTTAGCGAGTACAATATAAAAGGAAAAATACATATGGGTATTCGTGATAATGCTTCAAACATGAACGCGGCTATACATTCCGGAAACTTCGTTTCTATTGGTTGTGTGGCCCTCACTCTGCAGGTCGTAATTCATGATGTAATTTTTAAAGATGCTGCTCTAACGGTTATAATAAAATAGTGTCGTAAAATTGTAGGACATTTCAAAAAAAATGAACAAGCTACTCGATATCTACACAAATTTCAAGAAACATGTGATTTTCCCAAACACGCACTAATTCAAGACGTTGAAAAACTCGGTGAAATAGCACGTACTTGATGTTAGAGAGGCTGGTAGAACAGGAATCTGCAGTAAATCTGTACATGGCAGAACGCGGTGGAATAGAAGTTCCAACTGCAAAAGATTGGCCCACATAAGCAATTGTATAATTGTACTGAAATGTTTTTATCAAGCAACGATTGATATTTCTAGCAATTTTTCATCAGTGTCGTTAATTATACCATTGATTGCCATGTTAAATTCCAAACTCGCTCAGAAGGATTCTGAAAATATGAGACTGATGAAAATCCGCTTGTGTGAATCTAGTAACAAGCGTTTTATTTACGCGAGAAATACTTTACCGTTGTCGATTGCCACTCTAATCGATCCAAGGCTTAAAACAAAGTATTTGACTAGCGACGAAATTACAAATATAACTACTGAAATTTTGACATTTCTGCGTCAACTGCGTAAAACAAATAACAGATCATATGGATGTAGATGTGGAAGAACCTGGACGTTCCTGTTAAACAATAAATCCTACTCTTGGAAATAAATCCCCGAATGACGATTTATGGGATATCCACGATAAAATGACTTCAACTATGATCGAATTGGAAGGTTCGAACAAAAATCATCTGGCTTCTGAAGAACATTTGTCTTGCTACTTAAAAGAACTCTTGCTGCTGAGGACCGCTGACATTTTTCAGTCCATATATTTCTTTACGGCCTATAGCAACCAAATATTTATCAGCTCCTCCTACTAGTGTTCCCAGTGAACAACTATTCAGTGCCGCAGGTCAAATATATGACGATAGAAGAGGTAATTTACATGACGAAAATGTTAATAAACTTTTATTTTTAGCATATAATATAGGCTGTTTGACTGTCTAATATTGTTGAAGCATGTAGGTACTTTATTTTCTTTCTTTTAACATTAAATTTCCTTATGTCTTGAAATAAATATTTTTTATTTATCTAGGTATAAAATTA
Organism: Pachyrhynchus sulphureomaculatus; assembly: GCA_019049505.1. Classification (NCBI taxonomy): domain Eukaryota; kingdom Metazoa; phylum Arthropoda; class Insecta; order Coleoptera; family Curculionidae; genus Pachyrhynchus; species Pachyrhynchus sulphureomaculatus. The sequence goes on from CM032449.1 coordinate 48,256,172, forward strand.
TATACCTAAAAACTACTAAAGATCTTACCTATAAAAACTGTATGTATGTTCTTTACTTGTTGATTAAGGAAATATTAATTTAAATGATTAATAATAATTTAATTTGTGATGATAATCTTATAATTTAGTCTAGCACACGTGCTGCAGGGAAGTCCCTAAAGCGCTCCTGGAGCGGCATGTGTGCGGAAAAAACTATTCACGCTGTTCTTGAATCGCTGTAAATTGTACTCGCCGGGAAACACAGCGCTGGTCAAATTATTCCAAAGAGATGATGTTCTCCATATAAAAGACTGCTTGAAAAGCGTTGTACGCGGAGTAACAAGCTGAACCTCATACGGATGTGAAGCACCAGCGCGACGTGTATTTCTAACATGCACCGCTTTGGGAAGAATTAAGCGGGCTACATCCTTCGAACACTTTCCATGAAAATACTTGTAGAACAGACTCAAGTCGCCAACCGTTCTTCGATGTTTCAGCGAATCAAGGCCGCCGGTCAATTCCGGGTCTCCAATCAGACGGACAACTCTTCTCTGGACAGAATCCAACAAATGCAGTGTATGTTTGGTATTTAACGAAAAGTACTTATCACTTAATATATGGAACTGTAATAACTGGTTTAGATTACTAGATACTCGGTACCACTCTAGATTTCTCGTAAATAAACAATTCTTTGAAATCGCTTAGCTCCAAGAACTTCTTCCAATCTGCCTTATGACAGCTCTTAGCCAAATTCTTGTGGATTCCCATATTTTCTGTTTATACATATATATATATATATATATATATATATATATATATATATATATATATATATATAATATATATACATATATATATATATATATATATATATATATATATATATATATATATATATATATATATATATATATATATATATGTTTTTTTTTTACTGCGACTCTCTTTACAGGTTGCAATTTTTTTGAGACGCCCTTCTAAAAGAAGATACCTGTGTGTACTCTAGCAGATAATAAAATTACTTTATTATTGAAAGAGAACTCCAAAGAATCTTAATTATTATTTATTAGAAAACACAAAAAAACTACAAACAATACAATTAATGAGAAGGATGAGCTTGCTTTTCTGAGCATAACTTTTCAAATCAGGACTAAAGTTTTGAAATTGCTACTCTCATTTCTTTTTCTAAATTTATTTGTGATTTGATTACTGCAACTGCAGAGAAGCCAGTTTCACATAAGTACGACGTAGCAAATGGTAAAAGAACCCTCAAAGCCGTAATACTGATAGTAGGATATTCTTGGGATGCATTGCTCCAAAATTGAAACAGTTTGTCTTTATCAAATCGTTTTAGGCTCGTATCATAAAATAGTTCTTTCTCGACTGTAGAAAATATAGATGGTGGTGGGGGTCGATTGGAATGGGTTTCTAATCCAGCCGTATTGATTCAGATTCTCCGGAAAATATTTATTAAAAAATGGGTGCTTAATGTTAATAAGTGTTGGATAAATATCAATTTCAAACTGGGCTCCAGATTTTGAATAGATTTTCCTTTCAGAAAGCCTTTCAAAACAGGAAAACAGTCAGTATTTCCTTGCTCCTCTCCAGCAACTTCTATGGAAACGCTGCAATTTTATCAGACAGTTGCAGTATATGCGTTTCGTTTCCCTGCAACAATTTATTAAGGACATTTAATTTCTCAAATATGTCGCAAAGATACGCCAATTTTATTAAGAAGTCAGTATTTTTTTAACTTGTCTGCTTCGCGATGCGATTCTGTCAATAAATACGTGTACAACTCATTTTTTCATTCGTGTACACGTGAGAGTACGTTACCTCTCGACAATCAACGAGAGTTACAGTAATAAAGTATGTATGCTCGATATCCAAATCTTCACGAAGTTTATAGAAAAAATCTTGGTTTCACACACATGAAGTTCAATACTTTGAATAATTATATCCATCACAAAATTTAATTCTGGTGAAATATTTTTTGCAGCCAGGGCCTCCGATGTATGACTGTTAGAAAAAGGAATATTTTTTTATTTCTTTAGCCGCCGATTCTCCAATCATCACCGATATCATATTAATCGCAGCAGTAAAATAAGATCTTCAGCAATTATATGGTTTCTTACATTTGGCATTACGTGTGTGTGTGACCTTGTAAGAGCGAGCAGTGCTTTGGAAGAAATAGATGCTCTGGGAAAACAATGATGTCGATTGGTGTTTTAGTTCTTACAATTTTCTTGTAAAAAAATCTCGCGGCATTCCTTGTAAATTACTGTGAGTTTTTCAATTTATTAGGAAGCATACTTTCAGCTGCCAGCACCTTATGACAAACACATTTGGGAAGTTCCATATTTTCTTTGCTAACAAAGATAAATCAAGGTAAATCCAAAATCTAAATATTGGTCATAATATTTTCTGTACTTTTCTACTCTCTCCTGCGTCTGCCACACGTTTTCTATTTATTTGAATAAAGTTATCCCATTTTAAGTAATGAATACGAGCGCGTAAATTAAATACAACACACTTGAAATCAAAATACTGTATTCGTCAACGTTTGTAGTCGACGAATAAATAAAACGCCGAAACAAAAGACCGAACGATGAACGAACGAAAGCGCGGGGAAATGAAGGGGGGCTTACTGAGTCACTGATGAGACGCGCGCCGCGCCGCCGCACTCTAGCTCATTACGTTGCGTGACTCCCCTAATAGCGCCGCGATGCACAGTTAGGGAACCCCTGATTTAGACTGAAAGATTTGAGAATTTATGTTAAGTATGTGATTGAGTTTATTTTCATATTATTAAATAAAAAATACAGTTATACTTATGTATATAGGTAAGTTAAGTGAACATAAGAAATAATATATAGATAATTCGTTCATA
>CM032449.1:48259140-48376668 GCA_019049505.1 Pachyrhynchus sulphureomaculatus
ACCTACAGTCTCATTATGCATCCATTTTAGATATATTTTTAGTGTTCCGTACGGAACACTTATAAGATCACTTCGGTGTCTGTCTGTCTGTCTGTCTGTCTGTCACACCCGATTTTCTCCGAAACTATTTGACATAGAAAGGTGAAATTTGGTAATAATATAGGAATTGATGGCCTCATCAGAGCCATGTAGTTTTGAAAATTAAATTTTGACTTAAGGGGTTAGTTTTGGGGGGTGAAGTCGGAAGTGAAAAAAAAAAATTTTTTACTAGGTCATCGAGTGTGATGTCAAATGAAAGCTTGTGCAAACACGAGTAAAAAATATATATATAATATTATTCTTGCGCGCACTTTTCTTTGTATTATTTTTAAAAAATTCGCGAAAAATCGCTGTCCCGGGCCTTATCTCGAAAAGTACTTATCAAAAAATTTCGAAAAAAATTCAGGAATATTCTCCACGGGGTGTAGATTGAACGAAAATTATCACGAGTGCATTACCTTTAATAATTTATATAGTATATAAAAAAAAAACAAAAATTTCAAGGTCATCAGATTTCAGTAAAGATTGGAAACAAACTTTGTTGGAAACACATTTGGGGTGTGTTTTGTGAAGTCACTGATCATTTCATACCACCCTAACAAAAATTTTTATTTTAAAAACAATCAACGTACTGAACACTAATTGTGCAAATTCAACTTGCACTTGACCGGTTTTTTTTAAAATAATCCTGATCAAATTTCGAAGAGATCTTCGGAGCCCGATTTAAAAAAATCTAAACTAACTTAACTTAACGTAACCTAATCTAGCCTAACATAAAGTAAAATAATGAAAAATTAGAAAATGAAAAGTAGCCTTAAATATAATCCAACATAACCTAATTCAACCTAACACTACTTAACCAAACCTGATCTAACCTAGCCTAATCTGAACTAGCCTATAGTCCGTAATCTAAATTTTTGGTAATAGAACTTATATTTCTATAACTTTATTTTTAAAATAATTTTATTTATTAACCATTAAAAGCAGGTTAGGCTCAGATGGCTATGCTACCGATGATCCCTCATTTACATTTTATGACTCTATTGTATAGCAGAGGTTTTCTGCCTAAAACAGGGTGAACCTCTAAAAATAATTCAAAACAGCTAGCAAAATCCAGTAAAATGCATAAGAAGTCTATTTTTTTGGGCGCACCTCAACATGTATTTGCATCTACAATGAGAGAATTCTGCTATCAACTCCAAACAAATACACTATAGCCTAGCATAAAAAATACAAAATAAATATATGTAAAATATAGGTGAGGTAGGAAATGAACAATAACAGTATCTGAATCTAAAAGCCTTGAATACAACCTAACCTAACTTTACTAACTATACATATGGTTAGTAAGGTTAAGTTAGGTTATATTTAGGGCTTTTAGATTCAGAGACTATTTTTTTTTCATTTCCTATTGTACATATAGTTTACATATATTTATTTTGTATTTCTCTATGCTTGGCTAGACTAGTTTAAATTAGGTTGGGTTATATCAGGTTTGGTTAAGTAGTGTTAGGTTGTACTATATTAATTTAGATTCAAAGACTATTACTTTTCATTTCCAAATTTTTCATTATTTTACTTAATGTTAGGCTAGATTAGGTTACGTTAGGTTTTTTTTTTAATTCGGACTCCGAAGACCTCTTCAAAATTTGATCGGAATTATTTTAAAAAAATAATATATTTAAAATGGATGAATCCTGAGAGCTCAGTATTTTTGAAGCAACACCACTCATAAGGCCACACTGTGCGTCTGTCCAAAAGATAGGCGCCTTAATAAAAAAATAGAAAAATTAAAAGTGGACATTTTATTACTTCAGATGTTCCATATGGCCCCTTTCGACCTCTATACAACATTCAGAACGTTCATACAATCATATGAAACGGTTAGAAAAATTTTCTTTTGAGATCATGTTTAACTCGCGCGTCACTGTGGTATTAATGTCCTTGAAATCATCATAACGTTAACCCGTTATGTGGAGCTTGAGTTTTGAGAGTAAAAAAAGTTACTACAGGCTAAATCAGGCGAATAAGTAGGGTGGTGGAGTAGGAACATTTTTCGCTCAAAAAACTGCACCACAATCCCAGCCGTTTGAGCGGGCCCGTTGTTATGGAGCAAGAAAAAATTTTTTGCCTTCCATCGGTGAGGTCGAACCCGGTCAATCATCTTGCAAAGTCGCTCCATAACACCCACCTCGTACCTGGCATTTACTGTAATGCGCTCGGGAACAGATTGTCTGTAGATTATTCCTGAGCGTGAAAAAAAGCGACATGCTTTATCTTTGTTCTTCACTTTGTCAGTCGCACTTTCTTCGGTCTGAATGAATTATCGTAAGCTCTCTGCAAAGATTCAAATGTTTTCATGACTGTTTTACCCAGTTGCACGTGAAATTTGTTCACTGCTCGCTACTCCTTCACACTTCTGTGATATAACGATTACGACACATACAGCTCGCACGTCTACTACATAGCATTGACTGATCACAATTGGCTGGTTGAATGCAAATGTTTTTGCAGATGTGAGTTCAAGCTTTTGGTGTTCGATTCGAAGATCGAGGAAAAAATCAGTTCGGAAAATTTTTGGACAGATAGTCTAGATAGTTGATAGTCCAGCTGTCGAAATACCCATTTATAGAAATTTAAAAATTTTTAGTATGCATTAAATAAAATGATAATTAAATACTTTACCCTGATCATCAAATGTCAATTATCTCTGTTAAAAGCCAAATAATTTGTGTTCGTGTTAAAATTCTACACTTCTTAACACAGGGTCGAAATGACATTTTTTCAAATATGGGTCCGGATTTGGTAAACTTTTTAATAGTAGCATTGTCAACATTAGATAATGGTACTAGCATGAAATATACTTATCATAATGGCAAAAGCCTAACTATATTGGACTTCTCCTCAAAATAAGTAAATTAAACAGTCACTTAAACTTCACTTCTGTCAGACCATACTTTAAAGTTTTACCATGTATCTTCATATTGCCACTTGGATTCGTCATGTAGAAAATAGCCAAGTTTGCTGTAGCTGTTCTATTTGTTGGTGTATCGTTAAACTTATTTTCATTTTTAATTTCCACTGTTTTACAATTAAAATCACACTAATTTCAACATATGCCTCCTTCATAATCTTGTCCAATTATGTTGTATATAAATTATATCTAAATCCAAATTTGGTTTTTTCCTTAGTAACGACGATAAATTATTTTATTTTAAAATAAAAATTTAGCCCATTTTTGTAAATAATTAGATGTTGTTTAAAATATTTATATTAAAGTGCAGCGGTTATAAAATAAATATATTTGCAACTCGTACGCTAGCTCTCTTGTTATTCTCGAATGATTTTTTGATTCGGTTACGCATTTTCAAAAAGCTTTATTTTCGACAACCAAAGTAGTATTTCGCATATTAGATACAAGAATAAATAAACTTTATACATTTTTTGAGTAGCTGCTAATTTACTAAATTATATATACTGTTGAAATCACATCGTTTATTTGTCTGGAACCGCCCTCAATTCGCTATCAGCTCTATGACTAGTAGACGCCTTTAACATGACACAAGCGACCCGCCTCAAAATATAATTAAATTGATTTGCATGGTTTCGTCTGGGGTAAGTTCGTTATTGTTACAGAACATAAACGCTTTGTCAAGACAGAAAGACCATATTTTAAACACTTCCTTAGGAATAATTATATATTATAGCGGTGTCTGCTTTAGAGAATAAAACAGATACTGTAATATTATAATAGAATTCTACCTTAAACTCGGGATGTCAAGGGTATAGCAACAAGTATATTTATTCTAAATATCTCATCTTTCCGTAATATAAAGCATCTTATAAAGGATTTAACGTTAAAATATTTGTAGTAAAAAAGAAATAAATTTTTAATATATGTATATATATATATATATATATATATATATATATATATATATATATATATATATATATAAATATATATATATATATATATATATATATATATACATATATATATATATATATATATATATATATATATATATATATATTATATATATATATATGTATATATTAGAGTGACCGGATCTCATAGAGGGGAAAAAAAATGTCGGAATCTTGTTCGTCTGGACCCCACAAAACGATTCCTCTTTCCAGATATTGAGATAGCAGAAATTTGAGCTCGATTAAACGACGTTAACCCGTGCCGCTCGTCGCTCAAAGTTTGAAAAAATCCATATTTTTCGCCAAAAAGCTGACATATGGAGCCATAACTACAGAATGGTAAATAATAGAAACCCGCTTAATATCTCAAAAGAAAGCTAATGTTGTTCTTCAAAATTTATCTTCTATACATAATTGTTGTTATTTTAAGTCAAACCGAGTTACAACAGCCTTTAGCCCCAAAAACGTGACCTGGTACCACTAGGAGCATACTTTGTATATTTTGTTATTAAGTGATAAATTTTTCTTTTTTTGGTATATTTTTGAGTTTAAAGTAGAAATATAATAAAAAAACAAGTAATACTGATAAGTCTAATGACATTTTTTATTTTAAAATATAAAAATTAGGTATATGATACATACAAAACAGACACAAAAAAGATACAGACGTAGTACCTACATGAGTTGATAATTTTACATAGTTATCTAATCTATTCTAGAGCTTTTGTTAAAGTAGTTTTTGAAACGTCAGGATATAATGCTCGGCATTTACTTACAACTTGCAGCACATATTGCTTTTGGTCTTCATCTTTTGTCAGAAGGTCGTTAAAGTCGGTTATTAATTTAACACCACGCTCAGCCATATCATTAACTACTTTTACTGTTTTGACAATTTTCAATCCTTCTTGGAAGTCATTATTTTGAGGCCAGGTGTTTGGATGTTGTCTTAGGAAATCTGTTTTTATATTAAATTGGTCAAAGAATGTAAACGTTTCTTTGGTAAGTAAATTTACCAATCCTTCATCAACTACCTCCTTTAAGTTTTCTTTCCTAACTTTTGGATTTACAACCCTAGCGTGCTGTGATGGTTCATCTGTGCTACTGAGCAATTTATTAGCCATTAACAACTTTTCATCGTCTGTAATGGTGGGATCAAAAAACGATAATCCCACCAACTTTGTATTCAAATACCACAAATGGTTCGAAAATTTGGTCAGGGCTATTTCTGCAATGTCGTTGTCACATTCTTTATAGTCTAACAGACTATGCAAAATACCTAAATCTTGCTTTGGTGCAAGATGAGCTTTTGGGGCATTGAACCAAGCTTTACAATCAATTTTAACTAGGAAAACAGAAATGGCACGCACAGAACTTTCTTCTTTTTTAGACATCTTAAATTGACGACGAAAAAATGAACATTTTTAAGCAGTAAATAGCCTTTGCCATCCACCTAGCGTGATGAATGGCCCCTGGAGTTCTAAAACCCACAACATTGCCGTCTAGTGATCCAACAAATACGAGAACCAACTGCAATAGCTCCTTGTAGTCATCTCTGGAGTGGCTCTCAGTTAATTTGGTCTCGAATTCAGCAGTAACATTTGCAATTACTTCTGGAGTTAGCTGCTTTTGTATTAGATTGTCACTGATACCTGTGTCGTATTTTCCTTTGTCTATCTTGGGCCACGCAGTGAGGAATCTCTTGAAAATGTCTGGATGAGGTCCAGTGGTTGATCCCATTTTTGTGTCGAATACGCCTCTTAACAGAATTTCCAAGATATGGTGACGGCAAGCTAGGTATAACAATTCTCTTCCTAACATTTGCTCCAATATGACGCATGCTCCTTTGAGTCTTCCCGTGTTGGATGCTGCAGTATCGAAGCACATCGCCTTGACGGTGTTGAGAAGACCCCATTCATGTAGGCATTCATATACGGCTACGGCTTGCTCCTCTCCAGAGCTGTTTGCTGTTACAGGAACTCCCAGCAGCTGTTCCTTTTCGCCATATGAAATAGCTATAGCTATTCGCTCACATTGTTCATTTTTTAAAACACCCGGTAAAAGTTTACCGTCTCAATGGACAACCACGGGTTCTTTTTTCAGGAATGTTTACTTTATCAAAAATTTTTTTATTATATTGTTCTCTGAACATTTGCCTTCTATCATGTAATAAAGTTTTCGAGACTTTGTACTCAAGAGGGTCAAGGTTTAGTACTTCTAGAGTAGCTATTAAAATTCTCGTGGCATTTCTGTCGGATACCTTACATCGATCTAATAAAATGGACAATTTCATGTTTAAAATCTCTTTAACGCCCCTTGCAAATGAAACTTTCATCCTCTTACTCTCAAATGGTGCTGGATCTTCTGCAGCTTCTTCAGGGATGTCCATTTCCTCCAAGCTCTCAAGTTCCTGGTAGATGATGTCCTCTTCAGTGTCTTCTTCTCCTTCTTCGAACTTGTCTTCATCATCCGTCTCTAAGAAGCAACAAAAGAAAGAGAAAGACTATAAAAACTTGTCGTTTTAGCAGAATAGTAATAATACATAGATACTAAATTACCTACTTCTAATTATCAAAAGGTATTATTTAAAAAATATAAAGTCAATCATAAAGATGCCAAATCATGCTCTCATGTACAATTTTCTTTCAATTATAATGAAACTATTTACTTATTTGTTTATCTATTTTTAGAATACTAATAATAAAAAAAAACTCACCAATATCAAAAGTTGCTTCTTGGATTTGTCGGTTCATTTTTGCAAGTTCCTTTTGCACCTTGATTTCTTCAGTTCGAGACAACTTGAGATCCACTTCAGTCATGGAACCTGGGCAGCCCTTCTGCCTCTGTTTCACGAGAAACGCCTTATCTTCTTCCGATTTCATCAGAGCCAAGGCATCTTGTTGAGCAATATCAAAGAGATCATCCAACTTTTCAACAAACTGTTTTAAATTTGTTCTTGGCCATTTTCGATGTTTTCTTCCGGTCTTTTTGAAGAGTTCTCCACTCGGCGTGAAGTTTTTCCAGCTTAGTAATTGCATCTTGCTCATGTTTAGTCGGGACTCGAGCTTTCTCCCAAAAAATGAACACTTCTCGTATTGTAAGTTTTGCTGATTCTCTTACAGTTAATTTCACAGTACGTAAATTATAAAATAAAGCACACAAAACTTGACGATTTGTAGTTTTTTAAGTTTCTGACTTCCTTATTCAATGCATAAAATAGTTCTTTTATAAATTATATGGCGAACATTCGCGAGAAGCTCTTTCTTAATTTCATATACAGGTTTTGGGGATAAGTGCACTTTTAGTTACTGTGTGAAACTCGATACAAACAATCCTGAGCTCGACTGGAGCGAGTTTTCCAAAACAGCTCTTCTTAATTCACCGTTTCCTGACGATGTTTGACGATCTAAATGGCTAACATAGTCCTGGAAATTGCGGCTCTAGAAATATCTGTTGATGAGCAATTAAACCATCTTCGAATGTCCTTTAACCAAAAATTTTAACCTCTTCCAACCGATCTTCTTCCTTGTATTTTGCCTTCGATGACAAGTCTCAGCAAGTCATACTTTGCTCCGTTCATTATATGATTGATACAACTAGTTTTTCTTTCCTTTATAGTCAGCAGCAGTTATGTGGATTTGCTCATTCGCCTAATACTTCAGCATTTATTATTCTTCCACCCATAATATCCGTAGAATCTTTCTAAAAACATACAATTCGCAAGCTTCGAGTCGTTTCTCTCTGCTGAGAGAAAGTCCAGGTGATCTGGTGAATGGGATAGCCCACAAGAAATATTTTATCCTTGATTCGGCTTTGTACACCTGATGTGGATGCCATTTCAGAGGCCAATAGGTAAATAACAGTTAACTTGGAAAATGAAACAAAATATATTGCAAACTTTAATTTCAGTAAAATGTTTTCAAATGTCTTTTAAAATAATACTATTATAGTTATAAAAACAATAACACACACACTTGGAAAATTAAAAAAAAAAAAACGTTAAAATATCTTCACTAGATAATTGTTCGATCTAACCAGCTCAAAGGCACTTTAGAAACTAAACTGAATAAATAAAAGGTCAGTTGTACGCTGAAGTAAAATCACCATCCCTAAAATAGAAATTAGATTCACCCTCCTTTTTACCTGTCAAACGGGTCTTTCTATGGTAAACTAGTCAGGTAATCCCCATATAATAAAACATTAAATTTGAACAAAAGGCTCTTTATGTTTGAAAATTGAGTTCCAAAATACTTTTTAACAAAAAAATGTTAATTCCGAGACACATTATGTAAAAACCCGTAAAATTCTTAGAATACTCCCAAACTGGCTCCTACTGGTACCAGGTCACGTTTTTGGGGCTAAAGGCTGTTGTAACTCGGTTTGACTTAAAATAACAACAATTATGTAGAGAATATAAATTTTGAAGAACATTTTTTTGAGATATTAAGCGTGTTTCTATTATTTACTGTTCTGGAGTTATGGCTCCATATGTCAGCTATTTGGCCAAAAATTTGGATTTTTTCAAACTTTGAGCGACGAGCGGCACGGGTTAACGTCGTTTAATCGAGCTCAAATTTCGGCTATCTCAATATCCGGAAAGGGCAATCGTTTTGTGGGGTCCAGACGAACAAAATTCCGACATCGATTTTTTGCGGTCACCCTAATATATATATATATATATATATATATATATATATATATATATATATATATATATATATATAGAATCTCGATTATCCGAAATAATATGGACCAAAGTGATTTTAGATAATCGAAATTTCGGTTAATCCGAATTTTTTTTATAAAATAGAAGTTTAGAATGAATACAACATTACAGATTGACTTAAAAGCATTTATACGATATGCTATTATGTAGATAGGTATTTATTAAATAATAAAACAGTTTCATTCTCAACTTTATTGTCTTAAAAATGAGGTAATTTTTAACTGCAGTCGTTTTGCGTTAGATCTGTTTTTGGTTGCAATGTCTCTCCAACGTTTGATAAGCAAAACGTCCGCGGCGGTTGCATTTTCTTGTTGTTCTACATAAGTTAACACTTTTTCTAGGGCCTCTAGTCCTTCTGAATGTGACATTTTTACTGGAATACTGTCAGTGGCTTCTACTTTGTTATCATCATCGTCATCACTGTCTATTTTATTAACATTTTTGCATACACTTTTAATTAATTCTTGGTCAGTCATTACATCTTCCACACTATCACTGTTTAACTATTCACAAACATCGGTTTCCGTAACACTTTCACATCCTGCTATTCTTGTAATAATTTGATGTAAACTTTCATTATCTTCTGTTCCTGCCTCTGAGTAATTTCTCTCCTCTTGTGGAGTCAATTTTGACCAAGATTTTTCCAGAGTACTACTCTTTACTTGATTCCAGACTGAAGCTATCCAATATATAACATTTTTCAAATTTATCTTTTTTAGACAATCAGTAAGATTGCTCCCTTCATCTACTTCTTCTAAAATATGCTTCAATAACAAACAACCGTAATTGCGTTTAAAATTTTCCAGTACACCCTGATCCATAAGCTGAAAGAGAAGTTATAGCAGGAGGCAAAAACATTGCTTTTATTTCCCCACTTTCAACTTGCTCCGCACTTGGGTGAGTGGGGGCGTTATCTAGTAACAGAATACATTTTCTAGGATATCCATGTTGTTTTAAAAAAGTTCCACTTTGGGAACAAAATCTCCAAAAAACCGGTCTTTAAATAGAATCGCGTTTATCCAGGCATTGTTTTGATTTTTATATAAAACAGGAAAAGCATTGCGACGAATATTCTAAAGGTTTGTGGATTTGCTGACTTACCAGTACATAATAATGAGAGTTTGTGTCTTCCAGAAGCATTACTGCATGCAAGAACAGTAATACGTTTTTTGCTACTTTTGTAATCAGGTGCTCCAGCTTTCGTTTTTGACGCTAAGGTATTTGACGGCAACATTTTGTAGTTCAAGCCTGTTTCATTACAATTATAGATGTGGTCTGGTTGTAAACCATGTTCTTTCATAAGCTGCTCAAAATTCTCTGCAATTTTTTTTGCAGCAGATACTTTAGCCGACAATATTTCTCCACAAACTTTCAGTTGACGTACACCATGTCTTTTCTTCCACCTGTCTAGCCATCCATCATTTGCAGAAAAATTTACAGGCGTTTCAATAACCGGCAACTATTGGCTTAAACTCACTGCCTTATGTTTTAAAATTATTCCTGAAATTGGCATTCCACTCTCTCGATTCTGTGTAAACCATAAAAATAAAGAACCATCCACTTTTTGGTATTCACCGCTTTTCATACTTTTTCGTACCTGTGTGGGCGATGGCAAAACACTACACCATTTTTCAAGTTTTTCGCGATTTTTTCTCCACTCTGAAACAGTATTCATGGTTACACCTAAATCCTTCGCTATATATTTAAGAAGTTCACCATTATCTAAACGTTAAATTGCTTCAAGTTTCTCTTTTTAAGGTAATAACAACACGTTTATGCTTATTATTATGACGCTCCATTTTGTAAAATATCTATTAAAACGAAACCATTACCTCTGCGATAATAACAGATGTAATGAGTAACCTATAACACTCGTCGACTAACCAAAACATAGACAGCGGTGAAATTCTAGACGTCGGGGAGTCCCCGACGCGTTAAGGAAACCACTCATCGTCTGTTAATGGGAATACAATTTGCTTTTTAACAGTTTGTTTCGGATAAGCCAGATTTCAGATAATCGCGATTCGGATAATCGGGATTGTACTGTATATATATATATATATATATATATATATATATATATATATATATATATATATATATATATATATATATATAACGGCAAATAAGAATAGAAAACCAAATCAACAACATCAGGAGATATCTAGGACACCTTACCCAGTTTATCAACGGGAACGTGTCCAAACGAGTCACGCAGAGTATAAACAAGATCAAGTCCGGGTCTCCCAACAGAACACTGCCAGAAATCCTGGATACTCTGAAACAAAAATTATCCGTATATGCCGCAAGACTTCGTAGATACAAAGAACCAAACGAGAGGAAAGATACCAACAACCTCTTCCGAAGAAGCCAAACACAGTTCTACCGGAAAACTGTGCACAGCAAACAGACAGCAGTGACCGAACCACCAAACAAACAAGAACTCACAGATCATTGGAAAAGTATCTGGTCAGAACCCAAACTACCCAATAATAACACCCCCTGGATCAAAGCCAAAGAAGGCAAAGATAAACATGTGACAGAACAGGAAAATTCCACATTAACTACTGTGGGACCAAAGAGCATGATGAGGCGCCTGGATGCAAGAAGTTCCGGAGGTAGAATGGCCCCCCGTTCGGATCTCCGGGTAGGGGCTGGTTCGGAGGCGTCGACTTGCAGACATTTTAAGATAGATTTTTGCAACATACGAGGTATAAACTCGAACATAAATTCAGTGCATCAACACCTGCAATCAGATAAACCTCATGTACTCGCTCTATGTGAAACCAAGGTCAGTCCATCGACCAGCAGCACGGTCAACTATCTTTATCCTGGGTACGACTTCTATTCCCGATTTAGGCGTAACTTTGGAATCTGTCTTATTGTCAGAAGCGACCTCTCTTGTCAACGGGAAGAAGCTCTGGAGCCCCCAAACTTTGATGTTATGTGGTTAAAAATAACGACTCAACAAACCACAAGGTTCATCTGTATCCTGTATCGACCACCAAGTGATACCAATTTTCGAACACTTTTCGCTTCTCTTGCAGACACCATCGATCATTTACAAAGTAACTATCCAAGTGCCGAAATTGCCATCCTGGGCGACTTTAATGTCCACAATATCAACTGGCTCAAATATTCAAATACTACCGACGAACAAGGTCGTGAAGCTGAATCATTCTCAATCAGTTATGGCTTAACTCAGCTTATTGACGAACCAACACGGATCCCTGATCGAGACGGGAAGTTCGCCAGTCTTCTTGATCTGTTTTTAACCACCAATCCGGAGATTTACACGGTCACCGTAAATCCGCCGTTAGGTTCTTCCCGACCATAAACTGCTTTCGACATCGAGTATCCTGCCAATCAGTGACAGAGAGGCGCCTAGGCCGCGCAAGATTTGGCACTACAAATCTGCTAAATGGGAAGATCTCATGGAATACTTTCGAACTTTCCCTTGGATGGGCGTTTGTTTTCGATCCGATAACCCATCTGACTGCGCCAGGGAGGTCTCCGATGTTATTTTGGCTGGTATGGAAGCTTACATCCCTTTTTCGAAGAAATGCTCCTCCAACGGCAAGCCTTGGTTCGACCGAAAATGCAAAGAAGCTGTTGCTTCTAAACATATTGCCTACCGACAATGGCGTGAAAATCCTAACACCTTAAATCGAAACATCTTTGTTCATGCCCGGAACAGATGCAAGGGAATTATCGACGAAACCAAGGAGGCACACAATCAACGAATTAGAAACAAACTTCTCGCTTGTCCCAACAATTCCAGGTCCTTTTGGGCAGTCGCTAAGGCAGTTAGTCAAAATTTTACCAAATCCACCATACCACCACTCACACGGCCAGATAATTCCATTGCAACCACACCTGTTGAGAGAGCGAACTTGTTGGCTGAACTCTTTGCTTCACATTCTACTGTCGATTTCCAAGGAAAAACACCACCTACTATTCCCATATTGCAGTCAAGGATGCCCGATGTTGTCTTCAGACAGCGCATCATAAAGCGTATTTTAATGAAGCTAGACACCAAGAAGGCTTCTAGCGCTGACGGAATACCTGCCATAGTTCTCAAAAACTGTGCAAGGGAACTAACACCAGTTTTCTGTAGACTTTTTAACCTATCCTACAGAAAGGGAATATTTCCGTCCTGCTGGAAATGTGCCACGGTTCAGCCGATACCTAAAAAAGGTAAGAAGACCTTGCCAAATAACTACCGACCAGTTGCACTGCTTTCAATAATATCGAAAGTCATGGAAAAGGTTATCAATGAGCATCTTCTAAAATATCTTGAACGATTCAATATTATTAGCGATCACCAATATGGTTTTCGTAAACATAGATCAACAGGAGATCTTCTGACTTATGTAACACATGTTTGGAACAACGCAATTGAACACTTTGGAGAATCTCGAGCGGTTGCTCTTGACATATCCAAGGCATTCGACCGTGTTTGGCACGATGGACTGTTGGCTAAGTTGCGCTCTTATGGTATGTCTGAAAGGTTCTGTTTGTGGCTCTCATGTTTCCTCAGAGAGCGTTCTTTACGAGTGGCGGTCGACGGATTTCTTTCTAACACCCTCACTATCAACGCCGGTGTGCCCCAGGGCTCCATATTGTCTCCTACTCTCTTTCTCATTTACATTAACGATCTGCTGGAAAAGACCGGTAATCCAATCTATAACTTTGCAGATGACAGTACGCTTGTCTCTTCATTCACCTTGAACGCTCGGACATCGGCTGCTCAGGCGAATATCCGCAGACAGCAGGAGGTCGTTCAGCTTAACAAAGACCTGGAAGAAATTCTATCTTGGGGTGACAGTAACCAAGTGGAATTTAACGCTACAAAAACCCAAGCGGCAGTTTTTTTCTAAAAAAGTTAGCGTTGCTGAACCCGACATAGTTATGTCGGGGCACTCCATTCCCCTAGCATCGTCGCTCAATTTGTTGGGCGTTAGTTTGGGAGCAAATATGTCTTGGCATGAACATGTTGCAGGCATAGCAAGGAGAGCTTCTCAAAAGTTGGGAATATTATTTAGAACCAGAAAGCTTTACACCCCACAGCAACTGTTAATTCTTTACAAAGCTCAAATTCGACCAACTATGGAATACTGCTCCCACGTTTGGGGCTCCGCTCCCAAACATACACTGCATTTGTTGGATTCTGTTCAGAGAAGAGCGGTCCGTCTGATTGGGGACCCGGAATTGACGGGCGGCCTTGATTCGCTGGAACATCGAAGAACGGTTGGCGACTTGAGTCTGTTCTACAAGTATTTTCATGGAAAGTGTTCGAAGGATGTAGCCCGCTTAATTCCTCCCAAAGCGGTGCATGTTAGAAATACACGTCGCGCTGGTGCTTCGCATCCGTATGAGGTTCAGCTTGTTACTCCGCGTACGACGCTTTTCAAGCAATCTTTTATATGGAGAACGTCATCCCTTTGGAATAATTTGCCCAGCGCTGTGTTTCCCACCGAGTACAATTTACAGCGATTCAAGAACAACGTGAATCGCTTTTTTTCCGCACTCGTGCCGCTCCTGGAGCGCTTTAGGGACTTCCCTGCAGCACGTGTGCTAGACCAATAAAAAAAAAAAATATATAGAGAGCTAAAATTAAATAGACTTAAAAAAAGTGATAAAAGGTGCAAAATAATATCTTTCTTTAATCTTAAAAAGTTAGTTCGTAAAAATCTTCTCTGCTGTCATTGTTGCGATTTGTTCATCAAATGAAGAAGTTATCTATAATGTCCGACCGAACCTTCCGCTTAGGCTTCGGCCATCTTCGGCCAAAAAAAGCATCTTCGGTCGCCTGTTCGTCTTCGGCCAAAAATCAGCCGAAGGTTTGGCCGAAGCCTAAGTTGAACGAACTTGTACGAATAAGCGCGAGTTGCGTGTCGAGACCGGGGGTAACGGGTAGCGGGGGGATGAACTGAAGTTCGAATTGCTTCCTCATCCACTGTTTTCTCCAGATTGGGCCCCCAGCGACTATTATCTATTCGTAGACCTCAAAAAATGGTCGCAGGAAAGAGATCTGGCTCCAGTGAAGAAGTTATCGCCAAAACTGACGCCTATTTTGAAGGCAAAGACAAATCCTTCTACAAGAAAAGTATAGAAATCTTAGAAAATGATGAATAAAGTCGAACTTTGCAAAAAAAAAAAAATGTGTTTCAAGTAGCTAGATCAAAAACTTTTCAGCCTATGTATTACACTATGCGCATCTGTTGAATATGTTTTTTTGAAAATATTTAAATAATCTCATGCTAACGATCTAAAATGTGAAACATTGGGTAAGGAAATTCAAATTTACCAAGGACCATGTTGTTTATAATATTAGTCAACAAATTATTGAAAACGATTTTAAGCGATAAATGGCGATTAATATGGACGCTTTTCACTCTTCGTACGTAAGTATTTCGAAAATTGTATTTCCCCATTTCTAGTAAATGTTACCTCTTTGGTAATTAAAATTCATCCTGTATAATTTTTGTTGATTTTGTATTAATGTATGTCGGAAACGCGTGCGGGCCGGCAAGCGAGCGACACAAACAAAACAAGTTTTACACGCACGTAATAATTTGTATTTGTTCAGATTAATTTAAATAAAGGGTTTTATAATATTATTGGTGTAAAGAAGAAGCAAAGAAAAGAAATTGTGAGTGAGACATTAAACTTGAGTATTTTTTTTGTGTAAATAATATATTCACATTTAAGTAATTTATAATTACTTAGATCGTAAAATTCTTTAGGTAAACAAATTTTGGAAGCTCAATTTAACTCACTACTAATTGTCGTATCGATTTGAAACTTTACAAATGCATGTGATTTTGATGAAGGTTTTATAATGTCAGAATATCGTACCATGGAGCTGATCTGAGCTGATGATGAAATTAATGTTTATAGGGCTTGAGCTATGTGAAAGAATACTAAAATCCTTAGGTCAACTAAACATGTTTTTTATTCTTTTTGAGTAGTTTATACTACTCAAAATTAAGTTAAATTCATCAAAAATGTAACTTCCAAGTTTAACCAATAAGATCTGTTGATTTATCTCACATTAATTAAACTAAAATGGTGTAATAAAATGTATGTTTTGTTAATTGGGTCCAGGTACATGATAGATATTATAAAATTTCAATATCATATGTAGGATCAAATCCCACCTGGGAATATTTTAAGAAAAATGACGGCAGAGCTACATGTAATATGTGCAATAAATCATTATCCCTCGGCACTTCTCTGCCAAAAAAACAAACATTAACAAATGCACTCCTGGACAAAATTAACGCAACAATATATTAAATCATACAAATCTCTAAAATGAATTAATTTTAATAATTTTTTATGAATATTGGTTACACTAAAAGTTAGAAAAAACTTATTCGGATACTTTAAAAGTGAATTAGCTACCAAATTTCTCTATAAGATTCGAATTAAAATTATTCTTAAGACCTAATAACAAAATCGTTGAAATTATGTAATAATGAAAAAATAAACTGGGACACTAGTAGCAAAATTAATGGTGTAACTGGGACACTAGTAGCGTGTGTTCCTTCCTCTACTTCGGATGACAGCGTTTATGCGCCTAGGCATGCCTCTAATTAAATTTTGGATAAAATCTTGAGGAATTTGCTCCCATTTTGTGATAACAGCATTTTCAAGTTCCCTCAGGTCTCTAGGTGCAGGTATATGACGTTTCACATTTTTCTTAAGGTGATCCCATACATGTTCTATCGGATTCAGATCCGGGCTTTTTGGTGACCATTGCATAATCGGTATATCAACTTGATAATCGAGTACCTCTTTAGCCACATGAGGTCGATCGTAGTCTTGCATAAACAGGAAATTAGGTCCCACAAAATGACCGAAAGGCATCACATGTTCTATTACAATATTCTCAAGATAGTAGTCAGCATTCATGGATCTCGTACGGACAGGAACTAACTCTGTGCGAGCATCAAAGCAGATGCCACCCCAGAACATAACAGAGCCACCGCCGAATGGAATCCTTGCAGAGATATTGCAAGGAGCAAACCTCTCTCCGGGCCTTCGCCATACTCGCTCACGACCATCTGGATGTTTTAGACTAACCCTAGTTTCATCTGTGAAGAAAACTTCCACAGACCAGTTTTCGTGATTCTCTAGTAAGCAAGGGCGCAGTGGGTGGTCTCCTACTGTTTAATCCAGCTTCATTTAACCGTCGTCTAACTGTTTTAGAAGAAATTGTGACATTGCGAACAGCTTCTAGTTCGTTTCTTATTATAGAACTAGTGACAGTCCTGTTTCTTAAAGCATATTGTGTTATAAAACGTTCATCTAGGTCGCTAGTGCATCGTTTTTTGCTCTTGCCCTAGCCTTCTAGAATAAGTTCTTACTTCATTCAAGCGTCTTACCATACGACTTATTGTGGAACGATGTTTGCCTAACAAATTGGCAACATAACTCTGACAATATCCCTTTTCCAATAAAACTGAGGCTCGCACTACCTCGTGTTCAGTTAAATTCCTTGTTCGATTCATTTTTCTAATTCCTCGTTGTCAAAAATAAAACAGTCTACCACAAAAACGTATTACTTTGAAAAGGGGAACAATTTATAAGCTTACTTTTAAAGAAAATCTATAGCATTATTACAGAAAATTGCTTATCTTCTAAAAAATTCTTTAAAACCGTAAATCTAAACGAATTGTTTTGATTTCTGTCATGAACAACGAAACAAAATATGCATAGCCTACTATTAATACTCGATAAACTTTAAAACTGACATAAGAAAAAGATAAATTAATTTTCAGATCGTTGCGTTAATTTTGTCCAGGAGTTTATCAAGAACCATTTGGCGAAAATTCATTAAAGTATATAGGAAGTTTATTGTGAAGCCAATGGTAAATACCAAAGTTTGATTAAAAGAAAATCAGAGATCATGAATGTATTCCAAGATGTGAAAAAGGCTGCTAAACAATCCGCATTACCAGATATCATTGAAAAAAAAAGTAGCTCCACTATGGCCTGATAATCATCCGATTTCTTTGTGAATTCATGAAAGTATTATAGACCTCATCCTCGTAGACATGCTTCCGTACAACGTCGTTCAAGGAGAAGCATTTCGCAGACTAATTTTACTGATCTTGAAATTCTAACAAGATACAGACAAAAGTGGGAGAAAGTAGTGTATCTATACGGCTACCACATTAATGGCCAATCACAGCCCAGCATTTGGGCGTGGCTCTGACGTCATAGAAATTTGGACCAATGAGAGCGTTGTATGAAGTGGCAACATTGTGTGTGTGTTAGGTGTGGCAACACTGTGTGACCGTTGACAGATGTGAAGTTTGCGCGCGCGCGCATCTGTCAAGGGGCTGTGCGATGTTGCCATGTGTAATGGTTCCAGGGAGGGCTGCAGGAGGGGGTTCCAGGAGGCCGGCCGGGGGGGCCCCGCTTACAGTATCCTGCGCGTGGGGATTGCGTATGATATTGGTTGAATAACCTAAAATAGGGGGGCGTAGTCCTAGCTATGGGAACTGGGGCCCCCATTTGGGTGCATGGGATGGGGGTGCAGGGAGCCCTATCGGTGTCCTACATGTGGGAATTGGTACCCCATTTGGTTGTGTTTGTTGTTACATGTGCAGGTGTATGGGGCTCAGGGGGCCCACGGAGCCACCAGTCACATGCACCAGCGTATATGGCAAGAACAACATCAAAATCGGAGCCCTACCTGTAGGAACTGGTACCCCCCATTTGGGTGCATGGGAGAGGGGCTCAGGGAGCCCTATCGGTGTCCTACATGTGGGAATTGGTACCCCATTTGGTTGTGTTTGTTGTTACATGTGCAGGTGTATGGGGCTCAGGGGGCCCACGGAGCCACCAGTCACATGCACCAGCGTATATGACAAGAACAACATGGAGCCCTACCTGTAGGAACTGGTACCCCATTTGGGTGCATGGGAGAGGGGCTCAGGGGGCCCTATCGGTGTCCTACATGTAGGAATTGGTACCCCATTTGGTTGTGTTTGTTGTTACATGCGCAGGTGTATGGGGATGGGGGGCTCAGGGGGCCCACGGAGCCACCAGTCACATGCACCAGCGTATATGACAAGAACAACATGGAGCCCTACCTGTAGGAACTGGGGCCCCCATTTGGGTGCATGGGAGAGGGGCTCAAGGAGCCCTATCGGTGTCCTACATGTAGGAATTGGTACCCCATTTGGTTGTGTTTGTTGTTACATGCGCAGGTGTATGGGGATGGGGGCTCAGGGGGCCCACGGAGCCACCAGTCACATGCACCAGCGTATATGACAAGAACAACATGGAGCCCTACCTGTAGGACCTGGAACCCCATTTTTGTGATTAATTGGTTAAATTGCAGTCATAATGGTGAACGTAAAATAAAAAATTTCAGTATATAGGTTAGATTTGCAGCATGTGTAAACCTAACCTATATACTGAAATATTAATTTTACGTCATGTTCAAATAATCTAAGTGAAGGAAAGTAAAAGACGCATACACAAATTTTCAAAAAAATAGATATATTTATTTTAAAAATAAAATAATGTTGTTACAAACTTATCTAAATTTATATTTCAAGTTTCTGTCGCTTCCTTGAAATTCTGAGGTGTCGTCTGACATATTTTCTTTTTATTTAAGTATTCTTCAATAGCAGTTTCATATTCAAGATAACTTAACTTGGATAATTCTTTTAATAAATCCAACACTGATATTAGAAATAAATCGTCTTTAGTTTCTAGATAACTGTCACAATCTTGCACCACTTTTCCAATTTTCTCTGTGAGTTCATGAAGCCATTCTGGGTAATTTTCGACTTTTTCTTTCTTAACACAGACTACATACATATATCCCATTGGGCTGATATTACATCACAAACACAAAGATTACGTAGTTGTATTATTAGAGATTCCATGATGTTGACACACTAAGTAGCAATTTAGTTTGGTTAATTGGAAGGTCCTTTAGACTCGCCACCGGTTTCTGCTCTGCAACACAGACGGAATTGATTATTGATAGATCCAGCTAAAATGTGAGTGGGAGCGAGGGAGCACACCGTGCGTCGACGGTGGCGTCCTCTCACCAATCATCGCTGGCCACTTGCAGAACTACGAAACCGTCAACCTCGCGCTCGCCAATTCCTAACTAGATGAATAGCGTGAGGATCTACCAGCCGAGGTGTCGCGCTCCTGGCATTGAGCTCGCATTTAGCAGCGCGAGGCTTTTGGTACCCCATTTGGTTGTGTTTGTTATTACATGCGCAGGTGTATGGGGCTCAGGGGGCCCACGGAGCCACCAGTCACATGCACCAGCGTATATGACAAGAACAACATGGAGCCCTACCTGTAGGAACTGGTACCCCATTTGGGTGCATGGGAGAGGGGCTCAAGGAGCCCTATCGGTGTCCTACATGTAGGAATTGGTACCCCATTTGGTTGTGTTTGTTGTTTACGCTGGTGCATGTGACTGGTGGCTCCGCGGCCCCCTGAGTCCCATACACTTGCGCATGTAACAACAAACACTACCAAATGGGGTACCAATTCCTACATGTAGGACACCGATAGGGCTCCTTGAGCCCCTCTCCCATGCACCCAAATGGGGCCCCAGTTCCCACAGCTAGGAAATTATTATAACATTTCTTACATATCCTAATATTAAAGTCCTTAACTAAATATGTCATTACATCGAAGTGATCTAACCAATCTGTAGTTGTAAGTACTGCATTTCTGGAAGCCATAGTAAAAGTCTTACTTAAATGCGAAACCCCAAGCACCCTGAAAAATGATCATGATCATGTACGATAACATCCTTCGATTTAAATCGAAGCTCGCATATGTGGTAATGTGTAGCATCTTCTACAGAATCAATAACCATAGGTGTTATATTTTTTAAGCGCCTATAAATCGAACTAGATAACTGGGTCATTTCATTAACGAACCATTCAACACAATTGGTGCCGCGATAACTTTTGAAATGAGAAAAGGAGTCGTCGTACGTACATTTCAAATAAAAACCATCACTCTCAGTTTTGAGATAAGATATTATGGAAAGACCAAAATTTCGATTTTCATTACAAGCATCCAAATGTTTCCGTGTATTCAACAAGTCCGATTCCAGTTCGATGTTTTCCCATTTAGCCATAGCTAATCTTGTATAGTTTACAGAATCTGTTAAATTTCTTGAAACTGTTTCACATTCCTCTAATTTGACCATAAACATATCAGATACATCATGCTCTTGTTCATATAAATCTGAATAATAATCTGCCCTTGGTGAACATGCTAGATATAGATTGAAACTCGAGTTGAATAGCGTATGATAATCCTCAAACAACTGATCATTTAATGATGGTCCTACGTCGCCTAAAATTTCTTTTAATTGGCTTATGCAGTTCGTGTACAAGCTGAAGTTTTTCCTTTGATGTCTGTTTTTGTTATTTACGCATTATTTACATCTTGTTCGTTGGCGTTGCAATATTTTGCGATGTTTCATACGCAGCAAGTGACTTGAATATGCGTGGGTCAGTTATTCTTTCCAGCTTTTCTATACGTGACATTAAATTCGTTATATGAAGTTCTATAGTGTCATTATGTACTTCTTTATATGCGTCAATATCCTTCTTTAGTTTTTCAGTTTTTTGATTAATGTTATCAAGTTGCTCACCATTACTCTTAATTAGCTTGGTAATCTTATGATTTGTATAAGAAAACCGCTCATCGAGTTTTTGCTCTATCATAGTAAGTTCGTCTTTAATATTTTGGACTTTGATGTTGAACTGTGAAATTTCAGTGTCTAGGTATTCCTTATTAACAACATCATGGTTTAAAGTAGGTGCCTTAACATTAGTAATTTTCTTATTTTCCATATCAACATCTCCAGCGATTGTATACTGCAATCCATTTACAGCTATAGAATTGGACTCTGAGCGTGTGGAATGCTTAGCTGAAGAGGTGCCAAATTTATTGAGCGTCATTATGAACTGAAGATATTATGGGTAAACACAGGTTAATATTTAATACCAGTCTCCTTGAGTTCGCTGATTATTGACTCTATTTCGTTACTATGTGAAGTATTACCAGCTTGCTGGGATGCTATAAGCAGTCTTAGCCTGTCAACCAACTCATTAATGTCATCCCAATAGATATATTCTATAGGATTGTCATTATAGTGCAACGCGGCTCCAGTATGTGTATGTGCCCTGAGTCTGTTCCTATCGATTGTTGGTTTAATTATTGATGTATACTTGGATTTTTAGAACTTCTCAGTTTACCTGTTGAATTAAACCCAGTCTTATGCACATTCGTTAATTCTAGTATTTTCCTGTAATGTTTTGAATCTTCTAACGTATAGTTGTGAGAATCCTTCATAAAGAGCAATTCATATAGTCCTCTTGTCCCTTTAAAGGTTCTACCTTTAATGGTAAATTGGTCTTTTTGACGATCAAAGTCTAATTCGTCCTTACCAAGTAACCACTTATTTGTTAAATGATCGTGAGTTATACCATACGTCGTATCAAACTTATTCTTATCCACATCGCTTATATATCTATCGATGTAGGAGCGTGCCAATCTAGGATAGTCGTTCAAGTATTCCTCATAGACTGCAGGACTAACTTGTTCCGCGGCAGACGTTTCAGTTGTAAATATGGAATCATCATCGTCATCTGCGGTAGTAGTATCAAACTCACCGATTGATTCGGTCGGTAAAAACGATACTTCGGAACGACTTCGCCAATTTGGTTGTGCAGCAGCTGCGTACTTTGGACTATCCTCTTTTTCTTTAGAATAACTTCTTCCTTCTTCGTTGGCAACGTTGACAACGTTGGCAACGTTGTTTTCTTATCGTCAACATCGTCATTATCGTCGTCATTATCGTCGTCATTATCGTCGTCATATCGTCGTCATTATCGTCATTATCGTCGTCATTATCGTCGTCATTATCGTCGTCATTATCGTCATTATCGTCATTATCGTCGTCATTATCGTCATCAACGTCCTTTTTCGGCTTTTGTCTAGCAATAAAGGTTCAGTAATAGGTTTAAATATTCTGTTTAGTTCTACGTTTTCTTCGCTTCGATTCAGTTTGAGTGAGCGATATTTTTTTCCGGATATTACGCGATAGTTCGTTGATTTTTTAGTAATAAGCGAATCTAATGAGGTCATCATGTCAAATGAATGACATTATATTGTTATATACTTATATATTCATCAAATCCTTTACGATAGCGACCGTTTTTCACATCAAAATCCTTTACGATTACAAAGCACCCATAAGGTTCACACCAGCATTCAGAGCATAGGTTTTTTAAATTGATTGTATGGCATATCTGGAGAACAATGTTCTTCATAAGAATGTTTCAGGTTTATTTCATCTTGTCTGAATAGCACTATGATGTTACAGTTATCCCTTATAAGTTGTTTTGGTACCTTTGAATAAGTCTGACACAAGTACGCTGCGTCTATGTCTTTATGTCTACACATTGAATAGTATTCTCTTATTTTATTTTGGTTTTCACATGTAATATCATCGAAAATAAATATGGAGTTATTTTTTGCTTCATTCGGATCTAAAATTTCATCATTGCACTTAAAAGGGAAATATCCTACACCTTTCACGTTTTTCAACACCTGCTCCAATAATTGATATTTTGGTTGGTATAGAGACTTTGAATAAATGTATATATTTTCAAATCTAGCTCCGTTAATACTAAACAATAAGCTTAGGAGAGCATTCGTCTTACCACAACCACTGGGACCTATAAATATCGCTCGGAATGAATTTGGCAGTAATTCACCATGTCTATTTTTACGTTTATTGTCGGCATCGAAAAAGTCCAAGTTTATAATAGGCAAACTATGTTGCTTAATGCTCTTCATACTGTTAAATGCACCTTGTTTCAATCGTACATTGCATATATTATTTCTTTAAACAGCAAGATAGGATGGTAACTAGTTCCGATAGCCAATCTAACAGCCTATCGATATGTTTATTACAATGAACACTACATCGCGCATTGCAACATTCGTTAGGCAATTCATCGTTGACACGTCGTAACACCATGCTAACTTGGACGCATTCACACGTATCAGGACCTTCTTTAACCCCAGGTTGCGACCATACGCATGTTACGTAATGTCTTTTCCCCAAATTTGTTGTTATTTGCTTGCGATCGATATAAGCTGTTAAATATTCCCGCTGAGAAATCCATCTAACCTTAGCTTCGCAACAAGATAATTTATTAACAAAACTATCGATTTTTCTACAGGTTTCGCGTATATCTTGACTGGATGAATTCATAATTAATACTAGAGGTTATGAGGGCTTACATATACTAATAAAATAAATTTGAATTAACTATTTTTATTAATTACTTTGGTTACAAATTTCTTAAATCTAAGTTTATTATTAAATACATTGTCTTCCCATGATTTCAAAGAAAGGTTGGCAAAACCCTTATACATCTGGACACGTTTCTCATATTCGTAAACATCTTGTTTTAGTTGTCTCAGCTTACTTAAATGTAGATCGATGCAGGACATTATGGGATGAACTTCTTAAGCCAGGTAATTATTTCAAAACAATTTGTTTTACTGCACTGAACCTTGCTGTTGCAATCTATATGATCTAAACATGCAGGTTTCTGATCTTTGAATGATGGCTTGTGCCAAACGTTGAGAGTATCTATATTTACAATCTTGAAATGAGAAGTGGTAGCGCTGTCATGAATGAACCTAGCTGCATGGTTTCCTTTAATATACAGCACATCACAGTCGGACAGACCTCTATCTAGAATTTCTTCTATTAGATTATACTCTATGTACCCGGAAGAATACCTCAAGCCATGATCCATTTCAGCTTTAATGACTTCTTTTTTATTGTATCGGGTTAATTTTGAAAACTGTACTTTCGGTTTTAGTAAATAATGACTCGTTTGCAAACTGTTCGATATCGTTATTTCTTTGGCATGGAATTCGACTACTCCATTATCATAAAGTATGTTAAATCCCTGGACATCGAGGGCAACCAACTTCATCGTGATACAGTCTCTTGACAACTGATAAATTTACAGAAAATTACGTACAATTTCACTAAGAGGTAAATGCTCCATTATGACGTCGTGGATGATGATGCAATATGCCTTTGTTTTAGCTGGAAATCCTTTTCTCGCTTCAATGTCTACTTTGATATCAACGGTGCTCATTTTTATAGGATCATTACGTCGTGAGCAATCTACGACAAATAGAGCGCGATCTTTAAAGGTAGTATAATCCAGCAGGGGATCTTTATCATGTGAACCCTTAAAACTACTGTAAAATTCGGTGTAATTATAGTGGGCTTCAACGAAATGATTATGTTCAAAGTCGAGGTGCATACGCTCTGCGGGGTAATATTCATTATTTAACATTACCCGGATATCGCTAATATCTATATGATCAAATTGTGATGTGTTTGATGTAGCATTACCCCGTTTATCGGTTTGAAAGGCCAAAATGACATAGCGTGGGCTTTC
Source organism: Pachyrhynchus sulphureomaculatus (assembly GCA_019049505.1). Classification (NCBI taxonomy): domain Eukaryota; kingdom Metazoa; phylum Arthropoda; class Insecta; order Coleoptera; family Curculionidae; genus Pachyrhynchus; species Pachyrhynchus sulphureomaculatus. The sequence continues at coordinate 48,284,341 of CM032449.1, forward strand.
CAGGGGTGTAGCTGTTTTAACACTCCAAACTTCTTTTTGAGCATTTTCGGTTAATTGAGGTAATTCGTGAAATTCCCATTTACGGAACGGAATAATTATAGGTCTGTCTGTCTTTATAGACTCCAACAACTGAAGTTTTAGCATATCGTTTGGATATACTACGGGTACCCTGAGCGATATATTTTCAATGGTCACCTCTCCTTTAGCAGTATTGGTTGTTAAAATAGCATCATTATCAGTGCGAGCTCTCACTAGACGTATAGATTGTTTTCCAAATTGTGCCAACTGATAGTCATTGAATACGTTGAATAAATGATTCAGAGGTACACGCATGACAAACGTATTATCTGCTGCATTTATTATCGGATTTCCTGGAAAATTCCATCCTGCTATAGCCAAGTGTTTTGTATCATTCGCACTGTAACAGAGATATCCTTTAATGGAGCTTACAATACCAGGATCACGCACGCTGTCTACTTCTTGACCATCTATGCTATAAGATATCTGCTCAAAGAAGAATGCAGAAGGATTATTCACAAAGTTTACAGTTCCATCACCCTCGGTTTTTGTTAACTTTCCTTCGATGACTAGAGCCGCGTTATACATTTGCAACCACGCATCCCCCTGTTTTATTTGAATATCTATAACATCATTATTATTGAAAGATTTTATGTAGGGAAGGTAGGTGCGAACTTCTATTTTTTGAATCGTATCATCGAACTGCGCCTTTCGGTATATATCGAATATTTGGTCTGACATTGTATCCTAAACTTTGGAGAAAGAGACGATTGGAAGGAGTTAGACCTTGTAGACTAGTTGATAATCTACTAATGACTGATGGTGTAGCTGGGTTGCTTATATTATTATAGTTGAATCTTAAACCCATTTCTTAAGCTCTAAGCGAACGATGATGTCTTCGTTACTAAAATTGACTGGATTAAAGTCTTGATCGAGAATACTCAAAGTAATATTGGAAATTTCACGTTTATTAACGATAGGTAAATAGGTTAAGTTCCGTGGAATCTCGTTGATAGCGTAACCAGGATCAACGTCGACAGCAAATTCGTAAATTGTATGTGAAGGTTTATGATTGTAGAACGCTCCTGTAGTTATGTTACAATCGATATGTAGGGTCCTCACATTAACTATATTGACTGGGAGATCAGACTCGTGCAGTTGCCCCTGCTTTAACTCTCGCGGGGAAAATCCTAAAACTTTGCCAATGCTATCGACTACCCTAAAGTCCACGTGAAAATATTCGCTTTGAATTTCACACTTTAACGTATTATTGTTAGGCTTTATTGAAATATATCGATCGTAATGTTCCTGCTTGACTTCTTTTGGTATGATCTTCCGCCTTATATACGTTTCAATGTCGGAAATTTCATAAGATCCAGTGGGTATAGCAACTGTTTTGGTCTCGTTTGTTTTAACGTCTGTATAGGTGAACTTGTTTTTGTCACTCTCTATATTGGGGATACTATTGTAAGAATAAAATCCAATCAAAGCAAGTCCGTAGTCGGAAGTTTCGTCTAGGGAAAGAGGATTGATGAAATCTATAGATAGTATATAGTTAGTGCTTTTCAACGTAAACACCTGGGACATTGCACTATGATGAATGTAATAGTAAGACTAATCAGTTGCAACTTAGTTATTTATTTTTATATAGAAATTCCAGACATAAGTGTCCACAGTTTATTTGATTGTAGGTTTGATAAGCAGTACTATTATAGCAGATATCCGTGTTTGCCCCAAAATATTTCACCAACTCCAGCGGTGGTTTCAGGTATCCGAAACTGTCAAAGTACAGAACAGAATTTTTACGTTTAATATAAGCTACCCAGTGGGTTCCTTCATTACACGATAAATCTAGGTTAAGTATACCGCTTTCATATACTTTCGGACCCTCTGGTAGAGTATCTCGCATAAATACTCCTCTAAAATGGGATATTTTGAGTCTCTTCGCATATTTCTGTAATTCTATATCACATAATGCCCTTTTGGGTAGCTTTATTGGTAGTTTTTTGGTTTTTGCTTTAAATAGAGACCATAACCACCACATTTGTTTTTTCGCATAAATAGACCTGATCCTTTCTTACCGAGCTCTTGTTCAACAGCTTTATTATGCCGTTTCTGTTCCTCTAACGCCTTTTTGGCATTCTTTGCATCTATTATGGTTTTTGCTATGGCTGAAGAGCCGCCGGCTAAGCTGCCTAGTCCTCCCAGTGCTCCTAATATTGGAAGGAGCGGTAGAATTCCACCTCTTTTCGATTCAAATGGTATTATTCGTGGAACACGAACCTTTGAACGACCACCCACCTTTTTAATAGCCGCTCGTGCTGCCCGCAATGCTATTAAAGATGACTTTTTTAAATTACCCGTATCTACACCTTTCTTCAAAGTATTATTTATTTTATCGACTATGTGCCGTTTAAATGATACAGTAGGTTTACGCACCCCCATCCCCATTTTACGCTTTGCCTTCATGACTGTAGTAACTGTCCAAGCTGCTGCTTTCTCACCAAGCGATGCGTCTTTTGATTTTACTCGTTCCCACGCTTTATTTTCCAACACAAAATCAGCCTTATGACGATCCTTCAACGAGTTGTTTCTAGAATAGGCTATATCGTGTTCCTTGCACGCAGCGTCCAGAGGGTTTATTCCAGGGTCACCACGTTTAAGCCTTTCTTGTAACTTTGTTCCGGGGCCGCAATAATTATACTTTGACAAATGTAGTTCAAAAGGTAATTTATTAATTAGGGCATTTACAAACCCTTTTCCGCGTTTACGACGTTTACTCTGCGATAATAAATTTAAAATGATCCTTATAGATTAAGGCTTGTGCTAATATACCCTTTTTAATATATAACCGATTCACACAGCAACAGCAGTCAGCCAGAAGGATACAAGCAACCATATAACATTAAACTTAAATTTCTCATCTACTGCTGCATTCTAGCTAACGCTAGAATGCGTAATTTTGAATATTTCAATTAATAAAAATTATATAGATATATATGTATTTTTATTTTTTAAACATGTTTAAACTAATAGGCTATATTATGATTCAAAATAAGCATTATCAGCAAATACATTTCCTGAACGTGAGGTCAACTATTTGCATACGATTACATTATGCATTCCCGCAAGACCACTACGTACAGTGTGTTTTATGGTTTATGTGACGTAAACATAACTATATTTATACACATTACACTTGAAGTGATATTATTTAATTACTCTCGCACTGTATTTTAAGGCTGCGTGAGCCGTGACGTTCTTTTGCGTGTGTGATCTAGTGAAAATTCGTAAATGTAAGTAACAGTTTTATTTAAAGTAAAGAGAGAAATGTCAATGTCTGATTATTTATTTTTGTTATTAATATATTTTAGATTGGATCTATCATTAATCATTTCTGCTTGCATAGTTTTTTATTTTAAAAATAGAGAGAAAAAAATTACATTGACTGATTAGTTCTTATTATATTTTTAGATGGATCTATCAATAATCAATTCCGTCTGTGTTGCAGAGCAGAAGCCGGTGGTGAGTCTAAAGGACCTTCCAATTAACCAACCCCATCCAATCCTCAGTGCGAAGGAGACCTACACCCGTTTTGGCAAGTCCATCTTGTTGGATTTGGGAGAAAAAGTTGTGTTTTTACCAAAACGAATTACTGACATCATTAGACCAAACCTAGTCGAATTTGTTTGCGGTAAATACTCCGTAGTTTTCCTGGGTACAAAGGACGTTTGAAAACGGAATCCAATCACGCTGTTCAAGATTGAACTATCGCAGTAATATTAAGAGGTGAGTCTAACCCTATATTTTGTAAATTACTTATGGAAGCCATAACGAAAGCTAATATTCTCATTACTTCATTTCAAAATCTTAAAAAGTATTATTTGATAATTTTTCGGATCGGAATGTTACCGTTTGGTGTAATCGGATACAAAGGAGATTAATTTCTTGTCACAGAGCTATTCACCGTGAACATATTTCTTTAGATTTGTGTCGCAGACTGCAAACTACAATTCAACATTTAAAATCGTTAAAAACATTAATTAGGCATATAAAGTAAAGAGAGAAATGTCAATGTCTGATTATTTATTTTTGTTATTAATATATTTTAGATTGGATCTATCATTAATCATTTCTGCTTGCATAGTTTTTTATTTGAACGCTCGGACATCGGCTACCCAGGCGAATATCCGCAGACAGCAGGAGGTCGTTTAACTTAACAAAGACCTGGAAGAAATTCTATCTTGGGGTGACAGTAACCAAGTGGAATTTAACGCTACAAAAAACCCAAGCGGCAGTTTTTTTCTAAAAAAGTTAACGTTGCTAAACCCGACATAGTTATGTCGGGGCACTCCATTTCCCCAGCATCGTCGCTCAATTTGTTGGGCGTTAGTTTGGGGGCAAATATGTCTTGGCATGAACATGTTGCAGGCATAGCAAGGAGAGCTTCTCAAAAGTTGGGAATATTATTTAGAACCAGAAAGCTTTACACCCCACAGCAACTGTTAATTCTTTACAAAGCCCAAATTCGACCAACTATGGAATACTGCTCCCACGTTTGGGGCTCCGCTCCCAAACATACACTGCATTTGTTGGATTCTGTTCAGAGAAGAGCGGTCCGTCTGATTGGGGGGCCCGGAATTGACCGGCGGTCTTGATTCGCTGGAACATCGAAGAACGGTTGGCGACTTGAGTCTGTTCTACAAGTATTTTCATGGAAAGTATTCGAAGGATGTAGCCCGCTTAATTCCTTCCAAAGCGGTGCATGTTAGAAATACACGTCGCGCTGGTGCTTCGCATCCGTATGAGGTTCAGCTTGTTACTCCGCGTACAACGCTTTTCAAGCAATCTTTTATATGGAGAACGTCATACCTTTGGAATAATTTGCCCAGCGCTGTGTTTCCCACCGAGTACAATTTACAGCGATTCAAGAACAACGTGAATCGCTTTTTTTTTGTCCTCCGCACTCGTGCCGCTCCTGGAGCGCTTTAGAGACTTCCCCCTGCAGCACGTGTGCTAGACCCATAAAAAAATAAAACAAAAATTAAAAATAGAGAGAAAAAAATGACATTGACTGATTAGTTCTTATTATATTTTTAGATGGATCTATCAATAATCAATTCCGTCTGTGTTGCAGAGCAGAAGCCGGTGGTGAGTCTAAAGGACCTTCCAATTAACCAACCCCATCCAATCCTCAGTGCGAAGGAGACCGACACCGGTTTTGGCAAGTCCATCTTGTTGGGACTTGGGAGAAAAAAGTTGTGTTTTTACCAAAACGAGTTACTGATATCATTACTAACAGAAATTCCGATATCAAAAATAGGGTAGTGTGGAATAATATTATATCTTGTTTCAAGGGTCATGCTAAGTCCGGAGTTATCGTTAATTTAGTTCACAAAGATATAAATTTATTGTATTATTGATTTAAAATATTTTAATACAAGGAATCGATTTGGGTACGGATTTAGAGCAATGGTTCTTTGAGCATGTTTATGATAAAGTTCTTAATAAATTGTCTGAATTTCAAGAACGCCAGAGCGTTTTCGCTTTACAGCAAATAATTTATCTTGAAATTAATATTAATAAATTTGAAATGGGAACGGATGATCTTACATTAAACTACCTAACGAAATAGAACGAAAAAAGGTCTGTATCAATATTAAGAACAATGATCATGCCTGTTTCTTTTGGGCAATTGTTAGCGCATTATTCCCAGCTCACAATAACTATAACCTAACTTCTTCGTATCCATATTACAGAACAGTACTAAACATTGAAAATTTACCATCACCTATGACATTAGACCAAATTCCTAAATTCGAAAAAAATAATAATATTTCGGTAAATGTTTATGCTTTAGAACTGATAGAAACTAAGGGATCTTCTTCTTTCAATGTGGTTCCGGCTCGGTTAACCAAAAATAAGTTACCTAGACATGTCAATTTGCTTTTGATTCAAGATAAATACTTTCCAAAATTAAATGACTTTGATATCGAAGATATCAACATCAAATATCATTATTGCTGGATTAAACACTTATCGCGACTATTGAAATCACAACTTGGTACACAAAAGAAAAAATTATTTTTTTGTGATCGTTGTCTAAATTATTTTTTTCTGAAAACAAATTAACCGAGCACGAAGTTCAATGAATACAAAGTAACGTTTCCGAAGTATGAATTTATTGAATTTAAAAATTTTATTTATAAACAAAAATGCCCTTTTATCATATATGCTGACTTTGAATGTCAGTTAATTCCTTTAAATGAGTTATCAGGTGGAAATACTGAGAGAAGTACCAACGGCACGAAGCTTTCAGTGATGGTTTTTATTTGAAATGTACGTACGACGACTCCTTTTCCCATTTCAAAAGTTATCGCGGCGCCAATTGTGTTGAATGGTTCGTTAATGAAATGACCCAGTTATCTAGTTCGATTTATAGTCGCTTAAAAAATATAACACCTATGGTTATTGATTCTGTAGAAGATGCTACACATTGCCACATATGCGAGCTTCGATTTAAATCGAAGGATGTTATCGTACACGATCATGATCATTTTTCAGGGTGCTTCAGGGGTTTCGCATTTAAGTAAGACTTTTACTATGGCTTCCAGAAATGCAGTACTTACAACTACAGATTGGTTAGATCACTTCGATGTAATGACATATTTAGTTAAGGACTTTAATATTAGGATATGTAAGAAATAATAATTTTAAACAATCATTATCATGCTATATGCGATAAACTACAGTTACCTATACTTTATTATCACAACATGGAGTTTTGGTGTCAGAGTTGTTTTTCTGAAGTCTTATTTGAAGTATATGAACAGGATCACTGTCTTGAGAAACTACATGCTAACCATCCATATGGAGTGAAGAGACGTTTTAAAGATCCCTACGAGAGCGACTCTGATGATGATTATCTACTTTAAATTCATATAAAATTTTTACTCGCTCTTTCATTTAAATAAGTTTGTAACAACATTATTTTATTTTTAAAATAAATATATGTATCTTTGAAAATTTGTGTATGCGTCTTTTACTTTCCTTCACTTAAATTATTTGAACATGACGTAAAATTAATATTTCAGTATATAGGTTAGGTTTACACATGCTGCAAATCTAACCTATATACTGAAATTTTTTTATTTTACGTTCACCATTATGACTGCAATTTAACCAATTAATCACAAAAATGGGGCTTCAGTTCCTACAGGTAGGACTCCATGTTGTTCTTGTCATATACGCTGGTGCATGTGACTGGTGGCTCCGTGGGCCCCCTGAGCCCCCCATCCCCATACACCTGCGCATGTAACAACAAACACAACCAAATGGGGTACCAATTCCTACATGTAGGACACCGATAGGGCCCCCTGAGCCCCTCTCCCATGCACCCAAATGGGGTACCAGTTCCTACAGGTAGGGCTCCATGTTGTTCTTGTCATATACGCTGGTGCATGTGACTGGTGGCTCCGTGGGCCCCCTGAGCCCCATACACCTGCACATGTAACAACAAACACAACCAAATGGGGTACCAATTCCCACATGTAGGACACCGATAGGGCTCCCTGAGCCCCTCTCCCATGCACCCAAATGGGGTACCAGTTCCTACAGGTAGGGCTCCGATTTTGATGTTGTTCTTGCCATATACGCTGGTGCATGTGACTGGTGGCTCCGTGGGCCCCCTGAGCCCCATACACCTGCACATGTAACAACAAACACAACCAAATGGGGTACCAATTCCCACATGTAGGACACCGATAGGGCTCCCTGCACCCCCATCCCATGCACCCAAATGGGGCCCCAGTTCCCACAGCTAGGACTACGCCCCCCTATTTTAGGTTATTCAACCAATATCATACGCAATCCCCACGCGCAGGATACTGTAAGCGGGGCCCCCCGGCCGGCCTCCTGGAACCCCCTCCTGCAGCCCTCCCTGGAACCATTACACATGGCAACATCGCACAGCCCCTTGACAGATGCGCGCGCGCGCAAACTTCACATCTGTCAACGGTCACACAGTGTTGCCACACCTAACACACACACACACAATGTTGCCACTTCATACAACGCTCTCATTGGTCCAAATTTCTATGACGTCAGAGTCACGCCCAAATGCTGGGCTGTGATTGGCCATTAATGTGGTAGCCGTATAGATACACTACTGGAGAAATATTTTACAACGTCTTTAATGCCAAGTACGTACGAAAAAGTAAATAACAAAAGTCACACTGCTATTAGAAAATGCTGAATGGATCAGTTTTACCACGGATATATGGAGTAATTCGACAAAAACATGTTCCTTTTGAGTTTCACGACTCATTTCATTGAAGGTTCAAAAAGAAATAAAGTTATACTGGTAGCTAGTCTGGTGGAAGAAGATCGTAGAGAGCAATATATCATACAGCAGAAAAAAATCAGTGAAACTGTTAGCGAGTACAATAAAAAAGGAAAAATACATATGGGTATTCGTGATAATGCTTCAAACATGAACGCGGCTATACATTGCGGAAACTTCGTTTCTATTGGTTGTGTGGCCCTCACTCTGCAGGTCGTAATTCATGATGTAATTTTTAAAGATGCTGCTCTAACGGTTATAATAAAATAGTGTCGTAAAATTGTAGGACATTTCAAAAAAAATGAACAAGCTACTCGATATCTACACAAATTTCAAGAAACATGTGATTTTCCCAAACACGCACTAATTCAAGACGTTGAAACTCGGTGAAATAGCACGTACTTGATGTTAGAGAGGCTGGTAGAACAGGAATCTGCAGTAAATCTGTACATGGCAGAACGCGGTGGAATAGAAGTTCCAACTGCAAAAGATTGGCCCACATAAGCAACTGTATAATTGTACTGAAATGTTTTTATCAAGCAACGATTGATATTTCTAGCAATTTTTCATCAGTGTCGTTAATTATACCATTGATTGCCATGTTAAATTCCAAACTCGCTCAGAAGGATTCTGAAAATATGAGACTGATGAAAATCGGCTTGCGTGAATCTAGTAACAAGCGTTTTATTTACTCGAGAAATACTTTACAGTTGTCGATTGCCACTCTAATCGATCCAAGGCTTAAAAAACAAAGTATTTGACTAGCGACGAAATTACAAATATAACTACTGATATTTTGACATTTCTGCGTCAACTGCGTAAAACAAATAACAGATCATATGGATGTAGATGTGGAAGAACCTGGACGTTCCTGTTAAACAACAAATCCTACTCCTGGAAATAAATCCCCGAATGACGATTTATGGGATATCCACGATAAAATGACTTCAACTATGATCGAATTGGAAGGTTCGAACAAAAATCATCTGGCTTCTGAAGAACATTTGCCTTGCTACTTAAAAGAACTCTTGCTGCTGAGGACCGCTGATATTTTTCAGTCCATATATTTCTTTACGGCCTATAACAACCAAATATTTATCAGCTCCTCCTACTAGTGTTCCCAGTGAACAACTATTCAGTGCCGCAGGTCAAATATATGACGATAGAAGAGGTAATTTACATGACGAAAATGTCAATAAACTTTTATTTTTAGCATATAATATAGGCTGTTTGACTGTCTAATATTGTTGAAGCATGTAGGTACTTTATTTTCTTTCTTTTAACATTAAATTTCCGTATGTCTTAAAATAAATATTTTTTATTTATCTAGGTATAAAATTATATACCTAAAACTACTAAAGATCTTACCTATAAAAACTGTATGTATGTTCTTTACTTGTTGATTAAGGAACTATTAATTTAAATGATTAATAATAATTGAATTTGTGATGATAATCTTATAATTTAGTCTAGCACACGTGCTGCAGGGAAGTCCCTAAAGCGCTCCTGGAGCGGCATGTGTGCGGAAAAAAAAAACTATTCACGTTGTTCTTGAATCGCTGTAAATTGTACTCGCCGGGAAACACAGCGCTGGTCAAATTATTCCAAAGAGATGATGTTCTCCATATAAAAGACTGCTTGAAAAGCGTTGTACGCGGAGTAACAAGCTGAACCTCATACGGATGTGAAGCACCAGCGCGACGTGTATTTCTAACATGCACCGCTTTGGGAAGAATTAAGCGGGCTACATCCTTCGAACACTCCCCATGAAAATACTTGTAGAACAGACTCAAGTCGCCAACCGTTCTTCGATGTTTCAGCGAATCAAGGCCGCCGGTCAATTCCGGGTCTCCAATCAGACGGACAACTCTTCTCTGGACAGAATCCAACAAATGCAGTGTATGTTTGGTATTTAACGAAAAGTACTTATCATTTAATATATGGAACTGTAATAACTGGTTTAGATTACTAGATACTCGGTACCACTCTAGATTTCTCGTAAATAAACAATTCTTTGAAATCGCTTAGCTCCAAGAACTTCTTCCAATCTGCCTTACACTTATGACAGCTCTTAGCCAAATTCTTGTGGATTCCCATATTTTCTGTTTATACATATATATATATATATATATATATATATATATATATATATATATATATATATACATACATATATATATATATATATATATATATATATATATATATATATATATATGTATATATATATATATATATATATATATATATATATATATATATATATATATATATATATATATATATATATATATATATGTTTTTTTACTGCGACTCTCTTTACAGGTTGCAATTTTTTTGAGACGCCCTTCTAAAAGAAGATACCTGTGTGTAGCTCTAGCAGATAATAAAATTACTTTATTATTGAAAGAGAACTCCAAAGAATCTTAATTATTATTTATTAGGAAACACAAAAAAACTACAAACAATACAATTAATGAGAAGGATGAGCTTGCTTTTCTGAGCATAACTTTTCAAATCAGGACTAAAGTTTTGAAATTGCTACTCTCATTTCTTTTTCTAAATTTATTTGTGATTTGATTACTGCAACTGCAGAGAAGCCAGTTTCACATAAGTACGACGTAGCAAATGGTAAAAGAACCCTCAAAGCCGTAATACTGATAGTAGGATATTCTTGGGATGCATTGCTCCAAAATTGAAACAGTTTGTCTTTATCAAATCGTTTTAGGCTCGTATCATAAAATAGTTCTTTCTCGACTGTAGAAAATATAGATGGTGGTGGGGTCGATTGGAATGGGTTTCTAATCCAGCCGTATTGATTCAGATTCTCCGGAAAATATTTATTAAAATGGGTGCTTAATATTAATAAGTGTTGGATAAATATCAATTTCAAACTGGGCTCCAGATTTTGAATAGATTTTCCTTTCAGAAAGCCTTTCAAAACAGGAAAACAGTCAGTATTTCCTTGCTCCTCTCCAGCAACTTCTATGGAAACGCTGCAATTTTATCAGACAGTTGCAGTATATGCGTTTCGTTTCCCTGCAACAATTTATTAAGGACATTTAATTTCTCAAATATGTCGCAAAGATACGCCAATTTTATTAAGAAGTTAGTATTTTTTAACTTGTCTGCTTCACGATGCGATTCTGTCAATAAATACGTGTACAACTCATTTTTTCATTCGTGTACACGTGAGAGTACGTTACCTCTCGACAATCAACGAGAGTTACAGTAATAAAGTATGTATGCTCGATATCCAAATCTTCACGAAGTTTATAGAAAAAATCTTGGTTTCACACACATGAAGTTCAATACTTTGATAATTATATCCATCAAAAAATTTAATTCAGGTGAAATATTTTTTGCAGCCAGGGCCTCCCGATGTATGACTGTTAGAAAAAGGAATATTTTTTGTTTTATTTCTTTAGCCGCCGATTCTCCAATCATCTCCGATATCATATTAATCGCAGCAGGTAAAATAAGATCTTCAGCAATTATATGGTTTTCTTACATTTGGCATTACGGTGAGCGACCTTGTAAGAGGCGAGCAGTGCTTTGGAAGAAATAGATGCTCTGGAAAACAATGATGTCGATTGATGTTTCAGTTCTTGCAATTTTCTTGTAAAAAAATCTCGCGGCTTTCCTTGTAAATTACTATGAGTTTTTCTAAATGACGTTTCAATTTATTAGGAAGCATACTTTCAGCTGCCAGCACCTTATGACAAACACATTGGGGAAGTTCCATATTTTCTTTGCTAACAAATAAATAAATCAAGGTAAATACAAAATCTAAATATTGGTCATAATATTTTCTGTACTTTTCTACTCTCTCCTGCGTCTGCCACACGTTTTCTATTTATTTGAATGAAGTTATCCATTTTAAGTAATGAATACGCGCGCGTAAATTAAATACAACACACTTGAAATCAAAACAATGTATTCGTCAACGCTTGTAGTCGACGAATAAATAAAACGCCGAAACAAAAGACCGAACGATGAACGAACGAAAGCGCGGGGAAATGAAAGGGGGCTTACTGAGTCACTGATGAGACGCGCGCCGCGCCGCACTCTAGCTCATTACGTTGCGTGACTCCCCTAGGATAGCGCCGCGATGCACAGTTAGGGAACCCCTGATTTAGACTAAAAGATTTGAGAATTTATGTTAAGTATGTGATTGAGTTTATTTTCATATTATTAAATAAAAAATACCGTTATACTTATGTATATAGGTAAGTTAAGCGAACATAAGAAATAATATGTAGATATTTCATTCATAAAACTATAACACTAAATTCTTATAACTAATTAAGACTGTTAAAAAGAGTTAAAGTTTTTTTTATTTCATGATTTTATTGTTATTTTTAATGGCTATAATATTATATAGTTTACCTAAATTGCATTGCCCAAACCGTTAAACCTTGTTGTTGTGTTAGGTACTGTTATCTTATTTCATTTCAATAAAGAAATAAATCTTACTGAGTACTTCTTTTATTACTACTATCATGGATAATACTAAATAATTCCTACATAATTTCCATCGATACTAATATGGTTTTTAGCCAGTATTATAGAATTTTTTACGCAAGATAAACCTTCGACTTCGGCTGAAGGTTGCGGCTAGGGCCGAACAATCGGCTTCGGTGAAAATCTGACTTTCGGTCGGACACTAGTTATCTGTGCTGTAAATGTATATTATGCACAGTTGAAACAAATTTTTTTCGCAAGTATTAAAAATTTTGGAACCTCGCTGGATTAAACGTATTGAGCTCAACAGATTATGTTGAGAAATAAATTTTTGTTTTTACAAAAAATATTATTTATCTTGTTTCTTACAAGACCTTTCAATTCACCCTCAGCATATAATATGTTATTTACAGTAATACAAAACAGCAAGAAGAATATATCAACAATTAATTAACGACTTCTCTTTCAAGTACAATATTACTCTTATTATATGAAGCCCCAGATATAACTTTTGACCTCGCATCACCTTACGATCTTCTATCCTCTTTAAATATATGTCCTTATTATGATACCTTACGGTGTTTCATAAGACATAGACTTTTAGTAAAACTTCATCCTTTAATATGTGAGCAGTTAGAAAACATGTAGTAGGCTACAAAGTATACATAATTCAAAAGTAGCTTAGCATTCCAGCATTAAGTAGTCCAATCTCGACATCTTACAGTAGACCGGCCATATGTAGCATTAAATTGTATTAAGGAGGAATTTTTCTCAGTTGTAAAAGGCTATTTTTGCCCAGCCAATTTTCCCTTTTACTTCCACCTCTTATTAAAAGAAGTGCTTTGATGTATTTGAATTTTTAACTCGCGCGAAACTTTTTCCGTTATTGAGGTGGATGATTACTGACTTAATCATTAACAAATCTAATTAAGAAAATCATTGTCCAAAATAAAATTGCAGATGAATACAGAATTAATATTAAGCCCGCTAGGTTTTAGTATAATGCATGAAAAACAAGACTAGATCATAAACTCAATAGTTAAAGCATGGAAGACCATGGACAACAAAAACAAAGTTTATGACTTCTACAACAAAAACTGTAGTTTAAATATCTCAGCATAGATGACGGCCAGGAAACATTAGCATGCCAGAATGACATAATACAGCGAAACAAACACAACACCTGATAAAATCTTAAATTTGTAAGGTGACAGCTACTATTCTAACGTACATAGTGGAAACCTCACTTGAATTATTATAAACAAAACAAATATTTGAAATAGTAGAAATAATGTAGCAGAATTTCTACCAGTAGTATTTTATGCATAAATATTAATTTCTTTTATTTAAAGAGACTGAAGTCAGCACCGACCGGGTCTTTTACAATTTATTAATGTTTGCCATTTGGTAAATATATGGCTTAAAGATTATTTAAAAGCTGTCGTCTTCGTAAAATTTGATCGTTTCAATGTTAACATAATCTTTTAAATAAGCGAAATTAAGTAATATCTTCAGCTACCAGGTAAAATTTCATTTTCATATAAAAGTTAAAACACTGCAAACAGCACACAGTGATTCGGCAAGAACATGCTAGCGGGACAATATTCATGAGGTAATTTCCAGGAACCACTGATAACGACTTGTAAACAATCCCCCCCCCATTTAACGAATTCCAAGAATTAATTTGTTTATCACCTCATAAAGGTATCTTATCAGGGGGTCAAAGTAACCCTTATAAGAGAGGTCATTTTCATTTGCAAATCAGTTGCATTTTATGCACACTTGTGATAACATACGAGGCATGTTTTTTAAGTAAGTACCGTTTTGCGATTCCGCCGCCGCAGCGATAAGGTCGGCGTTCCGCGCATGCGCGCTGGTAACCTACATCTCATGTCTACGCACTGACGCCATTACAGTCTGACTCTTCATTGTATACGTTGTTTACTGAGTGTTTAAGATGCCTCCGACAATCGTGAGTCCCGCCGATTGTGAAGTACGGGCTGTTATACGATTTCTTAGTGCTAAAGGCGTAAAACCGATCGATATTCATCGTGAGATCTGTGAAGTTTACGGACAAAACATTATGAGTGATGGAATGGTAAGGAAATGGGTGAGAGCATTTAAAGATGGCCGCACAAATGTGCATGATGAAGAACGGAGTGGGCGTCCTTCGGTCGTTAATGAAGATTTGTTGCAGAAAGTGGACGAAAAGGTGAGAGAAAACAGACGCTTTACAATTTCATCATTGTGCGACTGCTTTCCTCAATATTCTCGTAGTGTTTTGTATCGCATTGTGACCGAGAACTTGAATTACCGGAAATTGTGTTCACGTTGGGTTCCAAAAATGTTGACGGATTTGCACAAAACCCAACGTTTAGGCAGTGCATTGACTTTCCTTGAGCGGTACCACAATGAAGGTGAACATTTTTTACACCAAATTGTTACTGGTGACGAAACATGGGTGGCCTACGTCACACCAGAATCGAAACAACAATCCATGGAATGGCGACATTCATCATCACCCAAAAAAGTGAAGTTTAAGCAAACAATTTCTGCCCGCAAAATCATGTGCACAGTTTTTTTGGGACAGAAAAGGAGTATTGCTAGTGGAGTTTCTGCCTCGTAATGAGACAATCAATGCAGCGTCTTATTGTGAGACATTGAACAATCTGCGTCGTGCAATCCAGAACAAAAGACGTGGCAAGTTGAGTAAGGGTATCGTTTTGCTGCATGACAATGCCCGTCCACATGTGGCTAATCGGACCAAAGATCTCATCAAATCTTTTAAATGGGAAACTCTAGATCATCCTCCATACAGCCCTGATCTGGCGCCCAGCGACTACCATTTGTTCCTGCACTTGAAGAAGCACCTGGGTGGTCAGCGTCTTCAAGACGATAACGAAGTCAAAACATTTGTGATACAGTGGTTAACAAGTCAGGCGGCAGAATTTTATGAGGAGGGTATTCAAAAACTGGTGCCACGTTATGACAAGTGCCTCAATATTCACGGAAATTATGTAGAAAAGTAGATTAAGGTACAGGCTTTCATGTAAAAATAAAATTATAGCGATATCTTTGCACGTCTTTTTTTAATTCCAAAACGGTACTTACTTAAAAAACATGCCTCGTATTTTAAAATTGGTAGCAAAGTGGAACGAGTTTTTTGTGATGGAATATTCTGTTGAAGGTATGTACTCTATTATGACTTATATTTTTTATAAAAAATTTGTATACTTTTGGTGTAATATCAATTTGTAAATGTATAGATAAATCCAGCAAATTTTACATTAATTGTAAACTTTAAAAGTAGCAACTTTTTTTATCCACATATATCCACCTAGATTTCTCTATATGTAATACCTACAACATTCAGACACAGATTCATATATATTATAGACCCCGAAAAGGTCCGAAAGTAAAATTATTTTATTTTTTTTCAGAACGAGTCGTGACTATGACGAAAATGGAGTTTTTGGAAGAATGGCTAAAACATGACAAAACTGAACGACACAGTGGCATTTTTTATTATATAAGTGAAAAATTCAATATGTCTGATGTTTCTGACGATTCTCTAAAACGACTCAAAATGAAAATATCAAGCCTTTCAGCAAAAGTCAATCAAAAGTGGACTTCTTTAAAGTGTAACAAAGAAATGTTTCTAATCAAACATAAAGATTGATTAGAGGGATCCGGAATCGAAATAAAGATGTGTGTTAACCAGCCGTGCACTTCAACATCATCAGCGGCTCTTTCCGTAGGGCGACCCAGAAAATCATTTGAAGACTCATCAACGAAAACGAAGAGACGGAGAGTAGAAGATCTTTTGGAATCGCGAAGTGCAAGTGAGCTTATTACAGCAGCTGAGTTAGCTACTCGAAAAGAGGGGCATCGAAGTGTTGCTAAACAGATCCATAACGTCGCGGTCAGTGAAACTAGAGAAAAGAATAAGTGTTCTGAACAAAGTCGGCAGTTAACACCAGACGAAGCTTTACCTTATTATGTGGATTCGAAATCAAGTTCTCACTCATATAAACAAACAAGAAAATGGTCAATGAAAGCGGGACATCAAGTGTATCCATCGTTTTATAGTTTAGGTAAGTCCAAAGCTTCTTGTTGTCCTTCTGACGAATATATTTCTGTGACTGAATCTCGAGCTGAAATTAAACTTCAGGCGATTTTGGATAAAACGGCTGAACGATGAGTTAAAGCTCAGACGGAAGTCATTAGAAGTGTGTTACCTCGCTCATATTATACGTTGGTAAGCAAATGGGGCTGTGATGGGAGTTCGGGGCATAGCACGTATAAGCAGAAATTTAAGAACACTAACGCTACAGACGAATTTTTGTTCGTATACTCATTTGTCCCTTTGAGACTGCTTGATGACCTTCCTCTACTTTATATTGCCGACCTATTAAGTTTATTTTTGCCAAGGAGACAAAAGAGTTTACGAAAGAAGAAACTTCTAAAATTTTAGATGAAGTAAGTCAGCTTCTTCCAACATTATGTAACGTTGCTGGATCTCAAATCTCTGTTAAACACGATTTGTTGTTGACAATGACTGATGGCAAAGTGTGCAATGCCTTAACAGACACAAGTTCAACACAAAAGTGTTATATTTGCGGTGCCAGCCCGTCTACTATGAACGAGGAGTCAAAGAAATATCCCAGCAACGAAGAACGCCTTGTATTTGGTTTATCTACTTTACATGCATGGATCCGCATGAATGTTTTCTTCACATCAGCTATCGTTTAGAAATAAAAAAGTGGCAAGTCAGGGGAGATAACGACAAAGCTATTGTGAAGCAACGCTCACAAGAGATACAAAAAGTGTTTAAAGATCGTATGGGTCTCATTGTAGATAAACCAAAACCTGGGTATGGTAACACAAACGATGGAAACACAGCACGTAGATTTTTTTCCAAAGCTGAATTGAGCAGCGAAATTACAGGATTAGACGTAAACCTTATTCGTAGATTTCATGTAATTTTAAGAACTTTGTCATCGGAATATGACATAAATTATATAGAATTCGAAAAGTTTTGTGTCGATACGAGAAAATTATACCTTGATCTGTATTCGTGGTATTCCATGCCCGTTACTGTGCATAAAATTCTTGTACACAGCGCGGAAGTTATAAAGTCTTTTCTTCTTCCCATTGGACAACTCTCCGAAGAAGTCCAGGAGGCAAGAAATAAAGACTGTCGTAGATTCCGTGAACGGCACACCAGGAAGCGGTCACGTATTGCCACAAATACAGATCTTTTGAGAATGCTTTTAATTACGTCTGATCCTGTTATCAACTCGTATAGAGAATTACCGCGAAGAAAATTTACTTCTTCGCCATCGGAGGTTCTGCAGTTGATTATCCCACCTTTATTGCCATCCGAAACACCATCAGTAAGTCGTCATCACGAACTAAATGAGGATGATTATTTACTCTCTGAATATTCTACTGAATGGGAGAGCGGTGATGACGACTCATCTGATGGTGATTAGTAGGTTTAAGTATTTTTTATTGTAATTATTATTCTTATTTTATTGTGTGTTGTAGTTGCTTATAATTAATGCCTTAGTATATAAGTTATTTAATATTATATTTCTTTTACTTATACACCTTGTTATTGTAAATAATTGATATATAGATACTAATTTATTTTAAAAGAAATAATATTTTGTAAATTAATAAATGTGGGTACTATCATTATTATTTTTATTTTTTTCCTAGAAATTTCTTTGTAAACAAACATGATTGAGCTTTTCACACATAATGAGTAGGTAGACGTATGTAGCTAATTAAAGAACAATTAGCGACAATAGTGAACAAATGAGACACTTCCGTCTTGCAGCTACATATTTCGATTAATACACATACAGTACACATTTTTCAACTTTTTTTTTTCTTAAAATAGCTTAAGATACCTGGAATATACACAAACAATTGAAATAAGTGAAGAAATAATATTGTCCCGCTAGCTTGTACTAGTCGAGACACTATGCAGCAGTGGAAAGATCTATGTTGATTAACGGCTTAAAAGACAGGAAGACTAACAACGTCAAAGAACAAAAAACAAAACTGAAGTGGAGCTTTGCAGGCCACAATGCAAGACAGGGTGATGAGAGATGGAATATTGTAATACAAGGGTGGAGACCATATGGGCCGACGACCTGAAAAGGGTAGATGGCTTTGGATGAATGGGAGCAGCTCAAGACCGAAAACATTGGCATGATTTGGAAGAGGCCTATGTTCAAAGATGGACGATGAAGGGCTGAGAAGAAGAAGAAGAAGACATAAACAACAAAAGAGTTTAAAACTAAACCTTTTAGAAACAATACAAATAAATCGATTAAGGACCACAGGTACTTTTCTTAACGACCAGGTAGGTTTAAATAATTCACCAGGTTTACTAGTGCTAACTTCAATATCTTCTTAAGGCAGATAGTAAACAGAATGGATGAGAGTATGCATTCCTGATGGACTTCTTTCAATACGTCGAAGGCGTTGATTATAAACTCACTATCAACGTGAACTTAAGCTGAGAGTATAGCTCCTTTATTATTCCGATGTCCTTATCATCAATTCCGATTTCTTGAAGTATTTGCAAGGAAAATTCACGGTGTCAAAAGTTCTTCTTTAGTAGATAATTACATCATACTTTTGGACATAAAATTTTTGTATCAATAATTTGACAAAAAAGATATTTTCCCTGAATGAAGCTGATTTGCCTTTTGTGACTTTTATATAGTCTTAAGTTATTTGAAGGAATTTTTTTAAAAACGTAACAGCTTTAGGAAATAGTTTTCTTTGGAATGGTAGGAAAAGTAGTCTTCAGTCAATTTGCTGTTATTTGCTTAGAACTGTATATCACTTAAAACATATAGGTTACTAGCTGTGCCCGCAGCTCCGCTCACGTGGACTTGATTCACTATTATCGCCACTACTTATTTCTTATGTTACACGTATTAAAATATATCCTATAACTTGACCAGAGAACATACGTATGAATTAAAAAAAAAAACAGGTAAATCGGATAAGTGGTTCTCGAGTGATAAGCGCACTAACGGACAGACAGATAGAGAGACGTTGCATTTCATATATATTATAGATTATATAAAATAAATGTAACTGCTTAGTAAAATAAAGTTAAATTCAGTATTAACAATACAGCGATCTCACTACACAATCAACTATATTACACAGAGTAAAAGATGATGGGTTTAGAAATACAAAAAATTACCACAGATCTTCCTACAATCCGAGTAAATCTTTTATTTTTTAAACTCACCCCATTCTAAAGAATTTTACTCTTTTTGAATAATTTATAAATTGCCGGGGACAATGTGTGTGGAAATAAAATTCTTATGAACCTGTTGGGCGTTATTTTTGAAATAAAGGAAACGACTTCCGCTTCTAACGAGATCCTTTGATGTCTATAGGAATTTTCATTCCTTATTTAAAACTATACGCCAAATACGGCTAAGCAATTTAAGTCATCTTGCTGAGCTCAAACAATATCAGCTTGTCTAACTATTCCATTAACGATCCGATGAGATCTTTTAATGGTTTCATTTACGTTTCACAAATTGTAACTTTTATTTGTTACAGTATGGTTTTCGTATAAACAATATTAAAGCGTAGTATTTAAGCATTTACCTTTTATTAGTGAGACGTTCTAGCTGAAATTTCAATCTCAAAGAGCTTCGTTGTTACTTTGTGTATATGACTTGTTTAATTGAAGCCCAAAGCGTGTACTATTAAGCCGGTTTTTCCCATTTACCTTTTCTATTCTTATTAGTGCAGTAAAAAAAGGTCAGAATAATGATGAGATAAGGATAATTTAGATACAGCAATATTATGATTTTTTCCTCCTTGGGGTATCACCATCAGTATTGCCCAGAGTTTTGGACCTCGAAAAACCTTGATCTTTTTTTTATAAATAATTGAACTACTCAGTATATATCACCACGACACCAAACACTTTATTTTTGCACTCGACGCACGTTTCGCTAACCATATTAGCTTCATCAGGAGCGATGATTGACTAAAGCTAAACTACAAATCTATACCCTATTTATACTTAGCCTAACCCTTGAATTACTCAAGCGGAACTAATGACATAGGAAAGGCCATCAGTTCCGGTCAAGTAACCAGTAGAGGGGACTATAGGGAATAGGCCCTCTGTCTTTATTTAAACTACTTTTACATTTTATGATTTCCATACTTTCGTATGCGTTCAACAATCTCCTATCAGTCACATTTTTTATCAAACTTAGACAATCTAACAGTCATATCCACTCCTGCAGTTTCACCTACTATCTTACCCCCACTAATACTATGTCGCTATTTAAATCGTTCAATCCAACCTCTAGAACAGTTAAACTCGGTGTTCTCTATTTTCCTTCCCAATTCAGTAGCTTTCTCTTGTAAAGTTTAGCCGGTAAAAGGAACATGTTTATGTCGTTTTTGACTAAACCATTGTGGCGTGTGAACTTCGCCCGCACATTCAGGCGCAATTTTGCAGCCCCTTATAATTTCTGAGAATGGATTGAGTGGATATTAATATTAAAAGAACTAAAAAAATTAAACATACACTAGCTCAGTTTGTCTTGGTAGAGTAATATGGGTAAGAGATAATTTCTGTACGTTTTAGTCAAAACAAGCTTATGCCCAAGATAAAAATTAAAGTGTATATACATAAAGGTTCAAGAAATCAATTGTGCTTATATATATATATATATATATATATATATATATATATATATATATATATATATATATATATACTCATATACGTATATGGGGCATGGGTCGATCAATTTTGTATTGTTTTTTAATAGTATTATGAGATCTTTTTTTGGTTTTTGGTTGGAATTGTGAACAAAATTTAAGCATGAATATTTTTGGCCAAAGATATAAGGGGTTAAAGGAATGGGTTTGATAGTTGGATCGAATATATCCTGTTAAATGTCCTTTTCAAACTTCGCCTGCAGTGTTGATGGATGACGGATACGGGGGGGGGGGGTAATTCTACTTCAAAGTGAATAGTTTCCCAAGCTTAAAACTCAGCCAAACGAAGAAATCCCGAAACAGAATAGCCGCTCTCGGTACCTGGAATATACAAGGATGGAGGACAAAGAACATCGAAGTCATACAAGTGTTTAAGAAGATGAACATAGACATTTTAGTAATAAGCGAGACGAAGAAAAAGGGAAGTGGAATAGAAGAAATAGGTGAAGTGATTGTTGGAGTGGAGTAAAGAAGGAAGAAAGAGCAAAGACCGGAGTTGGAATATTAGTAAAAAATAAGTGAAAATAACATCTTGGGAACCCATCAATGAAAGAACCATAAAACTAAATATAACAATGCTAGGAAGAGACATGGTAATATTAGGAGTATACGGCACAAGAGAAGACAGCGCTAAAAGATAATTTTATGGAAACACTAGAAATAGAAACACAAAAAGTAAAGAAAAACCAAGAATTAATAATAATGGGAGATCTGAATGGGAAAACAGGAAGGAAAACAATGGACAATACCGTAGGACCATTCGGAGAAGACATTACCAACGACAACGCAGAGAGACTAATAGAGCTGTGTGAACTAAACGGCCTCGAAATAACAAACGGATTCTACAAACACAAAGACATCCACAAATATACTTGGACGCAAGAAACACGAAACTTAAAATCAATAATAGACTACATTATATTTAAAAACGATACCACTATCAAAATAAAAGATGTAAGAGTAAAGAGAGGGGCAGAATGTGGAACAGACCATAGACTGTTTGTAGCAAACATAAAAGTACCGTGGTACAAGACAATAAAACAAACAGGAACAATAGATAAAGAAAACAGAAATATTAATGAGATAACAGAAAAAGCAGACAAAGAAATAAAATACAAAATACGCTTACTGCAAGACGAAACGATAAGAGACCTATACAGACGACGATTAGATCAAAAATTAAATGAATTTAATTACGACAACCTCCAACAGATGTATGACCACATACAAGAATGCATCAAAATAAGAAACATCAAATTAGAATCTGTGAAAAAACCAAAGAATCTATACAAGAGAAAAAAGACTATACGAAAAATGGCTAAATACAAAATCAGAAGAAGATCTATAGAAATATAAAGAGAAAAATGCAGAAACGAGAAGGATGATAAACAAAGAAAAGAACGAGAGATGGGAAAAATCGTGCGAATAGTATATAAAAGGAACTAGAAGCACAGAGTCATGGAGAATAATTAAAGCATTAAGGACCAACCATAGAGACAAGACGTATATAGAGTATATCCCAAAACGCAAGTCGGAAGAATATTATAAAAAACTGCTGACAGAAGACAGACAAGAATTCCAAGAAAAGAACCCTGAAGAAGAACAGAATAAGGAAAAAAAAAGAGATAGAACTAAGCTATGAAGAAGTAAAGAAGACAATAAAAATACTCAAAAATAATAAATCTGCTGGGCCTGGAGGTGTGGTAAATGAAATGTTTAAGTACGGGTCTAATAAATTACATCTAATGCTGAGAATCATGTTCTGCAGAGCGATAAATGGAGAAAAAATACCAGAGTAATGGTCAAAAGCCTATATAGTATCTATATTTAAAAAGGGAGACGGCAGAAAATGAACAAACTATAGAGGCCTAAGCATAATATCGAGTATGGGACGTTTGTATGAAAAAATTATTAAAAATATAATAGAGGAAGATGTAAAAGGAAAAATTGGAGACCAAGCAGGGCCGGAAAATCATGTATAGACCAAATATACACTATAAAACAAACAATGTAAAAAAAACTGGCAAAGAATAGAGAAGTACATCCAGCCTTCATAGACATAAGAAAGACCTATGACTCAGTACCAAGACAAAGATTATGGAACGCAATGAAAGAAATAGGTACTGACAAAGAACTAA
The DNA here is from genome assembly GCA_019049505.1 of Pachyrhynchus sulphureomaculatus. NCBI lineage: Eukaryota > Metazoa > Arthropoda > Insecta > Coleoptera > Curculionidae > Pachyrhynchus > Pachyrhynchus sulphureomaculatus. The sequence continues at coordinate 48,308,086 of CM032449.1, forward strand.
TATACGCAGTAAAAGCTCTCTACGAAAACAACACAGTGAACATAAAAATAGGATATAAAATAGGGAAGAGACTCCAGACATCAAAAGGCCTATTACAAGGATGCTCTAAATCCACAACACTATTCAAAATATGCCTCGAACAAACATTAAAAAAATGGAAGCAAAAATGTAGTGGAATGGGAGTCCCAATACGAGCAGATTACTTATATACTCTAAGTTTTGCAGGCGACCAAGTAATTATAGCGCAAGATGAGGAAGACCTCAGTTATATGGTAAGAAAACTGAAAGAAGAATACTCTAAAGCAGGATTAGCAATAAACTTTTATAAAACGGAATATCTAACAACAAAGGAGGGAAATGCGGAAAATCTACAAGTCGATAACGAAACAATAATCAAAGGAACAGATAGATTTGAATATTTAGGAACTATCATTTCAAAAAACGCAATATCAGAAGAAGAGATCAAAGCTAGATTAGGATAAATGCGGACATGCATAAGACAATTAAATTCGATCCTGTTGGACAAACACATTACAAAGAGAAACAAAACACGTATATACAAATCAATAATACAAAGCATAATGACATACGGGTCAGAAACATGGACGATCAACAAAAGAAATAAATCTAAAATTAACGCGGTAGAGATGGAGTATTGGAGAAGATGCTGTAGAGTGACACGTATGGAGAGAATAACAAATGAAGAAATAAGAAGCAGAATGAACATCAAAGAGAACGCAATAAACACTATTGAAGAAAAACGATTAAAATGGTATGGATACATAAGACGGAGCTAAGATAATAGGTGGATAAAGAAAATAACGGAGTGGAGCCCTATAGGGAGAAGAAAAAGAGGAAGACCCAAACGATCGTGGAGAGACGATGTGGACGAGGCTATGGAGGATAGGGGTCTAACAGATGGAGACTGGGAAGATAGAAACGGATGAAATCAAAGGCTGAGAGAAGGAAGACAGCGTCAGCTGTAGAAAATCCTTGATATATATAATATATAAATGTCCTTTTCAGGATATTTGAAGTCGAGAAGGAACACCTGTGTTATTTTTTACTTTAATTCATAAAACATGTAGGTTATGAGGTGTCAAGAAATCTGAAAGACCCGTAATTTTTTAATATTTGCAATTGGTTAAACATATAATTGGTCAATAAGGTAGGAGAAAAAGATAGAGAGGTTGCTTGGAATATATTGTGTTTTCATCCATTCAGGGGTTCTTGGAATTAATGAATCCGAATATTGTGTTATTGTTTCATTACTTTTAATTAGTCAAATATGTAAGGAGATAGTGAGATAGAGGAGAGGGTTAGAGGGGTCGGTGGGTTAATTGTAGGCAGTGTATGGAATTATACCTATTTATGCCCTGCAGCCTCTTGGCTTATTGTGCTTCCCTCTCTTAGTTACATAAGCGTTCGTTTGAGAAAGTTTATTAGACTCCTTCTCAGTCCTTCATGTTGTAAATTATTGCTATAATGTAGATCTCAAAATAGTTTATGTATGTTCCGAGTTAAAGTCGTTCATTCATATAAAATGTGCATATAGTTCACTCCACTTTAGCACATAGTCTGTACGTCGTGAGACCATTGTGCATACCTGTTTTTTTTTCGTAAAACGATAGTGGTCGGTGATCGGTCCCACTACTAGTTTGGTCTGGGCCCCTTGTTAAACAAAGGAACTCAGTTGTTAATTTTTTTGAGGTGACTCCAATTACGTCCCTTGTATATCTTTAAACAGATGATGTGAGCCAAACATCTAGATGTTTCTAATAGAACTATTAATTATCGTTTTTATCATCTGTTGTGGTATATCAAACGCTGGTTCTGGACTTCTGTATATCTTTGTAGCTCTGAGTTGTGCTAATTCGTCTGGTTTTTCTATCACCTTTTATCTCCGAATATCCTGGAACCCACAGTATTTTAGCACTGTTTTTCCTGGAGGATAGTTCTAACAGGTCACGATAACATACCATCGTGATCTTTGAGTTGGACTAATAGGTATATAAAGTCTTTAGAGCAGCATGACTGTCTGAGAAAATATATATTTCTTGGTTGCGGTAGTCCGGAATAATATTCCGGTGTACACATGTTTGTATTTCTTGAATTTCTACCTGAAATATTGTTGCACTTATTCCTAATGAAATGCTAAAGCTTCACTCGGGCTTTTCTGCGAATTTCTGATCCGTCTGTATAATAGATCAGACCTGTTGCCTTCGTCGGAGTCACCAGCTCCATCTATAGATTTGGATCGCACTCAAATTATACGACGTTGTCCTATAGTCAAATGATATATCAGAGTTTGTCGGTGATTAGAGACATAACTCTTGTTTACCCAAATTATGTAGGTTGTTGTTTTCACTACCCATTTGTCCTCACTCGATAGGCGTTTTTGATACCCCACTTTATATGTATATATCTAGGGGTATTAGTTCTATAATTACTTTTGTAGTTACAGTAAGTGTGCTTCTTATAGCCCCGGTGGAACATAAGCAAGCCGACCTCTGCAGCAGATTTAACTCCATGATTGTCGTTCTCTGCTTTGATTTCGTCCACCATACTATCATTATATACAAGATTTTTTTGGAATTTGTTTATTCTACGTTAATTTCGTGTCTAGTGTCCGGCCCAGATATTTGTACTCATTAATGATTTTTATTCATTCTCCAAAGACGCTCAGGTTGGTGTAATTGCCTTAAATTTTTCTTTTTGTGAATGGCATAATAGCAGTCTTTGCCGCGTTTACTTTTATTTTTAGTCCTTCAGACACAACGTTGAACATTGTTCCCTTTGCACGAGCTCTGCTATAGTGGTGGCATACTTCCCTTGGATAAGTACAACTATATTATTAGGCGTAAAACTCCTTTCAGTCAGCAGCTCATACATCACTAAGTTCCAGAAGAACGGCGATAGCCCTCCACTCAGTGGATATCCTTGGGTTACCTCTGCTTCTAAGGTGGCGTCATGTAGCTTAGATTTTATTTGCCAATACAAAAGGATATTGTTTATCTACCTGCTATTCACCTGCTTGTGTCGTTGATATCTTGTCTTTGAGAATGCAATTTGAAATTTTCATCTAATATGCTTTATCAGCTCTAATTGCTGTTGTTGTATAATGGTTTAGTTGCTTACAATAACTGTAGAGTTCACGAAGTTTGTTCGTTCGTTTTATATTTTTAGTTATCCAAGAAGCGTAAATATAATTATTGTTTTTCTTCGCATAGTTTTAACGGTACATGTATATCAACAAAGTTTAATATACAATTATTGAAGAAATTCATTGCTTTATGTATAATGTATATGTAAACAATACTTGGCAGCAGGAGTTGCTCAAGGTCTTCGTTGTTACCTTAATTATGGATTCGGCGTGGTGCAAAAGAGTATCATTCCTAAACTAGAATATAGTAGTAAACAATTTATTTCTAAGGTTCTATACCGTTCTCCCAGGGAAAGACTGTAAAATGTAGTAGTTTAATCTACAAACATTTTAAAATTACAGCTAATTGCCAAGACGGAGGTTTTTAGTTTCATTATCTATTCTGTGCTATATGCTGCTTTGACATGTCATTTAAAAACTCTATATTTGTTTGCGTTATCTCTTCTTCAGCCTGTGTTCATCTACTCCTGAATGTAGGCCACTTCTAAATCCTTCCATGCCCTTCTGTTCATTGCAGCTTGCATCCCATTCGTCCCTGCAATTTTCCGAATGTCGCCCCACAATCGCTTTTTTGGGTTTCCCACATATTTCTTGGTCTCCCTTCGACCCCCTACTAATATTTTACTAGTCCATCTATTCGGATCTTGTCTCACAATATGGCCCACCCATTACTACTTTAACCGTGCTAATTTTTCCACTACAACTCGTACTTTTGTTCTTCCTTGGATATCTTGGTTTTTGATTCAGTCTCGAAGGCTTATTCCAAGCATGGCTCTTTCCATTGCTCTATGTTTGATTTGGAGCTTGTTAGCTAAGTTGTGCGTTAGTGTTGTAGTTTAACAAGAAACACGCATACGTCACTTTTAACTAAGCTACGTAAAGTGTATTTGTTTGGAGTTGATAGAAGAATTCTCTCATTGTAGATGCATATACATGATGGGGTGTGCCCAAAAAGAAAGAAATTTCTTATGCATTTTACTGGATTTGGTACCTGTTTTAAATTATTTTTAAGGGCTCACCCTATTTTAGGCAGAAAACATCTGTTATACAATAGAGTCATAAAATGTAAATGAGGGTTCGTCTATGGCACAGCCGTTCAAGCGTAACCTGCTTTTAATGTTTAATAAATAAAAAGTTATAGAAATATAAGATTTATTACCAAAATTTTTAACCTGTAGATCTATGTATAAATACAAATGCATAATTCACGATAGATAAGTACTTTAATTACAATCAAAAAGAATCATCATCTTCAAAATCTGAAGACTTGACTTCTCTTAAATTGATAATTAAATGTTCTATTTCTACAGTTTCTTCGAAATATTCGTCAAGTTTCCTCATTTTTTTTTCTTCTACAATAACATGTCGAATGGCATTTTTTCAATTGTCCTCTTTGATCCTTTCTATTCGTGCGAGTAATAATTGCCTTACGTCTTGAAGTGAGAACATGCATTATACAATTATTAAAGACGTTCCACTTAGGACTTATTGGGATAACTGATGACTTCGTTATATTTTACGAGTTTGCTGAATGCGGCATACCCAAGACTTGTTCTTCTGGAGATTTCCGCATCTTGGTTCTCTACTCCTAGTTAGATCTTGTGTCCTAAATATATGTACGAGGGCACGTTTTCGGGCAATTGGTTGGCAACGATTACGTCTATGTCTCGCAGACTCAATATTTTTATTTTATTTGTGTTCATTTCTGGTTCAACCTTTAAGGAATCCTCATGGAGTTCTATCACCACGATGCCGAGTTCCTCTGCTGTCTAGTTAATAATGACAATGTCATCTGCCAACCTTAAGTGGTTGAGTCGTATGCCCTAGCCCTTCCTGAATCGCGCTTGTTCGATGGGCTTTGATATTAATCTAACCTGCTTGATAGTCTGTTTGTTATTATTTTAGTAAGTAGCTTATATAAATAGAACAGCAAACTAATAGGTCGATAGTTTTCTATGTTATCTTGATCCCCTTACTTATACAATAAGATACCTTACGCCTTCGGCCACCTAGCTAGAATTTTGGTTTACACTAGACATTTATCAAGTAAAATTCGTATACTTTCAAGTAACGAATCACTTTCTATCTTTAACTTGTCGCTGTTCATCCGAACTTCGCTCGGGCATTTACTGTTTTTCATCAGTTGAAGCGCTGCCCTCAGTTCTCCTGGGCTTATTTCAGGTAATTTTTTCTGACCCTAGGTTTTTAATCGTTTTTTTCTACGGTACTGATCTTTATTGGATCCAGAACTGCACAGTGTTTTATAGAATTCCTGCACGGTCGCAATGATTTCATCGTGATTAGTGACTGTGATACCTTATTCACTTTTTACTTTGGTAATATTTGTTCTTCCTCTAGAGAGTTTGAATTGTAAGACTTATGAGTTTTGTACTAAATTCTAGTACATTCTCTAGGATGTTTTTATTAATTTCGTTATTTAATTCTCTGTATGCTTGACTGTTTCGATTTATTTGCTTTCTTTCCTCCAATAGGTTTTTTTTTTTCTTAAGCTGATTTTTCCCAAGCTTTTCTTTCCCTTTGAACAGATATTCTTTGTAGCCACTTGTACAACTTGCCCCACACACATGTTTGGGGTCGACTAGTTTGGAAATCAGAATTTGTTGGAATATGCCTTTATTTTCCATTAGATTGGGCAATGTTGGAAATCGCTATTTTTGTACTAACTTTGTTCTTTCGAACTTGGTGTTAATCTATATGGTTGCGATAACAATTCGATGGTCGCTGTTCATGTCGAATTTGCGTTATAGCACAGATTAATTAAAGGATGTTACAGCAAGTCTTCAAAAAATTATTTTTATTTTAAGTGGAAATTTTTATTTGTTCACCTAATTGATAAAACACAATTTTTTTGCATTAGTCAAAATTATTTATGAGACCCAGAGTTTCCTTCTTCTTTCCTTCTAATGTTCCTAATAATTTGGACTCATGCTCGTCTATTAGAGAGTAACAATTTCCAAATCTAGGTGAGCAAAATATTCCAAAAAAAGCCATTGAAAGTGAAGTTTTCACATTGCAATAGTCGCGAAATTATTTTTATAAACTCCTCATACACACACACCCACAAACTTATGGAATACCCCGTATTCCATAAGTCTTATTTTAATTGGTAGATTCTTCCTCAAAGAAAAATAAAACGACAGCGACTGATAAAACTCTTTTCCGGGATTGATGAGGACACCGCATTCACACGGACATGCAAAATCTAATAAACCTGGGTTTCCGAGAAAATAAAGGGAAAATATGCGAGGGTCGAAACCGGAAAGCTTGAAAATGGAATTTCTCGCTACTCCCCACATACCTTATAAATTAGGTTGTGTTAAGAATTCGAAAACGCTGGAATTATTTATTGTTGGGTAAAAAATACCATGAAAGAAGATTTTCGTAGGAATTATTTTAATTATAACCAGCACAGGAGAATACCTCTTAAAAAATGTTTGTCTTGAAAATAAAGCATTATTAACAAAATAAGAGTTGTGGTTCAGGAGAATGCTTGTTTGTACGAAATTAATTTGGATGTTTCGCCGCAACGATAAAAAAAAAATTATATTTAATCGAAAACGAAAAAAAAAACAACAGTATCTTTTTAAATTCTTATTTTGTTTTACCAAGGGTAGCATTGAATATTAAAATTTAAAAAATTACAAAAAGTTTTTTCAACAATATCAAAAACAATTTAAGTTTATAAACAAATTAGAATTTCGAATTATTACGAAAAAGTAGTCATTTATTAGTCTCTTTTAGAAAAATTCTTCACCTACTTTTTCGACGAGAATCTGTCAATAGATGTCGAGAACTTATATAAAGAATTCTTGGAGAAAAGAATAACAAAGGGAAGTTTTTACTTACATACAATTGATACAATTGATTTCCTTTTACTAATAAGTTACTTGATAATTTCACTTCTATTTAATATTGCTAAAAATAATTTTTTGCAATAATTAATTTTTAAAATTATCATTGACGACGGCACTAAATAAGGAACCTAAATTTGAAGTCATTGTTTTTTTTTAGACGGTTTTTAGTGTTCCGTACGGAACACTTATAAGATCACTTCGGTGTCTGTCTGTCTGTCTGTCTGTCTGTCTGTCTCTCACACCCGATTTTCTCCGAAACTATTTGACATAGGAAGTTGAAATTTGGCACTAATATAGGAATTGATGGCCTCATCAGAGCCGTTTTGTTTTGAAAGTTAAATTTTGACTTAAGGGGTTAGTTTTGGGGGGTGAAATCGGAAGTGAAAAAAAAATTGTTTTACTAGGTCATCGAGTGTAGTGTCAAATGAAAGCTTGTGAAAACACGAGTAAAATATATATATATAATGTGATACTTGCGCGCACTTTTCTTTGTATTATTTTTAAAAAATCGCGAAAAATCGCTGTCTCCCGCCTTATCTCGAAAAGTACTTATCAAAAAATTTTGAAAAAATCCTGGAATATTCTCCACGGGGTGTAGATTGAACGAAAATTATCATGAGTGCATTACCTTTAATAATTTATCTGGTATATAAAAAAAAACAAAAATTTCAAGGTCATAAGTTTTCATTAAAGATTGGAAACAAACTTTGTTAAAAACTCATTTGGGGTGTTTTTTGTGAAGTCACTGATCATTTTGTACCTCCGTAACAAAATTTTTTATTTTAAAAGCACTCGGACGGAACACTAATTGCGCAAGTTCAACTTGCACTTGACCGGTTATTTATTATTTTTTTATTGTTCACCTCCACGCCTGAGTAGGGATTTTACCGTTTTTTTTCGTATTCTAAGGATATCGGCGAGGATGTCGTAATTCCCGTCAACATTGTCCAAGTGCCGAAACATACATTTCTTGTGTTTCACAGCACCTTTTAGTCAGCGCGGTAGTGCTGTCACGGACGTTATTGCATTTCTGCGAACAACTACTACCTACATATGTACCTATGTACAAATGACTTTTTGAATTGTTTTTATTATCTGATAGATAACGAGTTAACAAGAGAGTAATTTGTTCCCTTTGGTCCACGTTTTGACAGTTTATTTGGTAATCTTTAGGATTTTAAAAATGAGATTGTTTCCTTTTTTGATTATAGTTATTCACACATGTATAGTAGAAATTTGTTTACAAAAAATATATTATATATTAAGGTAACTTCTGAGAATGTTACAATATTAAAAGAAGTTAAAAATTTTATAACAAAAAGGAAATAACAAAAAACAATTTGGGAGAATATAAAATGGAATTAAAAGAAATGGCTTTATATTTTTCCAAATTTATTGCAAAAAAAGTAGTAATCCAAAGTTTTGTTTTCCTTCCCCCAAATGTTAGCACTTCATTTTAGTTATAAAACAAATAATTTAATAAAATTTGTGTTGTACAAAAATAGTAACATTCCCAGTAAGTTTTTTTATTATAATCAAATGAGTACCTAGTTGTCATTTTTAGTGATCCGTACAGAACCCTTATGGGATCACTTCGGTCTCCATCTGTTTGACTAACTTTCACACCCGATTTTTTCCGAAACTATTTGAAACAAAAAGTTGAAATTTGGCACAAATGTAAAAAAAAATTGAGAGCCGTGTAGTTTTAAAAGTTAAATTTTGACTTAAGGGTTGGTGGTAAGGTTAGTTGTAGGGAGTGTAATCAGAAATAAAAAAAATACCAGGTCATCGAGTGGGGTGTCAAATGAAAGCTTGTGGAAACTCGAGTTCAAAAATATACCTATATGATGTAATACTTGTGCAGGCTTTTCTTTGTATTTTTTTAGAAAGAATGGCCAAAACGCCTTGTCTACCCATCATATCTCGAAAGCTAACCTGAACTAACCTGATCAAAAAATTTAGAAAAAATTCTGGAATATTATCCATAAGGTGTAAATTGACCTAAAATTATCATACACCTTTGATAATTTATCTGGTATATATAAAAAAAATTTCAAGGTCATCAGTTTTTACCAACAATCAGAAACGAACTTTGTTGAGAACTCAGTTGGGGTGTGTTTTGTGAAGCAATCACCGTACAGAACACTAATTGCGCAAGGCCAACTTGCACTTGGCCGGTATTTTTATTTTATTATATTTTCTTTTTTCCAAACATTATGTATTAATTTTTCGATTTTTTGTTCAAATTTTGTTACAAAACTTTCTCTTACTACTGTAACTTTTTCATAGGTGGCATTAACGTAAGATATTTTTCATTACATTATATAAAGAAACGATTTTGCATGTCGAGTCGATTAGTAAACGGACAAAACGATGACCAAAGAAAAGTAACCTCAAAAAAACAGTCCTTCTATCTTGCTATCCAACATGTTGCAAAGAATTATAAATCTTTTAAATTATTATTATTATAATTACCGGAAAATCCAAGTACATGTCGGTAAAAAAAGATCAAATTTTTAGGACTTACATGGTTCAAATAATTCCTGAATTTGATCGGAAACAAAGTGGCTGCCAGTTTTTGCCCGAAACTAAATAAAACCCCATTTATATTCCATCATCTTAAAATTTTACGAAAAAATTTAATTCTGAAACATGTATTATGTTCTATACTTTAACTGTAGTTTAAATATTCAAACAGTAATTCCAAATCTTTCCAGGAAGTCGACAATCGAATAAAAAGAAAATAATTTTGAGCGTTGAGGCTTCTTCTGAAAATGCCAATTTGTAAAGTTCAATTTTCATAGGTGCACTGGCGGACTTGATATTTATAAGATCTGAAGCTATGTTTATTCAAATTCTTGTATTACACTTTTGCGACCCACCTGTAAGTCCTCAACAATTTGTTTTATAGAAACTATTTGATAAACGTCAACACAAGCTAATGTATTTATTTCTGCCCCTTCACTTATTGTAAAATCATTTTCATTCAAGTTATTTTTTTCTCGTGACTTTTTAGCCAAAGAAAATAATAAATTATAGATGCTACTTTGAATACCGTTGAACATACAGTGTTCTCGCTTCCCCTTGATTTTTCCTAAAACTTCCGTATACTAATGATGTAAAAGCCCTTGGGTAAAAATAAGCATGTTTATTAAAAATTAAAATACCAAAACTTACAATTAGAATATTTTGTAAAGGGATAGATTCAGCCTTAGTTTGCGGCCTACGGCTGTCAAAAGAAGAGCTTAAATTAAAACAAATAAAATCATGAAATCTAATAACCCGTCCGTCGGTATGCATAGTCACCTTAAATTAAAGCACATAATTAAAATATTAATTAGGTGAATTGGATGAAACGTAGGGTAGGGCAGAACTTAAAATATCAGAAACTATAGATGACAATTTAAAAATTATTTAATTCTTTTTTTTAATTTTATATCAATTGAACAAATTGTATATCAATCTATTCAAATTATTGACGTGATTTGATCTTAAAACTTGATTTTCCGATCTCTTTCGTTTTAACCCGAAGTAGTAATTTTTTTGACATCAATCATTAATACTTCTAATATAAGAAGAAATAATGATATTATCTTGTTCACATCTTCATTTGTTTTCTCTCAAAAATACAATACTGATGCATTATTTGACAAATTCAACCGCCATTTATTCAAAAACTATCAGTTTTTGAAATCACTGTACTAGGATTAGTTTATTCTGTGAAATGGCAAAATGATATAAAAAATAATATGTTTTATAAGAAATAACGAAGTTAATTTCTTTTCCGGCAAAACCGGAGGTGATATTTTCTTGTTGTTACGGTCAAATTCTGCACTTACTTGAATTTAATATATTTTTTTCTATGTTAAGAAAGATTTTGGTCAGTAATCTCATGGTTTCCGGTATTTGATTTTCTCGATGAATGTTTACTGTTTCAAAGCTTTCCTTGAATCAACATAAATTTAAAAAATATATACGTGTATATATTTTTCAAAAATTAGTGGATCATATTGTATATCTAACTTTAAAATATAATATTGATAGTATCTTGTAACAAAAAGAGCTATTCCACACCATAAATTATCGCTCTAAATATTTCTTTTAAGTTAGCAAGAACGTTACCAAAATATTATATTACTAGCATCTTTTTAAGGCTGCTTTTAATTATTTTTGTTTATTTCTATTTCCATTTTTTCATTTTCTTTCCTGACACAATTCTTTGTATTTAAGCTTTACATTCAAATATATCTCTCCAAAATTTTTTTTTAAAAATTGGCAAAAATTGATATGGTATATAACAAAAGAATTATATTTTAGAGGATGTAATGTTGCCCGATTATATTGTAGTTAGAATCTTCAATAGGTCACGATACACTGTATTTTAATTAAAAATATTAAAAAAAAATTGTGTATAGTACTTTATGTTTTCGATTTACTCGCATCGAAAAATTTACATTTCTGAGACTGGGACTGTCTACAGTTCCCTAAGGATAAATTGGTATAATTTTATCATAGTGTGAGTCCTCTATCTAAAAATGTTAACTTCTTTTTAAGCAGAAGATCTAAATTTTATTTTTGATATATGCGGTAGTTCAAATATGTTAATTTTTAAAAGCAAATATTTAGCGCCTCTTCCTTCGATACAGGGATATTTTACTGGAGATTATTTTTATGAAAAATCTGCACCCACCGGTCATTGTTTTAGAAATAAGGTTTACGTGTTTAAAGTTTGATTGTATAAAAAGGTTCTTTTTGGTGAAAAATATTTCCGTCCCACTAGATATCGATTTTTAAATTGAGGGCAAATTTTTAAAGTTTAGTTATAGTTTTTTTTGTAAAAATTCTCCCCCCTCCAGGTCAGGATGTTTTTCGTAAAGGTCTTCAGAATCCAGTCACTTATTTTTAGTTTGCTTTATTGAAAAGGATCTAAGTTTCTACAGTTCTTTTATCTAGAAGTTTCGTCCCTTGTTTTTCGTTTGGCGCACCCCCCTTCTCTTTTGTAAGTAGCTCTACCTTTAGTATTCTCTTAAAAAAAAAAACGCACTTTGTATCCAAATGTCCCTCTCTGTCCCTTGAACCTGGCTAAATTTTATGTTTATCTGTAACGACGTAGCCAGATTCTTAAGAGAGAAGAGCAAACGATCCAAAGGGGATTTTTCAGGGAGACCAGGAAAGATGTAATAGGGCTAAGCAAAATGACTAATAAGAAGTGCTCTTTTCCCCGAGTCATTGAGCAAAGGAGATCCTATGTCTCCAATACGAGACACTATAGTCTTAAGAGATATATTAAATATCTTCCCTCTTAGTTTGAGAGATATTCGTTAATAATATACTTTTACTACAACATCATTTCTATTGCTGCCTTAAATGAAGGAATAATATTTTTATAGCTCAGAGATCTCATAAGATGAGGGTATTATTTCCTTTTACCTTTAAGGCAATAACTAGGAAGTTTATAAAAGTTTTATTGTGATAAACAGTCCCTCAGATTTTGCAGAAATATAATCAGCAAAGGTTCAGAGAAAAAAGATTGTGTACTGGAAAATGTAATTTAATATATTAATATTATTATTATTATTATTATAATATATATATATATATATATATATATATATATATATATATATATATATATATATATATATATATATATATATTAAATATAAGTATATAGTAAGTTACTGTTAGAATTCAAAATTCAATCGGACATAATAATATAGTATAACTGACTTTATAACTAATTTAATAATTAATTTTAGTAGGCATTTATAATAAAATATATGTTGATTCGGCACCTTAACTGTTGGAATTGCTTAACAAGGGTTTCACTTATGTCAGCATATTCGCCTAGTGTCAATGGAATGACTGGCGTCGGTTGACCTTGCATAGTCGGTCCGTATTATATAACAGCTCTCCTCACAGAGAAAAATTTGATGCCTTTGAACAACTTTCTAATATTCTTGGTTTAGCTTTTCCATTTTCTCTTGTTATAGATCTCTCAGCTTCTGATGATGGTGGCCATATCTCTGGATTTGGGCAATCCAGTTCTCAGGCTTTTTCTTCTTCTGCATTTGCGCAATATGTAATGAAATATAAGCCAGTGATTATGGTGATGGTAGTAATTGTAAACCAGTGGAAGTGCTTGGTTGCAACTAGCTCTTTAATCAGCTTGTCGAAATCATCGGAATATTGGCTGGGTTTGTGTAGGGCAATATTCAGGGCTTCAGCATCAATTTTATTTAGCGCTTTCAGCTCCGGTATGGGAAACTTTTCGGGTAGAAGGTTGGAAGATTCAAAGAGTATTTTTACTTTTGTACGTTAAGGTCCTGTATTTGTCGATGGAGTAATTAGCATGCACCCTGGTGCTCCCAATGAAAGCGTTGCACTCGGGTTGAAGCTTCAGTAGAGAATTGAGAGTGTTTATTAGCTTTACGATGATATCTTTGTTTCCACATTTGACGGTAACAGGCAAAGGATCGGAGCCGGTGATTAGCCAGTAATTTTGAATAAGTTCTTGAACGTTGTACTCCTTAGCTAGGAGTGCAAGCTGACAAGTTCTTGGTAATTCCCTTAGTTTTTTGAGCAGCTGTACTTCGCAGATGGCGTCACTGTCGATAGTGTAAAGGAGGACGTCGGAGTTGATCTTGGCGTTGACTCCTAATGGTTTATATGTGTTTAAGTTTTGAAATGACAAGTAGAGTAACGAATCATCGTCTCCTAAAATACAGTTTTGAATCGTTGGTAATATGTGATGGAAACCTTTTTTATTATATAATATCGGGATAGAGTAGATGTTTTAAAGGGTGTATGTTTCCGGGTTAGTTAAAGGAATTTTTAAGACAAAGATTACCTTTGTTTCAGATTGATAAACTTCTAGTTCTATTATATCTAGGTATTGAGGAAAAGTATTTTTAGACGTGCAAAAGTTATAGCTTTTCATCAGTGATTCATATAACTTTACCATTCTTATTCTACCTTCATAAAATAGTATAACATGTGAAATATAAGATATTACACTTTGAATTTCCTCGATATTATTATTGAATGTCTGTTCGTCTATTGTAATTTTCGAATAGTGGAGTTTTAGTTCTAAATTACGAAGTGATAACTGAAATTTGGTTTTTTAGTAGTGATTAAAGTACTCGCCGTCCAAAGCACCTAAATTACTCGTTTTAGATTTCCAGATAGTCCTCGCTTGGTTAAGTAAATCAGTTTCAATCAAAGGTCATATCCTTTAGTGTCAAATAAACTTCCTCGTATTTCTGATTTATTGAATCCGCGATTTATCTTAGGAGACTTAAGTGCGTTTGGGCTTCGCCTTTCAGAGCTAACATTTTCGGTCTTGGATTTTTAAACATTTCAAATAGGCGGGATAGGATTCTGTTATTGGCCGAGATGGAAGAACAGTCCTATGGTGTTATTTATTGATGTTATGTCGAATTGTGCCGTTGTGGCTGACAGTAGCCAGAAGAATCTAAAAAGGAGGATTTCGACTAATTCGTAGTAGGGCTTTAATCGTGAAAATTAATTTTGGAAATTAGCTTTGTTTCTAAGTTTATTACTTTTGCTGAGTTTCTGAATATGTCCTGCATTTGAAAAGAGCTATTAAATTTATACATATACTTTGCCGCCAGGTTTACATTCGGAAGTTTTTCCGAAAACTGTTTTATTGAATCTAACCTTCGTTTTTTATTGTATCATCTCGGTTTTGTTGTGCACGATTTTACAGTAATACTCTATGCAGTTGTTTAAGCCTCTAACCTATTTGATTATTATGGTAGTTCTTTTTGGTTATATAGTTTCTGGTTATCTACTAGACGTATGATCGAAAATAATTCATGGAGTGTACAGCCGTGATTTTTATTTTTTGTGTTGTAAGAAATAACTCCATAAGGGAGAATATTGAATGAGTATTTATTGGGATTCTCGGTAGCATGGATTCTGATTATTTCCTTAAGGGTGGGATGAAATTTGTTATGCCACTGTTAGACAAATGACCGAAAATAATTAATGGGATGTAATACCGTTGGTTTTATTTTTTGGTATTGTTGTAACAAATAACTGCGTAAGGGAGAAAATTAAATGGGTATTAATTGAGATTTTTCAGCAGTATGGACTCGGAGCATTTCCGTAAGGGTGGCGTGAAATTTTTTCAGAGAACCAGTGGATTGTGGATGGTAGACGCTAGAAAATCCAATTTTATATCATAAAGTTCACAGAGGTCCCGTATCAGGGCTTTCTCGAAATTGCGGTTGTGGTCACAATGGAATCTCAGTGGCGTGCAATAGTGTTGGAAATAAACTAGTAGGTTATTTACTACTTACTCACTGTCCAGAGATGTTCCCATACTACACTGCCAAAATCCTTGGAGTAGTCTATGAAATACATACAGACAGTGATGTTAAATTCGTGGGACTTTTTAATTATTTGTCTGATATTAAAAATTTCATCTCTCGTACCCCTCCCTTGTACAAAGCCAGCTTGTTTTGGCGGTATTTGTTGGTCTAAGTTTTTTGGTAATCTTTTATCTATTATTCTGAGTAGTATTTTACTAGCATATGGTATCAGAGAGATAGTCCTATAATTTGGGCATTGCTGTGTAGCCGTTTTTGTGAAGTAGTATAAATACAAACTGAACCCATTCTCGTGGCCATTCTCCCGTTATAAACACTGTGTTCACAAGTATCTCTGCTGTAACTCCATCAAGTCCCGGACTTTTGTTCATCTTTAACCTATGGATGATTTCTTCGATCTCGCATCTCAATATGTCAGGTTCTTGAGATAACTCCTGAATGTAAAATAGTCTAATTCTTGTGGGTCATGGTATTAACTTTCACATTACGTTCTCCACCCTTCTAACACCTGTTCTTTCTGCAATAAAATGTTTTCGTCTGTGTTTTGTATTGCGAGTATCTTAGATTTAAACTTTTTTGACAATAATTTCACCTTTTCTTCTAAGTCTCATATTTCATTTGTATTTTGATGTTTTTCGATGTTTTCACATACAATTTTATTGTATTCGTTCTTGTTTTGTCCTCATCTTTTCTGGATATCTTTGTTTAAGCTGTTGTATTGCTGGTTGTCCGCTACTGAACTTAGTTCTTTGTTTTTTAGATTGTTTTGAGATCTTTTCGTCTATCTGTTATGTCTAATGTTTCTGATGTTATCTAGTGTTTATTATTTCTTGACGGATTCTTTTTATAGCGCTTCTCTATCTCAGATATTGTGCTGTATATATATATATATATATATATATATATATATATATATATATATATATATATATATATATATTGCTTCAGAGTTATTAATGGTATCGTTTTCTTTTACGTTGTTTTTAAGTTTTCAATTGTTGCTTTTATTGGTTTGTTAAATGTTTGTATTTTAACTGGGGTTTTGAATTTTATTTTGAATTCTGATACGAGGAGTTGGTGATCCGAACCACATTCCGCTCCAGAATAGGCGCTGGTATTAAGTATTCACGATCGAAATCGAGAAATGGCCATGATATTATCTATCTGATTCCTGGTGCGGTTGCTGGGTGATTTACAGGTATAAAGTCGTCTTATGTGCTGTTTAAAGCATGTATTTAAAAACGTAACGCTTTTTTCTTGACAAAAGTGTAGCAGTCGTTCGCCCGTTTATCTCTAATGTCCATTCCGAATTTTCCGACTATATTTCTCAAATGATCGACGTCTTTAATATTCCCCACTTTTGCATTCATGTCACCGATCACCATCAATACTTTTCTAGTGGTTATTTGTTCTACAGCTTGCCCTAAATCGCCACAGAAATCTTCTAGTTCTTGTTCAGTTGAGTCAGATGTTGGAATGCATACTTCAGATGATGAGTTAATCTTGATTCCTATTAGTCTCTCTTAGAGGGTAATTTCCGGCAATACTATTATTTAAATATGCTGGCACTAGAAAAGCTACTTTCTTTTCGCTTTTGTCTCCACTGGAAAAGTAAGCCGTGTTGCCCGATCTTATGGTGGAATGACCGGCACTTTTTCAGTGTGTCTGGCTAAGTCCAAGTAGGGACAAGTTGTAGGCTTATAATTTTCCCGTTTGTACGAGGCCTCTAACGTTCCACGTGCCTATTCTAGTTGTTCTTTTGCTTGTATGTTTGACTAAATCTAAGTAAGTTCCTCCCGGACATTTGAATGAGAAACCATCTTTACGTCCGGAACATTTAACATTGAATGATGTTATAAGATTATCATGAAAATTGAAATTGGATTGAGGTAGGTCCCCGTTACTTTCCTCCACCGGGTAGACAAGGGATAGGGATAAAACTGGTTATGGGTTTTAATTTTAAAACGTGGGACATGATTCTCTCTGAACATGAGAGTGAGAGAGACTCAAAACTCGCGTGGGCAGGGTCGCGTCCCTGTCGTAGTCCTATCCCTGCTGGGATCACAGAGAGTGACTACCCGATACATTAATAGATGTAGTCTGCGTACAATGAATACACGTCGCGCTCATATATCTTATCACTATTAGGTTCAGCTTGTCATTCCTCGTACAACCCTTTTCAAGCAGTCTTTTTTATGGAGAATATCATCCCTTTGGAATGGGTTTCCCAGGACCTTGTATCGCTATTCCAATAAAAAAAATAAATAACCTGCTAATCCAGCAGCATTGAATATCTTTAGGTTTCTTTGGTTCCGAAAAATGTACGTTGCACTCAAATTTGAATGAGTTGGGTTTACCGTCTTCTAGGATGACCAAGTAACCAAGGTATACTACCTTTTTTCTCAAGAAGTCACACTTATCAGGTTGAATTTTAAGATTTGCCTTTCGAGGACGTTTAAATATATTAGTTAGGCACAAGATGTGCTCCTGGATGACTGGAGAATCAACTATAATGTCGTCCATGTAGACTAGACAATGTGCATTTTGAATGCCAAGGAGAATATTGTCCGTGACACGCTGGAATATGGACGGAGCATTTTTAAGGCCTATGGGCATTCAAACGAACTCATAATATCCGTTGTTTAAAGAGAAGGTAGTCTTTTAAATGTCTTTTGGGTCGATTTCTCTCTGGTGAAATTCAGATACAAGAAGTTGTAAAAAACTCGGTAACGGATATCGATCATCCACTGTAGACTTGTTTAACTTACGGTAATCGATGACTACCGGCATTTTTGTTTGCTAGAAATATTTAGTTTTTTTGGGACAACCATACTGATGACGACCAAGGTGAAACCAAAGGACGGATGATACCTTCGTCGAAAGTTTTGTTTCGTGATTTTACTTTATATACTTGAGGGTACCTATAAGATTTGGTAAAAACTGGACGAGCATTGTTCGTATCGATTGAGTATTTTATTTCACTGGTGAATGTTAGGCTGTTTCCGTTGAGGTAAAAAATATCCGCGAAATCTATATACAGGTTAGTTCTTTTTCATTTAAATAATCTGTTCTAAGTTAATTTATTATTAAAGAAAATCTATCAAGTTGACATTCCTCCTTATTATTTCCCGTATTAAAATTGTAAAATGATTCAGTGGTGCTCTTATCCGATCATATCCGAAAAATCGAGGGTATAGCATTTACGTTTATGACTGAAGTAAGGAATTCGCCGCTTTCGTCAACCGATACATTAGGAATTTTAACTTTGTCCTTTTTCTGCGCAGCTAGTAAGGCGTCGGTATATGAAAAAACACATAATTTAAAAATCCGTTCAGTTCTAGCTTCAAAGAAGATGTTCAAGGGTTCAAAGTAAATGGAGAAATAAGCATAATGTCATCGGCAAAGCTGTAGACTGGATTTTTAGTACTTTCCAGTAGATAGTTAGTATAAATAAGAAAGGCAGTAGGATACAGTATGGAGCCTTGGGGTACACGAGAGTTGATAGTGAAAATATTATAAATAAATTCGTCGATTGTCACTAGTAAAAAACTAACATGTAATGGAGATGGTATTTAAAACTAATTCCTAATAGTGTCACAGAAATCAAAATTTGTTTGAAATTTGTTCAATTTTATGTGGTTTTACTTAACACATATTATCTACTCTTGGTTTTAGTCTGTGATTAATTTAAAATTAATTTAACTGACATCTTAGTAATTTTACTATTAAATATACCCGAAAAACTTTGACAATTCAATTGGCTGCGATAGCTGAAGCGGTTGAAAAGTCGCTAAGGATCAGAATTTTTTATATTTATAAAAATTTATGATGAATAAAACTGAAATATTTTTATTAACTTATTTTTTTTTTTTTCAACATTTACCAACACATTATTCTCAGATGAAACACATTTCTATCTTAATGGCCACGGCAATAAACAGAATTAGTGTTATTGGATTCCTTTAAATCCACAACTTAAGCAATAAAAGCCTTTATGTTCCCCTAAAACGACGGCTCGGATCGCAATGTCGGCACATGGAATAATCTGCTCATACCACTTTCATAATGATGGAGACAGCTATTAATCAGAGCGATATAAGATGACAATTGAGAACTTCGTCACATTCTTTGCACAGTTTTAATGGTTATAATCAGAGAACCTGGATTCAACAAGATGGCCCACCACCCACACACCCCCCCCCCGAGGGCATTACACACTTTGAACAGTCCCTATTTTTTATTTTTCATAGACATAGCACAAGTGCTGCGAGGAAATCTCTAAGAAGCAACAAAAATGACGGGTGTTCGAAAATAGCCAACATGTTGGTCTTGAATTGCTGTAAATTGTACTCGGAGGAAAGCCAATGTAGGGAAATCGTTTCGAAGGGATGATGTTCTCCATATAAAGACTGATTGAGAAGATAGAGAAGCTGAACTTCATTAGAATGTGATGTATTCGCTCTCCGTGTACTCCTACTCTGGGAGAAATTCAGCTGGCTACATCCATCGCACGCTTTCTATGAAAATACTAGAATAGTAGACTAAACTCAGGTTTCTAACTGTTCGTCGATGTTCCAAAGAATGAAGGTTTCTGCTTAGCTCTGGATCTCCAATCAGGTAAAGAGCTCTCTTCTAAATATAATCCCAGAAACGCAGTGTATATTTAGGAGTGAAGCCCCAAATATGGACGCAATAATCCATCGTTTGTCGAATTTGAGCTTAGTAATTTCCAGCTTAAGAAACTCTCGTTACTATGCGTGCTACATTTAGATGCCAAGACTTATTTGCTCATCAGCCCAGCAAATGGAGTAACGATGGTAGAGAAATGGAGGGTCCTGACATAACTATGTCGGGTTCAGCAAGGTTACTTTTTGGAAAAAAATTCTGCCTGAGTTTTTATAGCGGTAAAATCATTTGGTTACTGTCACTCCAAGATAGAATTTTTCTAGGTCTTTGTTAAGTTGAACGACTTCCTGCTGTCTGCATATTTGCATTAGTAGCCGATATTCAAGTTTTTAAAGCAAATGTAAATGCATGCATGCAAAGCATAATGTCATCTGCAAAACGACAGAATAGATTTCTTTTACTTTCCAGTATATATGGTAGTTAGTATAAATAAAAAACATAGTAGAAGACAGTATGGAGCCTTGACACTGAAAATATTATAAATGAATCCGTCGATTTTCACTCTTAAAAAAACGCTTTCTGAGGAAACACGAGAGCTATAAAAAAACTTTCAGATATTCTATAACAGCGTAGCTTAGCAAACACGGTCGAATATATTGGATATAGCAAGTGCAACCGATCGAGATTCTTCAAAATATTCAACTACTTTGTTTCAAACATGTGTTACATAAGTTAGAAGATCTCCTGTTGATATTTGCTTACGAAAACCATATTGATGGTCGCTAATAATGTTAGATCATTCTGGGTACTTTAGGATATGCTGATTGGCAGCCTGCTCCATAACTTTCGATATTATCGAATGCAGTGCGACTGGTGTGGGGACATCTCAAAGCTAAAGGTACATAATTTAAAAAAATATATATTAGGAAATATTGGTTGATTTTTCAAGTTTTCTTAATTTTTTTTTACTGTAATTATTTTGAAATTAAACTTATTCATAGGAAACATTATAATTAATAATTCGCTCGAAGCAACTTGTTCTGTGAATACTTAAAACTGTATAAAATATAAAATTTATATTTACTTGTTAGAACACAAAAGTGGTATTTAGCAAGAACAGTAAATAAGTTTCAAGACATCGTCATGAATTGAAAAAGCTTTCCAGTCCTGTAACCCTACTGCTACTGTCCAGATTTGAAACATATCTTGGCCCGTGGGGGGGCGGGATAGAATATCTCCCCCGGTATGTTCTGCCTGTCGTAGGAGGCGACTTAAAGAACAACCTAGATGGTAGATGCCCAGATCCCACCAGCATCGCCCGGTGTGATACCATCGCATCGGCTTAGGCTGCGTGAAGTTGCTTAACGTTTCGTGGCTGTGCCGATATCCCGGACTGTGGGACCAAATAGCATGATGAGGCACCTGGATACAAAAAATTCCGGAGGTAAAATAGCCCCCCGTTCGGATCTCCGGGTGGAGGCTGGTTCAGGGGCGTTGACATGCAGAGAACAGAATTTCAAAATGGATTTTTGCAACATACGAGGTTTAAATTCGAACATAAATTCAGTGCACCAACACCTGCAATCAAATAAACCTCATGTACTCGCTCTCTGTGAAACTAAGGTCAGTTCATCGACCAGCACAGTAAACTATCTTTATCCTGGGTACGATTTCTATTCCCGATTTAGGCGTAACTTTGGAATCTGTCTTTATGTCAGAAGCGACCTCTTTTGCCAACGAGAAGAGGCTCTGGAGCCCTCCAACTTTGATGTTATGTGGTTAAAAGTAACGACTCAACCAACCACAAGGTTCATCTGTATCCTCTATCGACCACCAAGTGATACTAACTTTAGAACACTTTTCGCTTCTCTTGCAGACTCCATCGATCATTTACAAATTAACTATCCAAATGCCGAAATTGCCATCCTGGGCGACTTTAATGTCCACAACATCAACTGGCTTAAATATTCAAATACTACCGATGAACAAGGTCGTGCAGCCGAATCATTTTCAATCAGTTGTGGCTTGACTCAGCTTATTGATGAACCAACACGGATCCCTGATCGAGACGGAGAGTTCGCCAGTCTTCTTGATCTGTTTTTAACCACCAATCCGGAGATTTACACGGTCAGCGTAAATCCGCCGTTAGGTTCTTCCGACCATAGACTACTTTCGACATCGAGTAATCTACCAATCAGTGATAGAGAGGCGCCCAAACCGCGCAAGATTTGGCACTACAAATCTGCTAAATGGGAAGATCTCATGGAATATTTTGGAACTTTCCCTTGGCTGGACGTTTGTTTTCGATCCGACGACCCATCTGACTGCGCCAGGGAGGTTTCCGATGTTATTTTGGCCGGTATGGAGGCTTACATCCCTTTTTCGAAGAAATGCCCTTCCAACGGCAAGCCTTGGTTTGACCTAAAATGCAAAGAAGCTGTTGCTTCTAAACATCTTGCACACCGACAGTGGCGTGAAGATCCTAACACCATAAAACGTAACATCTTTGTTTGTGCCAGGAACAGATGCAAAGAAATTATCGACGAAACCAAGGAGGTATACAATCAACGGATTAGAAACAAACTTCTCGCTTGTCCCGGCAATTCCAGGTCCTTTTGGTCAGTCGCTAAGGCAGTTAGTCAAAATTTCACCAAATCCACCATACCACCACTCACACGGTCAGATATTGCAACGACACATGTTGAGAAAGCGAACTTGTTGGCTGAACTCTTTGCTTCACATTCTACTGTCGATTTCCAAGGAAAAACACCACCTACTATTCCCATAGTGCAGTCAAGGATGCCCGATATTGTCTTCAGACAGCATATCATAAAACGTATTTTGATGAAGCTAGACACCAAAAAGGCTTCTGGCGCTGACGGAATACCTGCCATAGTTCTCAAGAACTGTGCAAGGGAACTAACACCAGTTTTCTGTAGACTTTTCAACCTATCCTACAGAAAGGGAATATTTCCTTCCTGCTGGAAATGTGCCACAGTTCAGCCGATACCTAAAAAAGGCAAGAAGACCTTGCCAAATAACTACCGACCAATCGCACTACTCTCAATAATATCGAAAGTCATGGAAAAGGCTATTAATCAGCATCTTCTAAAATATCTTGAAGGATTCAACATTAGTAGTGATCACCAATATGGCTTTCGTAAAAATAGATCAACTGACTTATGTAACACATGTTTGGAATAACGCAATTGAACACTTTGGAGAAACTCGAGCGGTTGCTCTTGACATATCCAAGGCATTTGGCCGTGTTTGGCACGATGGGCTGTTGGCTAAGTTACGTTCTTATGGTATGTCTGAAAAGTTCTGTTTGTGGCTCTCATGTTTCCTCAGAGAGCGTTCTTTACGAGTGGCAGTCGACGGATTTCTTTCTAACGCCTTCACTATCAACGCCGGTGTACCCCAAGGTTCCATACTATCTCCTACTCTCTTCCTTATTTATATTAACGATCTGCTGGAAAAGACCGAGAATCCAATCTACAGCTTTGCAGATGACAGTACACTTATCTCTTCATTCACTTTGAATGCTCGGACATCGACTACTCAGACGAATATCCGCAGACAGCAGGAAGTCATTCAACTTAACAAAGACCTGGAAGAAATTCTATCTTGGGGTGACAGTAACCAAGTGGAATTTAACGCTACAAAAACCCAGGCGGCAGTTTTTTCTAAAAAAGTTAACGTTGCAGAACCCGACATAGTTATGTCGGGGCACTCCATCCCTCTAACATCGTCACTCAATCTGTTAGGCGTTAATTTGGGAGCAAATATGTCCTGGCATGAACATATTGCAGGCATAGCAAGGAGAACTTCTCAAAAGTTGGGAATATTGTTTCGAACCAGAAAGCTTTACACTCCACAACAACTGTTAATTCTTTACAAAGCTCAAACTCGACCAACTATGGAATACTGCTCCCATGTTTGGAGCTCCGCTCCTAAACATACACTGCATTTGTTGGATTCTATCCAGAGAAGAGCTGTTCGTCTGATTGGACACCCGGAACTGACCGACGGCCTTGATTCGTTGGAACATCGAAGAACGGTTGGCGACTTAAGCCTATTCTACAAGTACTTTCATGGAAAGTGTTCGAAGGATGTGGCCCGCTTAATTCCTCCCAGAGCGGTGCATGTTATTAGTACACGTCGCGCTAATACTTCACATTCGTATGAGGTTCAGCTTGTTACTCCTCGTACAACGCTTTTCAAGCAGTCTTTTATATGGAGAACATCATACCTTTGGAATAGTTTGCCCAGGACTGTGTTTCCCATCGAGTACAATCTACAGCGATTCAAGAACAACGTGAATCGCTTTCTCCGCACACGTGTCGCTCCTGTAGCGCTTTAGGATTTTCCCTGTAGCACGTGTGCTAGACCCATAAAAAAAAAAAATAAAAAAATCTTTACAAATTAGACTAAAAAATAAAATATACACATTCACTTATTTATTAAAATTGACATAAAAAATATTAATAAAATCTAACAAATAGTTTATAACATTAAACTAATGCTAGGCGAAAATTGTCTTTTTAATGCCCGCTTGAATTTTATCGGTTTTTCTAATATTTTAATATATTTAAATCGTTACGGAAGAAGATGCATCCCAGCTTCACCGTGACCATCAGACACCAACAATCTGGGAATTTATGAGCAACGTTCAACTCAAATTCCTGGGCAAAGCCACGAACCACGCCAACCCTACAATCAGGACCGCCTACTAGCCTCCTCGACCCCATGCCCGACGTCGTCTCCCAAGGCACTCGGACCCCATGCCATCAAATTAGCTTAAGTTAGCTATAATTAATTTCAAGTTTAATCTTAGGTCTATGTTCATGAAATATTTTAAGTTCAAATATCTTAAGTTAAAATATCTTAAGTTCTCCCAAACCTTTATTTAAACTCCTTACCTAGGTTAAGTTAAGTAGGTCCCTAACATGTATATTTCTTAAGATCCAACATGTATATTATGTTTCTGCAATCAAGCCAATAAATTAACTGTAACTATAAAGAAGTTGCTTAATAAACTGAGAGACCAGAGACTGTTCTAAGATGGAAATTTATTCAGAGAGTGTATCGTGACCTGTATAAGTGCAGAAAAATACGAGATTTTTTTTAAGTTATTAACTTAGCCACCAAATTACAATACAAAAAATTTATCTGTTGTCAAATTGCTTAAAATCTTTTTACAAATTTGTTACGGTTTGCAGTTTTTAAGTATAAAATGGCGCTGAGATCTGACTGTTCTATTGAGATATAAGGGCACTCCACTTCCAATGAAGGCGAAAACTCATTACTCATCCAAAAAAAATGATAACGGCTGTTTTTTGGGACTGCCAAGGAATTTCGTTTATTGAATATAGAAAAAAAGGGTCCACGATTAATGAAGAGATTTACGAAAAGACAAATCAAAACCTGGTGTAGACCATTAGAGAAAAACGTCCCACTTATAAGGAATTAAAAATTTGCGGTTTTATTACTGCAGGATCGAGAAGGCTCGCACAGGTTAAGCTGTTACCAAAAGCTGTGGATTCATCGAGTTACAGTATTCAACCTATAGCCCCAACTTAGGTCTCTGTGACTTAGTTTTCTTTAAATACCTGCAGAAATACTTCAGGGTTCGAAAATGTGAATTAAATATCGCTGTGGTTTCGTTTTTTGAGGAGCAATCAAAAGATTTTTTTTGGATGAAATGTTTGTGTAAACGGTAACTTTTGAGGATGATGAATTTTTATTATACTCTGCGAGTTAGTTAAGACAACTTAAAAAAATCAATGGTTAAAATTAGACACATATTTATGATTTTAATGGTGAATAAAAATTAATCTCTCAAATGTCAAATTTTCTTAAGTACTAAACTCAAGTCCATTTTTTACTCATTTTAAAAAAATCAATGTCATAAAATCGGTCTTATGCGAGTAATGGAGAACTGTTGAGAACTTGAATTATATATTTTTTTGAATGTCGTAAATAACTATACCCAAAATTAATAAAAAAACCACTGTACACTAGGACCGTTAAACTTTTTACATGTCCTCACAGTTTTCGACGATTTTCAAACTCAAGAGATCGTCATGTCTTATTTCCAGGAAAACAATATTAAGCTTTTAATTCTGGATATAACTGTTATATTTCTTGTATATAAATCCTCGTGTATTCACAAATATAATGTTACCCCTGGCCTACCTGTTTGTTTCAGAATAATGAAGATAATATTTTCATGCCCAGAGCAAGAAAAATGTACAAGCGTATTTCTTGTTATTATTTAGTAATAAATAGCAACGGCTCAATAAAGGTGAATAAATTTTGATTGCCCAAGCCAAAACAAAATAGAAAAAATTAATATAAGGGTCAATTTTTCTATAACCCAATTCCAGATTAAAATTTTGGCCATGGCAGAGTTTTAAGTTTTTCATGATACTAAATATAATTTATAATATAACAAACCAGGAACGTTTTAAAAAACACCTTAAATTGAAAAAGTATTAAAATATTGCAAAAATAACTTATCTATATTTTGTGAAATACGAAGCCATTCAAAAATAAAATTAATCTTTAAGGTAAACTATTATTTTCTCTGCTTTTAGTCTGTCATTAATTTAAAATTAAAAACAGCGAACATGTTGGTTTTGAATCGCTGTAAATTGTACTCGGTAGGAAATCCAATCTTGGGCAAATCTTTTCGAAGGAATGGTGTTCTCCATATAAAGACTGCTTGAGAAAAAAGAGAAACTGGATTTCAACAGAATGTGATGTATTCACTCGGCATGTACTCCTACTCTGGGAGAAATTCAGTTGGCTACATCCATCGTACACTTTCTATGAAAATATTTGTAGAATAAACTCAGGTTTCTAACTGTTCTTCGATATTCCAAAGAATGAAGGTTTCTGCTTAGTTCTGGATCTCTAATCAGGTAAACAGCTCTCTTCTAAATAGAATCCAAGAAACGCAGTGTATATTTCGGAGTCAGGCAATAATCCATCGTTTGTCGAATTTGAGCTTAGTAATTCCCAGCTTATAAGAAACTCTCGTTACTATACGTGCTACATTTAGGTGCCAAGACTTATTTACTCATCAGCCCAGCAAATTCAGTAACGATGGTAGAGAAATGGATTGTCCTGACATAACTATGTCGGGTTCAGCAAGGTTACCTTTTTGGAAAAAAATTCTGCCTGAGTTTTTATAGCGTTAAAATCATTTGGTTACTGATACTCCAAGATAGAATTTTTCTAGGTCTTTGTTGAGTTGAACGACTTACTGCTGTCTGCATATCTGCATTAGTAGCCGTTATTCAAGTTTTCAAAGCAAATGAAGAAATAAGCATAATGTCATCTGCAAAGCGATAGATTGAATTTCTTTTACTTTCCAGTATATAGTTAATTTGAATAGGCAAGATATTAAGTAGGAGACAGTATGGAGCCATCGATTGTCACTCGTAAAAAAAAAACGCTTTCTGAGGAAACACGAGAGTCATAAAAAAACTTTCAGATATTTTATGAGAGCATAGCTTAGCCACGGTCGAACATATTGGATATAGCAAGTGCAACCGATCGAGTCCCTTCAAAATATTCAATTAATTTGTTCCAAACATGTGTTACATAAGTTATAAGATGTCCTGTTGATTTATGCTTACGAAAACCAATGTTAGATCATTCTGGGTACTTTAGAATATGCTGATTGACAGCCTGTTCCATAGTTTTCGATATTATTGAATGCAGTGTGACTGGTGTGGGGACATCTCAATGTTAAAATATATAATTAAAAAAAATATATTAGGAAATGTTGGTTGATTTTTTCAAGTTGGCTTAATTTTTTTTTACTGTAATGATTTTGAAATTACACTTATTTATAGGACACATTATAATTAGTAATTCGCTCAAAGCAACTTGTTCTGTGCATACTTAAAACAGTATAAAATATGTGGTATTTAGCAAGAGCAGTAAATAAATTTCAAAAAATCGTCATGAATTGAAAAAGCTTTCCAGGTCTGTAACCGTACGCTACTGTCCAGATTTGAAATACATTCTTTACAAATTAAACTAAAAAATAAAATATGCGTATTCCTTTATTTATCAAAATTGACATAAAA
Source organism: Pachyrhynchus sulphureomaculatus (assembly GCA_019049505.1). Classification (NCBI taxonomy): domain Eukaryota; kingdom Metazoa; phylum Arthropoda; class Insecta; order Coleoptera; family Curculionidae; genus Pachyrhynchus; species Pachyrhynchus sulphureomaculatus. The sequence continues at coordinate 48,336,206 of CM032449.1, forward strand.
AATATGAATAAAATCTAATAAATAGTTTAATGTCATGATAACGCTAGGCAAAAATTGTCTTTTTAATGCCTGCTTCAATTTTATTGGTTTTTCTAATATTATAATATATTTGAATCATTTCGGAAGAAAATGGGTCCGCAACACCCAGCTTCACCGATAGACCTCCAGATACCAACAATCTGGAAATTGATGAGCAACGTTCAAATCAAATTCCTGAACAAAGCCACGAACCACCCGAAACATACAATCACCTACACCTACTGCCCTCCTCCACCCCATGCCCGACGTTGTCTCCCAAGGCCCTCAGACCCCATGTCACCAGATTACCTTAAGTTAGCTTTAATTAATTTCAAATTTAATCTTAAGTCTATGTTCATGAAATATTTTAAGTTCAAATATCTTAAGTTTTCTATTCATGAAATATCTTAAGTTCAAATATCTTAAGTTGTCCCAAACAATTATATAAACTCCTTACCTATGTTAAGTTAATTAGGTCCCTAACATGTATATATCTTAAGATCCAATATGTATGCATCAATGTTCAATCAAGTAAATGAATAATAGTACCAGCGTAAAGCTACCGAATTAGCCAATAAATTAACTCTAACTGTAAAGAAGTTACTTACTAAACTGAGGGACCAGAGACTGTTTTAAGATGAAAATTTATTCAGAGAGTGTATGGTGACCTGTAAGTGCAGAAAAATACGGAGATTTTTTTTAAGTTATCAACAACACGAAATTACAATACAAAAAATTTAACTGTTGTCAAATTGCTTAAATTCTTTTTACAAATTTGTTACGATTTGCAGCTTTAAATTTTTTTTTTTCAAAAAATGTGTAAAACTAATTTGGAACATTGTGCACTGATCAAGTTGCTCACTAAAGAAGGAAACTGACCAAAAGTTATTCATAAAATAATATCCTAGGGGTACGCCAATGATGGCCATTCTTTTTTTCAAATAAAATTTTAGTCTAAACAGGCTCGATGGTGGTTTATTGTAAAACAACTGAAAATAGGCGAAGCCCATACTTCAGCTGTCTACCCACTGTTCTCCTATTCGTCCATCCATCCCGAGACCCATTTCGCTGTATCACGGCTCATCAGTCGAACTAGGATCGACAAACAAGAGAACAGAATTTGCAGTACTTATTCCGGTACTTACGAAACTTAACGGTGAGATACAACGAATTGTACCAAATACGGCTACTTAGTACTCAATCGGAGGCTGACACAGCAGCCACGAGCCGACAGAGTGGTTGATGCAGCCAACACTAAAAGCAGGCAAACTGAAAATCGGCTAAGGCCATACTTCAGCAGTCTACCCACTGGTAGGGTAGGTCTGAAGTGATCCCTCGCACACCGCGCTGCCTGCCTTTAGTGTTAGCTGTACCAACCACTCTGTCGGCTCGTGGCTGCTGTCTCAGCTTTCGATTGAGTACTAGGTTGCGCATTTGGTAAAATTCGTTGTATCATACCGCAGTTTCGATAGGTTCGAGATTCAATTGAGCATGACCTCATGTCAAGAAGACCGGGTAAGGTAAGAATTAAGGCTTGTTGAGCATCTGTTACTATCAAATCAACGTTTTAAGAACCCAGCGGTTGCTAAAGGTATGCAATTTTAAAAAATTGTAGACGAAGATTTATGGGTCAAAAAAGATTCTTTAGGATGGAAATCGTTACACCAGAACAGAATTTCTCAATAATATTTCTTCGCTTTAGAAAACGATAAGAATTATTTTTCGCGATATGTCACAGGCGCTGACATCTGACTGTTCTATTGAGATATAAGGGCGCCCCACTTCCAGTGAAGGCGAAAACTCATTACTCTTCTAAAAAAATGATAACGGCTGTTTCTTGGGACTGCCAAGGAATTTCGCTTATTGAATATATAAAAAAAGGGTCCTCGATTAATGAAGAGATTTACGAAAAGACAAATCAAAACCTGGTGCAGACCATTAGAGAAAAACGTCCCAACTTATAAAGAATTAAAAATTTGCGGTTTTATTACTGCAGGATCGAGAAGGCTCGCACAGGTTAAGCTGTTACCAAAAGCTGTGGATTCATCGAGTTACAGTATTCAACCTATAGCCCCGACTTAGGTCTCTGTGACTTAGTTTTCTTTAAATACTTGCAGAAATACTTGAGGGTTCGAAAATGAGAATTAAATATCGCTGGGGTTTCGTTTTTTGAGGAGCAATCAAAAAATTTTTTTTGGATGAAATGAAACTACTCGAGAAACGCTTGTGTAAACGGTAACTTTTGAGGATGATGAATGTTTATTTATACTCTCCGAGTTAGTTAGATAACTTAAATAAATCAATGGTTAAAATTCGACACATATTTATGATTTTAATGATGAATAAAAATTAATCTCTCAAATGACAAATTTTCTTAAGTACTAAAATCAAGTCCATTTTTTACTCATTTTAAAAAAATCAATGTCATAAAATCGGTCTTATGCGAGTAATGGAGAACTGTTGAGAACTTGAATTATATATTTTTTTTGAATGTCGTAAATAACTATACCCAAAATTAATAAAGAACCACTGGACACTAGAACCGTTAAACTTTTTACATGTCCTCACAGTTTTCGACCATTTTCGAACTCAAGGGATCGTCATGTCTTATTTCCAAGAAAACAATAATAAGCTTTTAATTCTGGATATAACTTTTGTCTTTCTTGTACATAAATCCTCGTGTATTCATAAATTTATACGTTACCCCTGGCCTACCTGTTTGTTTCAGAATGATGAAGATAATATTTTCATGCCCAGAGCAAGAAAAATGTACAAGCGTATTTCTTGTTATGATTTAGTAATAAATAGCAACGGCTCAATAAAGGTGAATAATTTTTGATAGATTAAAAATTCAGTACAGTGTTTCACTTAGCAACTAAATATATGGTATAATTGTCCAAGCCAAAACAAAACAGAAAAAATTAATACCAGTCCAGTCCAGTTTTCTATAACCCAATTCCAGATTAAAAGTTTGGCCAAGGCAGAGTTTCAAGTTTTTCATGATACTAAATATAATTTATAATATAACAAACCAGGAACGTTTTAGAAAACACCTTAAATTGAAAAAGTATTAAAATATTGCAAAAATAACGTATCTATATTTTGTGAAACACGAAGCCATTTAAAAAGAAAATTAATCTTTAAGGTAAACTATTATATTCTGTAAGTAAAAATATTGAAAATATTTACTGTAAAATGATAACGTTGGTAAAATAAAATACTTCTAATACCTTCATAAAGCTCTTAATAGTTTTTGTATATTTTGTTTTTTATTATTTTAATTTACCTTCAAGTCAACATTTTCTCAAAATAACAACAAAAATGTAAAAGTGTTTTTACCAACATTAAAAAAAAACCATGCAAGAAATAAATAATTAACTGTATATAAATGAAGCAGGAAATGCCACATGCAAGAGTAATTTCTTAACAAATTAAAACTTAAATTAAAAAAAATAAATTACTGATTTATTTTCTAAAGGAAAATCAATATATGATTTTCTTTTACCTTAGATATTTCTACTTCTACATCTAAAACACCTCTACTTGCCAACCAATAAAAATTTAAAGTGTCAAAAATAATTTCCGCGCTTTAAATCTTTTACCGTTTAAAACTCGCGCTCACGTGAAGCTGATAACGTGGCAACAATGCAGCTTCTCATACGATTTCGTCAAAACAACTGAATAGCGGAAGGCGTCGTTTGCTGCGATGTCTTGGATCGACGCTGGCGCACTGAAGCTTAAGCATTTGCTTCTATTGTTTGAAGGTAACGGGGTTTTAATTTATAATCTAGAGTGATGATGGACCATCTGTATGATGTCTGAAAGAAGCGTATGTTTGTTTTCAGCTGCATTGTATAGATTTGAAAAAGGAGAATTAAAAGTGCGGTTTTAACACAAAAGGGACTTTTAAAATATTGACAATCTGCGGCAATTTTGATAAGTATGAAAATCACAGATACCAGAACAAACTATGGATAACAGGACATCAATTTATTACTTGTTGATAATTTCCTATAATTCGACATATTCCCACAAAATAATATTTTCATGGATAAAATCCATTACAGGATTATCTGAGAATAGAGAAATATGAAACTCAGTATTATTGGAACAATTTTAAATTATATAATATTTTGAGTTGTAAGACTTTATTCCACAGTTTCCAGAATTGAGACTAGATATTATAGAGAACTAGTTAAAATTCTAGTTGCTAAACATTGATAAATTATATTTGTCAATAATGGAGTAAAGTTAGAAAAATTAAAACTCAATTACAGAAAAAAAACAACAAATGTCAGGTTTGGCTCTATCGGATATTTACAGATTAAATTATACTATGGCATATATATATATATATATATATATATATATATATATACATATACAGTATATCCCAAAAAGTTTTATACACATGGAGAAAAAGTTTACATATTACAAAAAAATGTACTCTTGATAAAAAGTTCTGTATCACATGGAAATCTATAATCAAGCATCAAAATTTTAAAATATTTTATGATATACAGGGAAAATAAGAAATAATTACTTATAATGAGAAGTAAAGTGTGTTTAAATTTAAATACAGAGCAAAATATAATTAATAATGTTAATGGAAACTAAAAAAATTATGATCTTATTTAGATTTGTGACTTTCCTAGTTAATAATTAAAAAAAAAACATTAAACATGTCAGTAATTGTCGGATTATTTATTGGATAAAGGAAATTAATTAAAAATTAGTGCACTGTTTTTGTTAAAAATTTGGTAAATCATTTTTTTTTTATTTTCCCTGTATAACATCAAATATTTTAAACTTTTGATTATGGATTTCCATGTGATGCAGAAATTTTTATCAAGAATAATTTAAGAGAAACTTTTTCTCCATTTGTATAAAACTTTTTGAGTCGCACTGTATATATATATATATATATATATATATATATATATATATATATATGTATGTATTTTTTTTCTTTCTTGGTTACACATTTTTTTTTCTGTTTTATTTTTGGGTTTGCAATCGGCTGATAAAGAAAATACATTTATGTTGATATAGTTTTTATAGATTTCGGCAATACGTTGCCTGCGTCAGTTGTGTTCAATGCCTGAACCGATTCAGAGGTGCATCATAAAAAAGTAACCTCCTGTTTTAAATTGATGTCTCCTTAAAAATTGGTTCAAGATACATATCTTTATTCTGATGAAGGCAGCGTATTGCCGAAACATAAATATATTATATCCACATAAATGTATTTTGTTATCTACGGATTGCAAACCCAAGAATAAATCACCAAAAAAAAGGAAAATATATATATATATATATATATATATATATATATATATATATATATATATATATATATATATATACGAGGCTGGTTTGAAAAAGTCCGTGCAAAGTCCGAGAGATGGCACCACCGGCGCGTATCGAGGTCATGTTTAGTTAGTAGCATCTCTTGAATGAAAATGATATATATATATATATATATATATATATATATACAGTCCCTGGCCAAATTATTAGACACACTGCAAGATTTCATGTAAAATATTAATTACCGAGTGATATTGTACCGTTTTATTATTTTAAATTGATTTGTTTTTATTTTTATATTATCCAATCAATTACCTATTTATTTGACATAAATAAAACAGCATTAATTTAGAAAAGCATAAGTTTTTTAAGTTTTAAAGAAAAGTGAAATTAATGTTAGTAAAAGTCAATATTTAGTTGAGCCACCTTTAGCCGCTATCAAAGCTTTAATTCTGCGCGGCATGCTATCAATGCAAGATTGTACTGTCTCCTGCATTTGAGGATGATGATTCCACACATGAATAATCTTTTCTAGGAGCTGGGTTTTGTTGGTAATCACATCTTTAGCCACTTCTGTTTTCATCAGCTCCCACACATTTTCAATGGGCTATTACCCGGCCAATCCAACAGAGGGATATTTTTTTCTGCCAAAAAAAAATGCTTTAACAGACCGAGCAGTGTGACAGGGAGCTCCATCTTGCATGAAAGTGAATGGTTCCCCATTTGGAAACCATTCTCTGAGCTGCGGAATCAACCGATTTTGTAATACTTCTTTGTACTGATCTTGCCTCATTATTCCTTTGACGACGTACAGACGTCCAGTGCCCTTGCCGCTGATGACTGACCAAATCATCACTTTGGTGGGATGTTTAACCGTCGGGACGACACAATCAGGATGAAACTTTTCTCCATGACGACGAAGCACATACTGAGCTTTATTCGGCAAAATTTCGAATGTGCTTTCGTCACTGAAGCAGACCTGTCAAAAATAGGAAAAAAATATATAAACTTCCATGTTTATTTGCTTTATTTAACTGAAAATGATAATAATGTATCAATTATTGATTAAATTGCTGTATCTTACCGATCTCCAGAAGTCCACATCTTTGTCTTGCCATTGTTTGGCCCACTTCAGGCGCTTTGCTTTCATTGCAGCTGTTAACTTGGGCTTCCTGGCGGGGCGACAGGCTTTAAAATCTTAATTTTCTTCGCACAGTGCGCTCAGAAGCATTTACGCTAGCATCCTGGAGTTGTGATTTTATTACCTTTGTGGTAGCAAATCTGTTTTCTACACAAATTTTCTTCAAACATCTCTCTGACCGTGGAGTGAAAATTGGTTTTCTACCGCATCTTTTCTTTCTTTTCGGGCTTAATTCCTTCCCTAACTCAATTTTCTTTTTTATGCGTCGTACACTAGCTTCAGAAACCTCCAATCTTCGTGATATTTCTCGGTTTGTAAATGTTTTTTGCTATCACAAGGGCCTTCACTTTTTTACGTGGTGAAAGATCGCCTTTTCTACCCATAACGAAAATAGTCCAATTACTTTTTTAAAACACTGCATACAAAATAAACTAATAACTGAGTAGTATAAAACTATTAAACAAACAATCACAGTCCATAAAGCCACAGAAACACGTCCGTACCTGACTCGATTCCGATCACGACTGATACAGGTTTGTACTTATTTACGTTCATGTATCACTTTGTCAACACAGTGTTGCCATATGTTAAAAATAAATACAAATATGTAGTCTACAACAATTCTTTTAAATAAAGATCAATAATATTGTAGTTTAAATATACCATTATTGCATAAAAACTCTTAAGAAACATAAAATTACTAAAAAAAAATACAGTGCGTCTAATAATTTGGCCAGGGACTGTATATATATATATATATATATATATATATATATATATATATATATATATATATATATATATATATATACATATATATATATATATATATATATATATATATATATATATATATATATATATATATATATATATATATATATATATATATATATATATATATATATATATATATATATATATATATATATATATATATATATATATATATATATATATATATATATATATAGTCTGTTCAATGGATCCTTGCATTCATGTGATCAACGCGACGTCAAGAATATTCATACGATTCAATCGGCTGTCAGTTCATTGTCGGCGGTCTGAGTTTTAAATGACAATTTTAAAAGTCAAAATAGAATTTAAAATTTTTCATCCGGTTTGGTAATTAACAAAAACTACTGATATATTAAATATGTACGATGTATAAAACACCCTAGTTCTACTTGTGAAGGACATTTACCTCTCTGCATAAATCCAACGTTTAATATCACCTATTTGTATTTTTCAGGTTGCTATTAGATTATTTCGTGAGTAGATTTACTTTATGAAAAGTTTACAATTGTTACCTGTTAGTTATTTGAAGTTTGTGTAATGTTTGTAATGAAATTACAATACACACTTAACACAGTTTTATCAAATTTATATATAAGGCATTGTAAAAAAAACTGTAAAAAGATGCACCGTAGAACTCATTAAATAAAATTTTAAAAGAGAGAACCGAAATATAATACTTTTAAAAACAGAAAAATATTTCATGATGAGGATATAAAGTATGAATAGGAGGTAAAAATTGCATAATGCAATTTTAATATGATTTATCAAATCAAACTAATAGATACATGGGTAAGTCTATATTTGTCCTCTAAAATTTACAATGAATGTTGCCCAAGGAGCTTGGAACGTGCCAATAAGTAATATTTAAGTTATTAATTGAATAATGACGCTAATCGCTAGAAGTGGATTCTTCACTCTCACTTTCATCATTCCCAACACGAAAAATGATTTCTGGAATCTCTTCGATTATTATCTCACGATCATACCACTGTTGAATCAGGTATTCTGTATGTTGTATGCTAGCATGCCATATCTCTGGTGTACACTTTTTTAAGGCTCTATTCCACATCCGAAGTACTTGTTTATCTCCATATCCCTCTTCACCAATGTGCTTGTTATAAAATATTTTTTCATTTGCCCAAATCAGCTCGATTGCATTAAATTGACAGTGAAAAGGAGGTAATCTCAACACTTCATGTCCATGCTCTTGAAAAATTTTATCAGTTTGATATTCCTTTGATTTTTTATGAACTTTTGCAATATCTAACAATTCTGTCTTAAACATCTGTTTGTTATGACGTAAACTATTCTTCTGTAACCACTCGAGAATTTTTTCTTTTTTCCATGCCGAAGATGGCTGTTTTTCTACTTCAGCTGAATGGTATGAAGCACTATTCATTATAATTAAAGATGGTTCTTCTAAATTAGGAATCAACTGGTTTCTAATCCATTTTGTTAACATTTTACTATTCATTTCTCCATGATAATCGAGTGGGTTTGACTTGCTAGCAAATAGTAAATTGGCATATTCCACAAAACCCCCACTGTGTCCAGCATGTAAAACAATAAACCTTTTACCATCAAGTCTTCTAGGCTTACGAACACTTTTAATGTTGTCATCATGCCATGATTTCCTTTGACTGCCTTTTAAAAAATCCATGTTTCGTCTATGAAAACAAGCTGACGGGCAATGTGTGCATTTCTGGTTTCCATATACCTTCTAAGAAAAGCTGCCCTCATTGAACAAATTCTGGGTGTTTCCATTAATGCTCGTCTGTTGTCATCTTTCTTAAATTTGAAACCCAAATCCAGAAGTGATTTTCGAAGAGTTCCATAACTGACATTATTTATCTCTTTTTATCGCAGTTTTTTTACGTAAGTTGTTAATAGTAACATGTTTTTCTAAAAGTACAATATGATTTACTTTCGATTTCACTTAAACCGATAGATATTTACTTTGTGCATACATATCATAAAGTGTATTACGAACGTCCATTTTAGAACTTTCACTCAGATCATGGGCCTTAGTTTGTTTCCTTGGTCGTGATTTTCCAGGTGTTGAAAGCAATTCTTTTTTATCACTACGAATTTTGATGCTCGCTACAGTTCTCGTACTAATCTGTAAAGTAGCAGCGACTCTCTGGAACCAGAACATTGTAAAAAGATATACGTATGTGATTTATTTACCTCTTGTACAGCATTAAGAGATATAAGAGGACCCTTGTTATCCCTTCCCGATGTAAAATACACTATTAGTTTCGCCAGAAAATCTCTTGCTTGACTATTCAAACGTTTTCCAGGCATTTTGGTGGCTTCATATGAAGAGCAGTTGAATGCCCTTTCAACTGCTTCTTTGGTAAACTTAAGTAAGCTTCCATGCTGGCTCAAATAGCATCCAAAAACTTCTTAGCGCAATTAGGCGAGACATCGGATCTAACCAAAGAAAAGAAAATATTTCATGAGTTCTTTCCATGGAGCAGATTGCAGTGCCAAATCTTTCTCAGTTTAAACGCCTCTCTGTCACCAGTAAACTACTCGGTCTCGTAAGCGTAATTTTCAGAAGAACTTACGGCAGGGTTATGGTTACAATGTAAATCTTAGGAATATCGGTTAAAGGTAGGTCAAGCAGACTGGTAAACCCTCAGCCATGGCTACGACTCCATATAGATTAATCGATAAGCTGAGCAAAGTTGCAAATATTTGGGAAAGATTCAGTCTCATGGCTTTGTTCGTCGGTGCGGTGCTCAAATAGAACCATAGTCGATGTTGTGGAAATTAAATCATCTAGAATGGTAACTTTGATACTTGGATGATTAATGATAAATAATCGGTGATATCTTCAAAATAAATGAAATGTATCTACTATAGAAATATGAATTAATTTATATATTTGCGCAACTGATGTTTACTTAGACCTTACTAATAATTTTTTTACTTTTGTAACTGAAAATCTGCACAGTCCCATGTTTAATTATGAAAGCTTGAACTTTTGTGAAGAAATTTTAGATCGATGAGAAATATTCGATTTCGAAAATAAAATTTAGGTTCGTTTTATTTACGAACATAATATTCTAGAAATTTAGAAAAATGTGTCAATTGCATCTAAGGTCTGACTGGGATGTTTTAAAACTTTTTGAAACCAAATTAGAGAGCTAATACTCCATAACATTGTAAATTGTATGGAATAAGATGTCCACACTTTTGGACAACGGATCTGATGATATTTTAAATTTTACTTTTGAAACGAAAAATCTGTTTCCTATCAAGTCCGTTTCTGTTAGTTATCTTATCTTCATATTTGCCGGGGTTTAACTACAGTTATTTCAACCTTTTAGAAACAAATAGGGTTTGATAAAAAAAAAGTAGTTACATTTCGAAAATAAAACTCCACTTACATATCATTTTATGTTTAGCGATAAATTTAAAATAAAATACTTTATGCCTGCTAATCGTAAAAAGCTTACATAAAAGGGTGAACGAGATAGCAAAGTTATGAAAATGCGATTTTCTTTGTGTTTTTATTAAATTTGGGTTGCACTTTTATAACCCCGGGATTTTGTCTTTATACGTATATATTACGTCCGCATAATAAAACAATTTTGTATAGCTACTGCGCAACCAAAATATATTGTTTTTTTTTTTTCATCTGTTGAGACCAAAACACCAAAAAAAATTTTATTATTTTCAAAGGATAAATAAAAATTTAGGAACTTATGTAATAATAGAACTTCTATCTTAAAAAATAAGATTTGAATAAATTCTTCTTCTTCTTCAGATGCAATCTCCGCTGCGGACTTTGGTAATCATCATTGCTATTTTTATACCTGAAAATTTGCACAGTTTTGTGTTTAATTATGAAACTTTGAACTTTTATAAAGAATTTTTAGACAGATGAGAAATATTCCGTTTCGAAAATAAAGCTTTAGATGCGTTTTATTTACGAATATATTACTCTAAAAATTTAGAAAATATGTCAATTGCATTTAAATTCTGACTGGGATGTTCTAAAACTTTGTGAAAAAAATTACAGAGCTAATACACACTGTAAACAGTATGGAATAATATTTTTCACAATTTTGGACAACTGATTTGATGATACTTTAAATTTTGCTTTTGAAGAGAAAAATATGTTTCCTTTCAAGTTCTTTTATTTATCTTATCTTCAAAGTTGTCGGAGTCTAATTACAGTTATTTCAACTTTCTAGAAACCAACAGGATTTGATAAAAAAAAGTAGTTACATTTTGAAAATGAAACTCCACTTAATATTATTTTGGGTTTAGCGATAAATTTAAAATAAAATACTTGTGCCTGCTAATCATACAACGGCGAACGAAACAGCAAAGTTATGAAAATGCGATTTTCCTTGTGTTTTTGTTAAATTTGGGTTGCACTTTTATAAACCCAGGATTTTGTCTTTATACGTATATATTACGTCCGTATAATAAAACAATTTTGTGTAGCTACTGCGTAACCAAAATTTATTGTTTTTTTTTTATCTGGTGAGGCCAAAGAATTAATTTTTTGACTTTTAAAGAAATACATAAAAAATTAGGAATATATGTAATAATAGAACTTTTATCTCAAAAAGTAGGATTTGAATAGATTCTTCTTCTTCTTCAGATACTGTCTTCGTTGTGGAGTTTGGTAATCATCATTGCTATTCGTATTTTTGAAGCTGCTGCGCTAATCAATTTAGCAGATGTACACCCAAACCACTCTCTCAGGTTGCAAAGCCAAGATATATATTCCATCCTCCAACACTTCTTCTCCCTTGAACCTTCCCTTGGATGATCATCTCTAATAGTTGATATTTTTGCCCTCTAATCACATGACCCAGATATTCAATTTTTGCCGTTTAATGGCAATTACAATTTCTTAATCTTTGCTTATTCTTTGCAACACTTCAACGTTCGTGACTTTATCGACCCAAGAAATTCTGAGTATCCTACTGTGTATACCCAAGTTTCGAATGTCTCCAGTTTATTGATGTTATCTTTGTTTAGCTTCCACGCCTCTACCTAGTAGGGCAGATCTGAGAAACGTAGCATCTAACTAATCTCATTTTTAGATTTAAGTTTATATCGTGGCTTAAGAAGAAGTTTTTCAGCTTCACAAACGTAGTCCGTAATTTTCAAATTCTAGTTCGAATTTCTTTTGAGATATCGTTATTGCTATTGACATTTGCTCTCAAATAATCATATTTATGTGCCCGTTCCACGGGATCATTGTGAATGAGAACGTTTCCTTTTACTCTTTGATCTTTTAATATTATCATAATTTTGGTTTTCTTTACGTTAATTGTCAATCCTCTTTCTCCACTCGCTTCAACTACCCCGCCTAAAATACTTTGCAAATACTTTAGAGTTTCCACCATTAGAACAATGTCATCTGAGTATCTAATATTGTGGACTGGCTTGCCATTAATTCTTGATCCAATCTCTTTCTCTTCTAAGGCTTTCGTCAAGATCTCCTCGGAATATAAATTAAACAGCGGGGGCGACACCACGCATCCTTGTCCTATACTTTTTTTGAGACGAATTTCGTTTGTTATGCTGTTTCCGACACGCGTCACTACTCTCTGGTGGTTATAGAGGTTAGTTATTATTCTTATATCACAAGTATCCAATTGTTTTGCCTTTAGTATCTCGACTAATTGGTTGTGTTTAACTTTGTAGATGGTCTTATTGTAATCCACAAAACATGCATAAACATTCTGGTTTACATAGAGACATCTCTGAGCCAGAACATTGAAGGCAAACCAGCCATTTCAAAATTCAAACTGTGTTTCTGCTACTTCTGTTTCTAGTTTTCTATAGATTCTGGTATGGATTATGATTGAATAGATTAGGCTGTAGTAAAAAGAATATGGTGTAGTTAGTGGTTGCGCTCATACACTGGGGAGATCAGAAATTTTATAAAATCAGTATTTTATTGTCTCTTTTAATAGATAATTCTAGAACTTTACATAATCATATAGACTAAATTACTTGATGTAATACGCAATTATTTTAATTAACTTGTTCGTTCTGACTAATAAGTAGCATTTTTTGTATTTTTTATTAAGTTTACTTCAATTGTTAAATTGATAATATTCACGTATATTTTTAATTTTTCATAATTCTTAATTTTTTGCTAAATACGATATCATCGATTATTTCAGTTTATCTTGTGATACGTGTAGAACCCTTTTGACTAGTCTCAATATCCTCGACAAAGTAGCCCTTTTACTTTATTTTAATTTCTTGAAAAAGTGCCAAATGACAAGGTACAAAATCAGGCAAATGCGGTGAACAATTGAATTCACAGGCTTAATTTCAATTCATTCGGCGCAATAACGTGCATTAAGCACCAGCTGCCTAGATTACGATTTTCAGGTCAAGCCTATTTAGTAAATCATAGATTTGCATAGATCTTCTTTCAAAATCGTTAGAATTATTTCCCTGCCATTGTTTTAAGTTTCTCTCACAATTGCGTCACAATCACGAGAAACGAATTCGTATTCAAGATTTTCTCTTCCATCTAAGAACATTTATGCAATTCGAAAACTTATACTCTTGATAATTGATAGTCGATATGGATTTTTTCATGCATTCTGAATCTTTCTGTAGCATTTGTGACAAGCTTTACGTGAAGCTGAATTACAAATTTTTCTTTCAGTTTTATGTTCTACAATAAAATTTTTTCGCAGCTATATATGTATGTATATGTTTGTAAATATGTGTTATGACATTGGCGGAAACCAATCAGCATGCATCTCACTCTATTCTTTTATAATATATTTTACCAAAATTTTGCTGCATTAAAACTTGGGAGACCTATACTTTTTAATTACACTACCAGAAATAATTTTTGCTTTAGTTAACACGTTTTTGTATTTTACTTTCTCTTTTCGTCTTCCTTTTCCTTTTGTTTATTTTCCTCTTTCTTCTGCTTATTCTTTATTTTTTTACCATAATCGTGATTACAACTTATTTATTTAAGTCTGTAAATTCCCAATAATTTCATTATTCATCCTAAAGGCTAAGTGAAGTTTCTGGCAAAGTTTTAATTTCGCTTGGGTTGGTAGTTCTAGATTGATTTAGTGCAAATAGTTAATTTAAATGAAATGAGAGTTCAATCAAACCCTTAAACTTTTTAAAGCAGATATCTCCACTATTACTTAAGAGGAAATAGCTTAAACCTTTTATATCATCACATTCTCTTATTTAAATGAAAATTTGGAAAGGAGACAGACTTACAATGGCCTATTAAACATGTACATGTTGTAAAAGAAACAAAGAAATAATAAAAGAACCAGTTTTAAAATATATTATTATATAGAAATTATCAACTGAATATTTTGCGTTCTTTTTATAAGGGTTATTTTTAAAGTTTCACTACTATGGCCTATCGAAGTTATGGAAGTAATTTGAAATCGATGTTAGCGATTCAAGAACAACATGAATCGCTTTTTCCGCACACATGTCGCTCCTGTAGCGCTTTAGGGACTTCCCTGCAACACGTGTGCTAGACCCATAAAAAATATATATATATATATATATATATATATATATATATATATATATATATATATATATATATATGTATATATATATATATATATATATATATATATATATATATACATATATATATATATATATATATATATATATATATATATATATATATATATATATATATATATATATATATACGAGGCTGGTTTGGAAAGTCCGTGCAAAGTCCGAGAGATGGCACCACCGGCGCGTATCGAGGTCATGTTAGTGTTTGGCAATCGTGTGAATCAAGGAAGTCGAGTGATTTTTCAAGAAATGGACGAAAAAGAATTTCGTGTGGTGATTAAACATTACTTTATGAAAGGCAAAACGCCTCAGGAGACTAAAGAGAAGCTTGATAAACATTATGGTGACTCTACACCTTCGATTAGAACAGTTAATAAGTGGTTTCAAAATTTTCGGACTGGCCATATGGCCACAAGTGACGCTGAACGTTCTGGACGGCCTGTGGAGGTTACGACTCCAGAAATCATTGATCAAATCCATGATATGGTGATGGATGACAGAAGAGTTAAGGTGCGTGAGATTGCTAGTGCTGTGGGCATCTCGACTGAACGGGTACATAATATTTTGCATAAACATTTGGACATGAGAAAGCTATCCGCAAGATGGGTGCCACGATTGCTCACGCTTGACCAAAAACGGAATCGTGTGAAATGTTGCAAGGATGGTTTGCAGCTGTTCCAGAAAAATCCGGAGGACTTTAAGCGTCGTTTCGTCACTGTGTATGAAACATGGATACATTACTATACTCCTGAGACCAAACAACAATCTAAACAATGGTTTACAAAGGGGGAATCTGCACCAAAAAAGGCGAAGACCGTTCCTTCGGCCGGAAAGGTTATGGCGACTGTCTTTTGGGATTCGCAAGGGATAATCCTCATCGACTATCTGGAAAAGGGTAAAACTATTACAGGTGAATATTATTCACCGTTATTGGACCGTTTGAAAACCGAGCTGCAAGAAAAACGCCCGCGATTGGCCCACAAGAAAGTCCTTTTCCATCACGACAACGCACCAGCACACACCTCAGCAGTTGTGGTCGCAAAATTAATGGAAATAGGATTCCAACTCGTTTCACATCCCCCCTATTCTCCAGACTTGGCTCCCTCGGACTACTATTTGTTCCCCAATTTGAAGAAATGGCTGGCGGGATAAAGATTTTATTCAAACGAGGAGGTGATTGCAGACACTAATGGATATTTTGCAGACTTGGACAAATCCTATTATTCGGAAGGGATCAACAAACTAGAACATCGTTGGACGAACTGTATAAGCCTAAAAGGAGACTATGTCGAAAAATAAAAAAGGTTTACCCCAAACACATAAGTAGTTTTTTTTTTTGCACGGACTTTTCAAACCAGTCTCGTATATATATATATATATATATATATATATATATATATATATATATATATATATATATATATAATGATATTATAAATTTTGATGCGAATCTTATACAGGTGACAGAGATTATTAGTATAATACATCTGGATTTCTTCTCTGTCGATGCCGACGTTTCAGATCCTGACGAGTTCTTCAGAATCTAGCACGAAATAGTTTCCACGTAAAATTTATTTTATGCTATTTCTATAAATATTTCAAATAAAATGTAAATTATTAAACTTCGTAGACAGCTTAGACTAGGCAATGATGTCCGATATTGTCTTTAGACGGTCTGCCATAAAACGTATTTTAATGGAGCTAGGGGCACTTATGGAATACCTATCATAGTATTTAAAAAATGTGCGAGCGAACTAAGAGTAGTCGCAAAGGTAATAGCAAAAATACCTTGCTAAACAATGACCCACCAGTTGCGTTGCATTCAGTACCAATGGTAATTATAGAAAAGCATCTTGTCAAACATCTGGACGAATATCATATTATCATCAGCATGGGCTTTAATAAGCCAAGATCAACAGAATATCTTCTAACTTATGTCATATATATTTAGATCCACGCAGTTGAACATTTTGGAGAACCTCGAGCAACTGCACTTGATATATCCAAGGAAATCGAACGTGTTTGACTCGACGGATTGCTGGCTACGCGACGCTTTTATGTAATTGTGAAAGGTTTTATTTATAGTGCCAGTGTTTCATCGGAGGGCGACTCAATCAAACACCTATACTATTAACGCCAGCGTGCCAGACTCTATATTATCTCCTACTCTCTTTTTTTCTTTTCATCAGCAATCTGCTGCATAGGATCAAACTGTAGGAAATCGCTCAACTTAACACAGACCTGAAAGAAATTCGATCTTAGAGAGACAGTAATCTAGTGGAATATACCGTTGCAAGAACCCAGGCGGCAGTTTCTGTTAAAAAAGTTAATGTTGCGGAACCGGTCATAATAGCGCTTTTCCACCCACAAGTCGCTCGTGTTGCATTTTAGCGTTTTCCCTGTCGCCCACTCTCTCTATTTCAATCCTTTCACACCAATAGGAGTATCAGTGACCCTATGCATTTGCCGCCTTAACAGTCATTCTCTAGGCATCTTGATTCTGCGCGACCTTACTTGGCTCTTGCATACCCATACCAAGGAGACATCTTACTTGGTTGGACAATCTTGTTAGAGGCTGTCTCCTTGATCTCCTACCTTCTTCCTTCCCCCCATTACTATAAGCTTTTCCAGGCATCACTTTCATCATAATGTGACCAAAATATTTCAGGTATTGTCTATTAATTCTATTTGAAAGTCGGTCAATTATACTAAACTCTTCAAGAATAGATCCATTAGAACAGTGTTCAGTATATGATACTCTGAGGGTTCTTCGATATGCACACAACTCAAACGTATCGGCTCGTCTTTTGTCAGCTTGTTTAATGGTCCAAGTTACCGATAAGTAATTTGGGAACATAAGGCAGAATAGCAATTCTAGCTTTGTGTTTTTTTGTGGCAGACCTTAATGAGTTTGATCGTCGAGCTTCTAGCCACAGACAAACTTCTTCTTACTTCCGCTTCACAACCACCATTGTTAGTTATGAGGGATTCCAAATAGTTGAAATGGTCTACAACAGTCAAACCAGCAACTTCATTTCTCTGTAGCAGACCTTCATTACGTCTAATAACACAGCCCCACAAAAAAAAAGTGGGGTATACTTTTGATGCGATATATCAGGTCCGTAGTATTTTTGCCTGCTGATCACGAATCTGACGTCAGAATATCGCCATCACATCTCAATTTTTTTCTAACCTCAAAAAATAGGTAAAAATTAGTAAAAATTAAGAAAAAATACATTCCTAAAAAATTGATTCAAGCTTTTTCATGAATCCAAAGATGTATTAATACGTATTCGGATACGATAAGCTAATATTCATCGGTTGGATTAAGCCATACAGTTCTGTTTTCTTTCTAACCTCAATAAATCAGACAGATATAGTGCTTCTCGAATGCAAAAAAAACGAATTCAAATTAAAATTCAAGCGATTGTTACCAAATTCGGTACACGGGGGTTTTTTGGGTTGCTGATCATGAATCTGAGGTCGGATTTGCAAAATTCAAAATGGCGGATCCAAGATGGCGGGCAAAATTTTTGAAAACCAACCGATTCCTACCAAATTTGGTATACAGTTGGGGAATCCTCAAACCTGATACTCTTAAACCCTAAACCCTGAAACCTTAGACTCCCACACCCTGTAACCTCAAAAAATAGACCTCAATAACCCTGTAACTTTAAAAATGAGACCCAATAAACTCAAAACCAGGACTTTTAAACCATATACTCTCAAATAGTAGACCCTTAAGCCCTAGAATTGCGAAGGTTAGACCCGCGCCTAACTTTCCTTTTTTGGCTGTATCTTGTTCTTTTTTCCGCGAATGACCTATTCAAAGGCTTTCTGCCCAAACACTTTTGAGGACTTGTTTCTTTTTTTAGCGACCAGCAATAGTCCGCTAGCATATGGTCATCCCATCGTCCTTGATACCGATTTTCTATGATTTTCAGATCTTGGTGAAAACGTTCCCCTTGCTCCTCACTTTAGTCACCAAGATTATCTGGGAAATCATCGATGTGGGAGTCCAGGAAATGTAATTTTAGATTCATTAAGCAACCTAATGTTTGAAAATTTTTTATACCATTTTTCTCGACTATTTCTTTATATTTAGGACTTTTATTATTTCCCAAAAAGTTTGTTGCGACTTCTTTAAAACTAAGCCAAGCAGCTTTTTCAACTTTATTCATTTTAGTAACAAATAATGAATCTTGAAACAATTTTCTTATTTGTGGCCCGTCAAATACGCCTGCCTTAATTTTAGCTTCAGAAAATTTCGGAAATTTTTTATGCAAATATTTTGAAACATGGGCCGTTTGTATCTAATGCTCTCGTGAATTGCTTCATAAGTCCAAGCTTAATGTGAAGCGGGGGAATAAGAACTTTTCTTGGATCTACCAATGGTGGAAACAATACATTATTTTCACCAGGAGTGAACGATTCTCTTGTTGGCCAAATTTTTTTCTTATAATGACGTTCCCTGTCTCTGCTATCCACAAACATTTATAACAGGGATAAAGTGTAAACCCTGACTGTTGGCCAAGCAATATTGTTACAATTTTCAGATCTCCACAAATTTTCCAGTTATGATCAGCATATTTTATTTTTATCAAAAGCTGCTTCATATTTTCATATTGCTCTTCCATAACTGTGGAATGAGCAATCGGAATGGGAGCGTAAACGTTGGTATTATGCAGCAAAACTGCCTTAATGCTCCGTTTAGAAGAATCAATGAACAGTCTCCATTCTTCAGGATCGTATGAGTTATTTTGAAATTCATCCATTAGACCTTTTACATCGGTACAATATGAAAGTGACAATTCCTCGTCCATTGTGAAATTTTTCGAAATTCTTCATCTCTGTTTCTATAATAAGAAATCGTAGCTTCTGGCTTAAGTAAATGTATTTTCTTTAAAAAGGAAGCACGATGCTCTGAACCATCTTTGGATAAGCCTAAATCTCTGACTAGATCACTAAGTTCTGACTGTGATACGAGTATTGGTTCTGGTTTACGGTTGTATGGTAGAAATTCTTTATCTGTGTCACTAGTATATGATAGGTTGTCACTAGAACATTCATTAGTAACAGTGTTTGAATCTTTTTCGACAGTCTCAATGTTTTCGGCATGAACTGATAAGGTGAAATCATTTGTTTCCATAACATCGGCATCAAGTGGTTCAGGAGGCGGAATTAGTTTAGTTGGTCTTGTTACTGTCGAAACATCGTTATAAGTAATAGTGCTTTTATTTTTTCGGTTATGCCTAGATACAACATTCATACAAAAGTAGCAATCATTTTCACTGTATGGTCTATTCCATATTGCTGGTCTGGAATATTTAATCGCCTTCTTATTGATGTACAACATTATTTTGCAAGGACTGCAAATGATGTGGGGAAACCCAATCTGTATCCTGGTGCTGTATTTCAATGTTAAAACAATCCTTATATAAGGTTTTAATCTTATACGTTATCGGTGACCCCATTTTACTCAATACGTGTTGACAGCAAATATAACAAAATGAATCACTGTTTTTATCGCACTTAAGAAAAGTCCTTGTACCGTGAGATCGTTTTCTTGTAGCATTATACTCTACATGAGCCAAGTCACCCACACATGAAGCGCTACGGTCGCTGGATGACGACGGCTGCGGGCCCGCTTTCCCACCCTGACCAATCGCCGATACTGGGTTTCCGAGTCCCTGCATCGTAATTCTCTTTCTTCTACCTGCCATGGCGGCATCTAAGCCGTTATCCAGGGACTCTGCCGGCTAGTGGAGTAACACCGTTGCCCACCGTCACCACGTGGAGGTGCCCTGGATGCAGGTAGAAGAATAAAAATCGACCGATGAATTTTCTCGGCGTTCAAAATGGCGCGAAAACATCTGCCATCTTGAATTTTGCAAATCCAACCTCAGATTCGTGATCAGCGACCCAAAAAATCCCCGTGTACCAAATTTGGTAAGGATCGGTTGAATTTTAATTTGAATTCGTTTTTGCATTCGAGAAGCACTATATCTGTCTGATTTATTGAGGTTAGAAAGAAAACAGAACTGTATGGCTCAATCCAACCGATGAATATTAGCTTACCGTGTCCGAATACATATTAATACATCTTTGAATTCATGAAAAAGCTTGAATAAATTTTTTAGGAGTATATTTTTCTTAATTTTTACTAATTTTTACCTATTTTTTGAGGTTAGAAAAAAAATTGAGATGTGATGGCGATATTCTGACGTCAGATTCGTGATCAGCGGGCAAAAATACTACGAATCTGATATATCGCATCAAAAGTATACCCCATTTTTTTTTTTTTGTGGGGCTGTGTAATCAGTGCTTTAGTTTTCGTTCTATTAATTGTATAGTATATAGTATTTACTTCCGGTGCAGAATGTCTCGGGTTCCAATCCCGGCATGTTGGTATACTCTTATTTAAGCCTGGCCACGAACATAGGTAGTAGTTGTTTGCAGAAATGCCATAACGTCCAAGACAGCACTACCGTGTTATCTGAAAGGTACCGTGAAATACCAAAATGTATGTTTCGGCACGTAGACGGGTTCTAGACATTCCCGCTGATATCCTCAGGAAAGGAAAAAGAGTAAAATCTCTACTCAGGGGGAAGGTCAACGTTAAAAAAAAAATCGGTAGCTTTGGTAGTGATTTTCAGGCACTCTGTATACAGTGCCTGCAAAAAAAGAATTTCAAAGAAGTTAATTAAGAAACCAATAATTCCGTATATGAAAATGAGCTCAAGTGTTCATTATTGTATCATACTATTTATGGTAATTACGATTGTGGATTGATAAGATTGGCAAATTTCTACGAGAATGGCGGAGAATTTTCTTAGGCGACATGACTGTCGGTGATTCTTATAACGGTAGTGTTGAAAATTTTTATACAGATGCAACGTGCAGTTGTTGGTTGGTAGCTATTGTAAGTGATCGGTGTCACACATTTCGTAGAAATTAGTACTCTTCAAGGCAGTTTATGGCGATTCACCACTAGCACTCAAGACCATTTATTACTGGATAAATGAATTGAGGCCGTACGAGCACTGCAAATGCACGTTAAAGACATCCGATTGAGGTTTCTTCTTAAGTAGTAGAACGTTTCAATCCACCCTCGTAGTAAAATTTATTAAAAGGCTCCAATTACTTAATTATTAATAGTTATACACCTCACAAAAGTTGAGCTTAACTTAGGACATCATGATGCTATCAGGAGAATGTAATTTATTCAAAAATAATATATATGAGCACGTTGATAATTTTATTTTCAAACGAAATAGATTGTTTACCTTAATTGTTTCCATAGTAGTAACACAAGAGCACAATTTTGGTTTGAAAAACTATACCCAGTGTAATAATTGTTAATTTTTACGTCACTAGTATTTAGGGAGCAACCACAGACTTATTAGAGGAAGACTGTTATCGGAATTAAAACAATAAAAAGAAAAATATCCATAAAATCTCGATATGAGACTGCTGCCACAAGTAAAATGGGTTTAAATAAAACTTGTCATATTTATTGATTCAGGCCAAAGTTACAACGATTTAAAAATAAGTGAAATTTCTGCTATTTTTTGTAATTTTACTACGATACAGGGTAAAATGTGGCGCCGCCATCGGCTCGTGGAGAAATTTATGCCGTTTGCAGTTTAGATAAAACAGCCAAAACATAATTCGCTCTCTTTTGTTCTAGAAATTTTAGTGTCAAATATAATTCTCATGCCAATTGGTAAACACCAAAAAAAAAAAGTTGATAAAATGTTTTAAAAGAGTAAGATCAGCAACTAGACAAACATCCTTTGTCAAACAATTTTAAATAATTTGGGGAGGCTGGATCCAAAAAGAAACTCGATGTTTATATAAGATATAATTCAACGGTGAAAAAATTTAGTTTACTCAATTTCCATTTGTCAAACCAAAATCCATTAGGTTTTAAAAAGTTTCAAAACAAATTATGAAATATGGATTAAGTAGCATAATAATGTGGGAGACATGTGGTGATCGAAGCAGTAAAGCTACTCAAACAACAAGGAAGGTTTTGTGTGTTTGGTGAGATTAGAAGAATGTATTAGAGTGTTACACCTTGGTCAAACGATTGATTCTAATCTCCACTATCAGCAATTACTAGATTGCATCGAGCAATTATTCGAATTTAGGGAGGAAGCGGCCGGAGTTAATCAACCGAAAAAGTCCTAAAAATGAAGCTGAGTGCGCGACGAATGTTGCGTTTGTTAACTCCAGCCCAAACGCACGAGGAACGATATTTCGAAATCGTGCTTGGAAAAGTTGTAGCGTCATCTGAAGGACTTGTGGCGTCGTTTGGTGACTATCGACGAAACGTAGACATACCATTACACCCTCGAGACAAAATGGCAGTTTAAACAGTAGATTGGCGAAGGGAAAAGTGTACCAAAAAAAAGAGCAAATAATTTAATCTGTGCCGTTAACGAGTATTATGCACAGTTCGAAACATTTTTTTTTTCTGAGGGAATAAAATATTGGAATCTCTCTGAACCAAATGTCAATATATTTAGATTAGGTTCAGAAATAAGTTTTTGTTTTTGCACAAAAATGTTATTTATTCATACCTTGTTTTTTAGGGGACTTTTCAATCCACCATCGTAGTAAAATTTATTAAAAGACTCTAGTTTAATATTTTCAATGTCCTTATTTATTTAAAATGTCGTAAAAAAAGGAACTCAAGAAAAATCAATTAATTAATTATTAATAGTTATACACCTCATAAAAGTTGAGCTTAATTTAGGACATCATGATGCTATCAGGAGAATGTAATTTATTCAAAAATAATATATGTGAGCACGCTGATAATTTTATTTTAAAACGAAATAGATTGTTTATCTTAATTGTTTCCATAGTAGTAACACAATAGTACAATTTTGGTTTGAAAACTATACCCAATGTAATAATTGTCAATTTTTACATCATTAGTATTTCAGACCTTTAGTGCTTTGTGAACAATTTAAAGCATTGGAAACTGTAATTTTACCTAGGATAATACCCAACTGAATTAAGCAATACGATTAACTTCCTTTTCGTAACTCATCTCACAGGAAGAATTATATTTGTGATTTTTCGGATTTCGGATTTTTTTTACGTTGGGGAGGCAAAAATTCGTTAAGACCTTCCAACAGTACTAACAAAACAACAAGCTATATATGGCTACATTTAATACAAAAACTATGCAATCTAACCATCAAATATAGAAAATAGAGGAAAAGTTATCTATAAAAATATATAAAATGCAACGTCTCTCTGTCTGTCTGTCCGTTAGTGCGCTTATCACTGGAGAACCACTTTTCCGATTTACGTACATTTCTTTTAAAAATACACATGGTCTCTGGCCAGGTTATAGGCTATATTTTATTACGATAGGTAGCATATGGAATGAGCAGTGACGATAATAGTGAATGAAGTCGGAAAAAAGTTTGCCGCTAGCGCGTTTCCCTTGCAATACACAGCCTAAACCATTAAATATGGAACAATATTATGTAGCAGAGAATATCTATAATCTATAATCTATAATATATATAAAATGCAATGTCTTTCTGTCTGTCTGTCCGTCCATTAGTGCGTTTATCAGGCGAGACCCACTTATCCAATTTACGTATCTTTTTTAAATTCATACATATATTCTTTGACCAGGTTATATAATAATAATATAATAATTTATATCTATAATATATATAAAATGCAACGTCTCTCTGTCTGTCTGTCTATCCGTCAGTGCGCTTATCCCTCGTGAGCCACTTATCCGATTTACGTGATTTTTTAAATTCATATCTATGTTCTCTGACCAGGTTATAGATATATATTTTATTACATCTATAATATATATAAAATGCAACGTATCTCTATCTGTCCGTCTGTCCGTTAGTGCGCTTATTACTGGAGGAGAACTACTTATCCGATTTACGTGCTTTTTTTTTAAACATACATATGTTCTCTGGCCAGGTTATAGGCTATATTTTATTACGTTAGGTAACATGAGGAATAAGCAGTGACGATAATAGTGAATCAAATCGAAAAAAAGTTTGCCGTTAGCGCGTTCTCTTGCAATACACTGCCTAAACCACTAAATATGGAACAATATCATGTAGCAAAGGATATCTATAATATATATAAAAATGTAACGTCTCTCTGTCTGTTTGTCCGTTTGTGCGCTTATCACTGGAGAACCACTTATCCGATTTACGTGCTTTTTTTTTAAACATGCTAAACCATTAAATTTGAAACAATATCTTGTAGCAAAGAATATCTATAATATATATAAAATATCTCTGTCTGTCTGTCAATCTGTCTGTCCGTTAGTGCGCATATCACTCGACAACCACTTTTCCGATTTACTTGCTTTTTTTTTGAACATACATATGTTCTCTGTCCAGGTTATAAGATATATTTTATTACGTTAGGTGACATAAGGAATAATCAGTGACAATAATAGTGAATCAAGTCGGAGAAATGTTTGCCGCAAGCGCGTTCTCTTGCAATACACTGCCTAAAGCATTAAATTTGGATATCATTTAGCAAAGAATATAATATATATAAAATGCAACGTCTCTCTGTCTGCCTCTCTGTCCGTTAGTGCGCTTATTACTCGAGAACCACTTATCCGATTTTCCCGGTTTTTTTTATTTCATTCATTTGTTCTCTGGCCAGGTTATCTATAATCTTTTATATAATATATATAAAATAATATATATATAATATATATAAAATGCAACGTCTCTCTGTCTGTCTGTCTGCCTGTCTCTCTGCCTGTCTGTCTGTTTGTCCGTTAGTGCGCTTATCACTGGAGAACCACTTATCCGATTTACGTGCTTCTTTTTTAAAACATACATATCCTCTCTGGCCAGGTTACAGGATATATTTTATTGCATTAGGTAACATAAAGAATAAGCAGTGACGATAATAGTGAATTAAGTCGGAAAAAAGGTTACCGTTAGCGTTCTCTTGCAGTACACTGCCTAAAACCATTAAATATGGAACAATATCATGTTGCAAAGAATATAGTATATACAAAATGCAACGTCTCTCTGTCTGTCTGTCCGTTGGTGCGCGTATCACTTGAGAATCACTTATACAATTTACGTGTTTTTTACAGATTTCTACATATGTTCTATATAATTCGATAAAAGCCTAGAAAATGGGAGATAAGGTGAGATAATGGAAGATAAGTATAAATAATGGGAGATAAGGAGAAATAATGGGAGATAAGCAGAGATAACTCTAGATAATGCGAGATAAGGAGAAAATAATGGGAGATAAAGAGAAGTATTGCGAGATAAGTCGGGATAAGCCTATATAATGGGAGATAAGGTGAGATAATGGGAAGAAAGGAGAAATAATGGGAGATAATGAGAAACAATGGGAGATGAGCAGAGATAAGCCTAGATAATGGAAATTATATAGAGATAATGGGAGATAAGGAGAAATAATGGGAGATAAGGGGAAATAATGGCAGATATTTTATTAAGTTAGGTAACATAAGGAATAGGCAGTGACGATAGTAATGAATCAAATCCACGCGAGCAGAGCCGCGGACACGGCTAGTCATACACAAAGTGGAATGTATTAGGCTTATGCAAGACCAGACGTGCAATACAGCAGATAAGTATTACCTTAAAATCAGGACACTTTTTGATTTTTTTATATGGAACCATCTACAAAGAAAAGTTTACAGAAATCCACCAACAGACAAAATTGATTTAGAAATGCGCTTAAGAAGAGCAGTAAATCAAATTACTGAAATTCAGTTGGAGAAATTTCTGGTATTTAAACAACAAAATACAAATACACGTTTTGGTGATCTAAGTATTCTTGTAAACAAGGGAACTAAAGATAGAATTATTAAAATGGACTCAATATCAGGCAGAGTAAACTACCCTTGTCTTTAGAATGTTTAAAAGATATGGCCTCCAAATTATACAAGTATATGCCCCAACTAGCTCCTCAGAAGATATCGAAGTTAAACAATTATACGAAGATATAACCTACGTGATTAGAGCAGAAAACACTCCTTACTTAATTATTACAGGCGATTTCAGTGCCAGAGTTAGAATACTAACTTCAATAAAATCTCAAATCGAGGAAACGTTGGTCTCAGTAACACAGATAAAAGAGGAGAAAAAAAATAAAGAAAAAAAAACCTCCAAAGATAAAATTTATATCTGATGAATACCTTTTTCAAAAAAACCAGAAGGTGGAAGATAGACGTGGAGAAATCTCGATTCTCAAACTAAAAATGAGATCGACTAGATCATAAGCAACAAAAGATACGTTACAACAGATGTAACTACCTTAAATAAATTTGATTTAGGGAGGCGCGACCACAGACTTATTAGAGGAAGACTGTTATCGGAATTAAAACAATAAAAAGAAAAATATCAACAAAATCTCAATATGAGACTGCTGCCAACAAACAAACAAAATGGGTATAAATAAACTTGTCAAATTTATTGATTCAGGCCAAATATACAACGATTTAAAAATAAGTGAAATTTCTGCTATTTTTTGTAATTTTACTACGATACAGGCTAAAATGTAGCACCCGCCACTGGCTCGTGGAGAAATTTATGCCGTTTGCAGTTTAGATAAAACAGCCAAAACATAATTCGCTCTCTTTTGTTCTGGAAATTTCAATATCAAATATAATTCTCGTGCTGATTGGCGAACACCAAAAAAGTTGATAAAGTGTTTTAAAAGTTCAGTAAGATCAGCAACTAGACAAACATCCATTGCCAAACAATTTTAAATAATTTTGGAGAGGCTGGATCCAAAAAGAAACTCAATGTTTATATGAGATATGATTTAACGGTGATAAATTTAGTTTACTTAATTTCTATTTGTCAAACCAAAATCCATTAGTTTTTTAAAAAGTCTCAATACGAACTACTCGAATTTAGGGAGGAAGCGGCCGGAGTTAATCTACAGAAAAGTTCTTGTCTTACATATTGTTGATGACCCAGCAATTAAGAAAGCTTGGCAGGAAATTTTGATACATGCACCATACAGCTAAAACCTTGCATGGTCAAATTACCATTTATATCCTTCCCTATAGGACTCTCTTTATTATGTACAGTTGACTTCTTGCACAGAAATCCCATAAGTTCTACCTTGACGAGGTAATGGTTCTACCAGAAAACTGATAAAAGATAATCTGCTAAACCGCACATGTTTGATTTCATAAACTTTATTTAAAATATAGAAATAAATTGTTCTAATTTGGCTTAAAAAAACCGAATATTACTTAACTATCCAATAGTTAACGTAAGAAGAAGTTTTATTTTAACAATAAAATTTAAGATCTCTTCCTATATTTTTTGTAACAATAAAAACTATCTATATTATACACAAATACATACAAAAATGGCACTAAAAAATATATACTTTTGAGCCAAATGCTTTTGTTAAGGAAGTTTTGTGACCAAACTTTCTAATTATCTATTAGTAAACTGAAAAAAAAAACCTTGCCATTTTTGTTTGAAAAAAAAAACTATAACTATACCAATTCTTGTACACTAAATTTTATTCCTAAATGCTTGGTAATATCAGCACAGATCTATCGATGTGATAATAATTAAGAACTATTCACAAATATACACTATATCAACTTTGCTAATCAATCATGATATATATTTAACTTTTTCCATATATGAACAAAATCAAATATATGTTATATATGTTTTTTATATCCATTCCAATGTCGTACCTCTCAAAATAACAAAAGCGCGTATTTCATATCAATTTCCAAGGCAATATCTTTCAACAGAGTATACACATAAAAGAACATTCAAAAGGGGATCCTTTCGACTTTATTTTAGAGTGAATATCAACCAATATAAAAAGCAGAATTAAATTGAACATGAAAACTGGCATATCCCTTTATTGCTATTATAGGAAGGAGTTGAAGAGAAGAACACAAAAAGGTAGATGCTTGAATATGAAAAGTTTACATGGCGTTAATAAAGTGAGTTGACATAGTTCAGAAAGTGATTTCCTTACTCAGTTTTTGATTTAAAAAATTATACAAACCGTTCCGAAAAGGCTTAGTTTCCGAGAGAAATAATTTTCAACTTTTAATATTGGTTTGGTGTTTCTAGCTTATTTTAGTCAGTTTTAAAAATAATTACTTAATTTAATATTTTTTATATTCTTAACTATTAGAAACATCGCCAATAGACTGGATAACCAGACATAAGCACAATATGTCTGACGAGACATTTGGACCAGAGTAGGAGGATTCTGATTATAAGAAAATTTTCCACTTAACATATCCCTAAAGGCCGACCAAAAAACGCATGATTATTCAAGAGAGTCTCATTAAATGATCTTTCCCCTTTGTTTTCGATGATTAAAAAGTGGGCTGCTTTATTTAAACGTGTCGTACATCCATTCAAGATGAGAAAACACGCAGGACACCCTCAAACCTCTACGACCGACGAGATTTTGACAAAAATTCAAAATAGCGTACTAAATGATCGCCGACTGAAGGTACGCGAGTTTGCTGTCTTTATAAACATCTACATGTCAGTGTCCACGACATTTCCACTGGAAAAATAGCCCCACAAGGCTCCGCTTGTTTACATCTAAACATGATCCAACTTTAACAGTTGACTCAAGAAAGTATGCGTGGAGACGATGAATAACGATTTGGTTATCAGATTTCTAAAATTTCAAATATTTAATGGTTTTCGGTAGGGTAGTTATGTGCATTTTAGTCGGGGTAAAATTTATTGAGTGTCAAAAACCTAATATGGTGGCTTCTTTTTCCTATGCTAAAGCATTGGTTGTATATTCTTGTAGTGGATAGTATATGCATCAGCATGATAAAATAATTTTGGTTGGCGGTTCACCGTAGTTAGCATATACAACACAATCTTCTTTAGTTTTGGTGCAAGTTACCTAATGTTGCCTTAGCCATACTTCGTACACTTTGTACGACCGTACATGTGAAGAAGAAATGCTCGTACACTTGTCATCTGTGGCACCAACTTGCATACTTTAGTTTTTTCTACTAGTGTACTGAGAGATGGAATCTCATTTCTTGATTCGCTATTTTTTTTTGTGATGGTCCTTGTTCGTTTGGCAATTAATCCAATTTGTGTATGATGGATGACTATCTGAACTGAAATGTATAATTTGGTATTTTTAGATTATTAGCTTAGGGGCTTCATTTTTCTTTCCTTTAACTTCTTCTGGTAGCTTACTGGTAAGCTCGTTTTTCTTATCCAATTCTTCTTAAAGACTACTAGCTGAGGTGCTGAGTCTTCATCACGGATATCATAATATCCTTGCCGACATAGTCCCTTCATATAGAAAGGGTTAGTTTCTATTAAGGCGAGAAGGTAAAGGATAAGACAACCAAACTAAATATAGTAATTTTCATTAAATCATTTAAAAATTCAAAAAGAGTCATGAGTTACAAAAACTATCTACTTCACTTTGTATAGTAAAAAATAAGTTGACAAGGCATTATAGGGTGCTATCTGGTTAGATTTGTATAGAATATTTCGCTATATTTTTGGCTCTACCGTGTTAAAATTTTCATATTTTTGTGTAGTTATGCAGAATTATCTTGCAACTATTGGTTTTGATACGTTTGTCTTATTATAAGGGACTCAAGAATTATGGAAAAGTAGGTTCTGAAAACATTCCCAAAGTAAATACTGTAATGTCAAGGGACAAATAAATAAGCAGGCTAGTTCAGGTTATTCCAAACAGTAAAATAAGTTAGCAAAAATTGCAATATATGTACTGTAATCATTGATCACATTTGATTTTATCCCAAATAACAATGTAAATAAGAAAACACTAATTTTACTGTCAGAATATCATGGTTGTAATTAGGATGAAATTTATCGTTCATTAATCAGAACGAAACCGTTCATTGAAGTAATACTAACCTTATTTGGAACTTACACAAAAACTGGCAGTTCGAATTGAAATTTATTTACTAAGTATATAAAAACTAGACAAAAATATATCGTTTTAAACTAACTTTAGCATCCCGGATTACATATATATATATGTATATATATACATATATATATATATATATATATATATATATATATATATATATATACATATATATATATATATATATATATATATATATATATATATGCACTGTATTTTTTTTAGTAATTTTATGTTTCTTAAGAGTTTTTTATGCAATAATGGTATATTTAAACTACAATATTATTGATTTTATTTAAAAGAATTGTTGTAGACTACATATTTGTATTTATTTTTAACATATGGCAACACTGTGTTGACAAAGTGATACATGAACGTAAATAAGTACAAACCTGTATCAGTCGCGATCGGAATCGAGTCAGGTACGGACGTGTTTCTGTGGCTTTATGGACTGTGATTGTTTGTTTAACAGTTTTATACTACTCAGTTATTAGTTTATTTTGTATGCAGTGTTTTAAAAAAAGTAATTGGACTATTTTCATTATGGGTAGAAAAGGCGATCTTTCACCACGTAAAAAAAGCTGAAGTGAAGGCCCTTGTGATTGCGAAACCGAGAAATATCACGAAGATTGGAAGTTTCTGAAGCTAGTGTACGACGCATAAAAAAGAAAATTGAGTCAGGGAAGGAATTAAGCCGAAAAGAAAGAAAAGATGCGGTAGAAAACCAATTTTCACTCCACGGTCGAGAGATGTTTGAAGAAAAATTTGTGTAGAAAACAGATTTGCTACCACAAAGGTAATAAAATCACAACTCCAGGATGCTAGCGTAAATGCTTCTGAGCGCACTGTTCGAAGAAATTGAAAGAATTAGATTTTTAAGGCCTGTCGCCCCGCCAGGAAGCCCAAGTTAACAGCTGCAATGAAAGCAAAGCGCCTGAAGTGGGCCAAACAATGGCAAAACAAAGATGTGGACTTCCGGAGATCGGTAAGATACAGCAATTTAATCAATAATTGATACATTATTATCATTTTCAGTTAAATAATGCAAATAAACACGGAAGTTTATATATTTTTCCTATTTTTGACAGGTCTGCTTCAGTGACGAAAGCACATTCGAAATTTTGCAGAATAAAGCTCAGTATGTGCGTCGTCGCCATGGAGAAAAGTTTCATCCTGATTGTGTCGTCCCGACGGTTAAACATCCCACCAAAGTAATGATTTGGTCAGTCATCAGCGGCAAGAGCACTGGACGTCTGTACGTCGTCAAAGGAATAATGAGGCAAGATCAGTACAAAGAAGTATTACAAAATCGGTTGATTCCGCAGCTCAGAGAATGGTTTCCAAATGGGGAACCATTCACTTTCATGCAAGATGGAGCTCCCTGCCACACTGCTCGGTCTGTTAAAGCTTTTTTGGTAGAAAAAAATATCCCTCTGTTGGATTGGCCGGGTAATAGCCCATTGAAAATGTGTGGGAGCTGATGAAAAGAGAAGTGGCTAAAGATGTGATTACCAACAAAACCCAGCTCCTAGAAAAGATTACTCATGTGTGGAATCATCATCCTCAAATGCAGGAGACAGTACAATCTTGCATTGATAGCATGCCGCGCAGAATTAAAGCTTTGATAGCGGCTAAAAGTGGCTCAACTAAATATTGACTTTTACTAACATTAATTTCACTTTTCTTTAAAACCTAATAAACTTATGCTTTTCTAAATTAATGCTGGTTTATTTATGTCAAATAAATAGGTAATTGATTGGATAATATAAAAATAAAAAACAAATCAATTTAAAATAATAAAACGGTACAATATCACTCGGTAATTAATATTTTACATGAAATCTTGCAGTGCGTCTAATAATTTGGCCAGGGACTGTATGTATATATATATATATATATATATATATATATATATATATATATATATATATATATATATATATATATATATATATGTATATATATATATATATATATTATATATATATATATATATATATATATATATGTATATATATATATATATATATATATATATATATTATATATATATATATATATATATATATATATATATAATATATATATATATATATATATTCATATATATATATATATATAGTTTATATATATATATATATCTATATATATATATATATATATATATCTATATATATATATTATATATATATATATATATATATATATATATATATATATATATATATGTATATATATATATATATATATATATATATATATATATATATATATATGTATATATATATATATTTATATATATATATACATATATATATATATATATATATATATATATATATATATATATATATATATATATATGTGCTACGTGGTGCAGCTGCTGTTAACATCAAATCTAGTGAAACTTCGAAATGAAATATTTAACCGTGTAATGAACTAATCAGTGTAAATCAAAATGGAGACTGTTCCGAAAGATATGTACAATATTTTGATATAGTATATAAAACATTATTTATAACACATTAATTTTAATTCAAACAATGTAGGAATGACAACTGAAATTTTACATACGTAATGAAAAACCGTAGTAAAAAGTTATGAGTTTAGCATCGTTTAGATAAATGACTTATTTAGACATAATTTATAATCTATCTACTACTCGGCGGTGCAAAAAAATGCTGCGGAGAGCTGCGATTTCTAAATTACGGCACATATAAAGAAAAAATTACATCACATCGATAATTTTCATACGAATCTTTTTATGCCTCTTCTATTTAATAAATTAGTTTTTAAAAATTAAGGGCAAAGCTACATATATAGGTGTCGCAAAAGGTCTTTTTCAAGAATATGAACATTAATATTATTGTAGACATTTTCATAATAAAATAATTATTTTACAATTTAAAAAACCGGTCAAGTGCAAGTTTGAACTTGCACAATTAGTGTTCCGTACGTTGTTTTTAAAATAAAAATTTTTGTTAGGGTGTTATAAGATGATCAGTCACTTCACAAAACACACCCCAAATGAGTTTTCAACAAAGGTTGTTTCCAATCTTTACTGAAAAACTGGTGACCTTGAAATTTTTTTTTTTTTTTTATATACCAAATAAATTATTAAAGGTAATGCACTCATGATAATTTTCGTCCACTCTATACCCCGTGGAGAATACTCCAGAATTTTTTCAAAATTTTTTGATCAGTACTTTTCGAGATAAAGGTAGGGGACAGCGATTTTTCGCGATTTTTTAAAAGTAATACGAAAAAAAGTGTGCGCAAATATTACATTATATGTATATTTTTTACTCGTGTTTTCACAAGCTTTCATTTGACACCACACTCGATGACCTAGTAAAAAAAAATTTGTTTTTCACTTCCGATTTCACCCCTCAAAACGAACCCCTTAAGTCAAAATTTATGTTACGATGGTTTAAAATGATCAGTGAATTCACAAAACACACCACAAATGAGTTTTCAACAAAGTTTGTTTCCAATCTTTACTGAAATCTGATGACCTTGAAGTTTTTGTTTTTTTTTTAATACCAGATAGATTATTAAAGGTAATGCACTCGTGATAATTTTCGTTCAATCTACTTCCCGTGGAGAATATTCTAGGATTTTTCCAAAATTTTTTGACAAGTACTTTTCGAGATAAGGCGCGGGACAGCGATTTTTCGCGATTTTTTGAAAATAATACAAAGAAAAGTGAGCGCAAGTTTTACATTATATATATATTTTTTACTCGCGTTTCACAACCTTTCATTTGACACCACACTCAATGACCTAGTAAAAAAATTTTTTTTCACTTCGATTTCACCCCCCAAAATTAACCCCTTAAGTCTAAATTTAACTTTCAAAACTACTTAGCTCTGATGAGGCCATCAGTTCCTATATTATTACCAAATTTCAAGTTTCTATGACAAAATAGTTTCGGAGAAAATCGGGTGTGACAGACAGACAGACAGACAGACACCGAAGTGATCTTATAAGTGTTCCGTACGGAACACTAAAAAGCCTAAATGTTAAACGCTATACGAAAGATATACTAATTTTTGTAAAAATTCTACAGTTTTTTTCCGAAGAACAGCAATCAAGAAAATTAATACATTTTTAGAGTTTGTTGAAAAACTAATGCAAAGGTTAATAATAATTGATACTGTTCCATAAAAAAATTAAATTTTGATAGAATTTTCCATTTTTTTTTAGAAAGTCACGAAAACTGAGAGAATTAATACTTTTTCTGAAATTGTTCAAACTGTTGCAAAGTTTAACAACAAACAAAAATTGTTTATAAAAAAAACTTTGAAGATTCAAGAAAATTTGTAAAATTTTCCAAATATCACAAAAATCAAGTACAGTAATATTTTATCAGAATTTGTTGCAAACAATTGCAAGGGTTTAACAACAATTATGAATTCGTAGTTAAGATGTGAAAATCAATGTTATTAAAAATATACATAATAATCGTAGTAAATCGAATAATCTCAAAAATGACCTTTCTCGTGTCCTCTAAATGTAGTTGCCCTCTTTATAAAATCATTACTTTTTTAAATATATATTATAAAGAATTCATACATTTATATTGATTATATTTCTTCTGATTTCAGATTCTTGTGACAATATCGTACAATTTTCGAGAAAAGATATTTTTATCCTGATGAAAAATCACTTAAAAAAGTGATATAATAGTTATCATTGACAATTTGGAAAATCGTCTTTCGCAAAGAAGTGGTCGCCTCATGCAGATTTGAAGCAGTTAATGAAAAATTTATTTTCAGCGACAGTGACTATTAAATCAGCGCATTATGATACGTATTACAGTTTAGTAATATATTTTATAAGTGTATTTATTACTTACGTATTTATTACTTTTCTTTTTAATTAATGAAATCCTGCAAATAAATGTTTTTTTGTTCGTCTTTGTAACACAACGTAGCAAATACTTATTTGCGATTCGAATGTCATAAAAATTAATTTTGTTGTAATAAAGTCCACCATTTTAGTACCATCATTTTACATATTACAATTTTTAATTAATTTCCTTATATAAAACACTGACCATCACGAATAATATTTTTTCCTTTCTCGAATTTGATTTTTTCGTAATAAAGTCTGCCATCTTGAATCTGTGATTTTAAATTTTACAGTTTTTAGTGTAGTTTTGAAAGTTAAATTTTGACTTAAGGGGTTAGTTTTGGGGGGGTGTGAAATCGGAAGCGAAAAATTTTTTTTTTTTTTTTTGCTAGGTCATCGAGTGTGGTGTCAAATGAAAGCTTGTGAAAACACGAGTAAAAAAATATATATATAATGTAATACTTGCGCACATTTTTCTTTGTATTTTTTTTTTTAAAAATCGTGAAAAATCGCTATCCACCCACCTTATCTCGAAAAGTACTGATCAAAAAATTTTAAAAAAATTCTGGAATATTCTCCACGGGGTGTAGATTGAACGAAAATTATCAGGAGTGCATTACCTTTAATAATTTATCTGGTATATAAAAAAACAAAAATTTCAAGGTCATCAGTTTTCAGAAAAGATTGGAAACAAGCTTTACTGAAAACTCATTTGAGGTGTGTTTTGTGAAGTCACTGATCATTTTATATCACTGTAACAAAATTTTTTTATTTTAAAAGCAATCTACGTACGGAACACTAATTGTGCAAGTTCAACTTGCACTTGACCGGTTAAAAAATTTTTATTAACGCCCTTATATAAGGCACTGACCGTCATACATAAGTTCCTTTTTTATTTTAACGTTTTGCTATTAAATTCCGTCATCTTGGATCTGCCATTTTGAATTTTCACATGTTTGTAACAAATTTGCAATAAGAAAGGTCAAAACATTATGTACGCTTATTTTCGTCAAAACCTACGAAGTTTTCGATTTTTGGCCACGTTTTCCCAGTTTCGCAACACTGTGCGTCGGTCTAGTTGTTCATTCTACCGGGCCTGTCGAATAAAAGCATTTAATGTGGATTTTGCTCCGTGCCCTGGAATGCCTAGATACGGCCCAAAATGCTACATCCAAAAATAGACTGTCGTTTAACCACTTCAATCAAGTACCATAACATTTGTTGACACTAAAAAAGTCTCAGAAGGGACAGAAGCCGTCGAAACCGGACTCATCTTTAGGGCCCAAAACACGTCGTTCCAAAAATAGACTGTCACTTAACTATATAAAATCAATAAATTTAGTTTGTTCTTGATAAAATAAGAGGGAACCTGCAAAAGCAGACACCGCCAATACCGGAGAACGAAGCTGGACCCGCTTTTTCCATCCAGAAACGGTCGTTTTTCGAGTTTTTGAGCTAAACTAGATTTATTGATTTTACATGGTTAAATGATATTTGGATCCACGTTTTTTGAGTACGAAAGCTGGGTTCTGTCTCGGCAGTGTCTGTCCTTTTGGGCGCTCGACTTTTGTAATGTCAACAAATGTTATTGTACTTGATTCAAGTGGTTAAACGACTCTCTATCTATTTTCAGATGTAGCATTTTGAACAATCCAGGGCACGGGAGCCGTAAAATCAATGTTAAAGGCTTTTATTCAACTTGCCCGATAGAATGAACAACTAGACAGACGGTTAGTCGACAGGTCAAAATTTCGGCTCGCCCTCTTG
Source organism: Pachyrhynchus sulphureomaculatus (assembly GCA_019049505.1). NCBI lineage: Eukaryota > Metazoa > Arthropoda > Insecta > Coleoptera > Curculionidae > Pachyrhynchus > Pachyrhynchus sulphureomaculatus. Next base: position 48,373,596 of record CM032449.1, read on the forward strand.
GTCACATACACACAGCTTTCAAAGTTATTTTCAAAACTGGCAGAGGTAAAAATTACAAATATTACAGCCTAATCATATTAGTGGCAATGAAAAAAAGTTTCTGTCTGCCTACCTATCTCTTGGAAAAAAAAAAATATTTAAATAATCATGTACTTGATGCCTAAAGTGTGTCGTCCTGTCAGAAAATCCAAATCGACCAGCACGGTAAAACTATCTTTATCCTGGGTACGACTTCTATTCCCGATTTAGGGGTAACTTTGGAATCTGTCTTTTTGTCAGAAGCGACCTCTCTTGCCAACGAGAAGAGGCTCTGGAGCCTCTAAACTTTGATGTTATGTGGGTAAAACCAACGACTCAAATAAACCACAAGGTTCATCTGTATCCTGTAACGACTACCAAGTGATACCAATTTTCGAACACTTTTCGCTTCTCTTGCAGATACCATCGATCATTTACAAAATTAATTATCCAAGTGCCGAAATTGCCATCCTGGGCGACTTTAATGTCCACAATATCAACTGGCCCAAATATTCAAATACTACCGACGAACATGGTCGTGAAGCTGAATCATTCTCAATCAGTTGTGGCTTAAACTCAGCTTATTGACGAACCAACACGGATCCTTGATCTTCTTGATCTGTTTTTAAACACACCAATTTGGAGATATACACGGTCACCGTTAATCCGCCGTTGGGTTCTTTCGACAATAAACTGCTTTTGATATCGAGTATCTGCTAATTCAGTGACAGAGAGGCGCCTAGGCCGCGCAGGATTTGGCACTACAAATCTGCTAAATGGGAAGATCTCATGCAATATTTTTCGAACTTTGCTTTGGGTGGACGTTTATTTTCGATCCGACCAACCCATCTAACTGAGCCATGGGAGGTCTCCGATGTTATTTTGGCTGGTATGGAAGCTTATATCCCTTTTTCTAAGAAATGCCCCTCCAATGGCAAGCCTTGGTTTGACTGAAAATGCAAAGAAGCTGTTGCTTCTAAACATATTGCCTACCGCCAATGGCGTAAAAATCCCTAACACCCATAAATCGTAACACCTTTTTTTGTGCCCGGGAACAGATGCAAAATAATTATCGACGAAACCAAGGAGGCACATAATTAACGAATTAGAAACAAACATTCTTGCATGTCCCGACAATTCCAAGTCCTTTTTACTCAGTCGCTAAGGCAGTTAGTCAAAATTTTCATCTAATCCACCATACCACCACTCACACGGCCAGATAATTCCATTGCAACCACACCTGTTGATGAGGAGAGCGAACTTGTTGGATGAACTATTTGTGTTTTGTTTCAATATTATTAGCGATCACCAATATGGCTTTCGTAAAACATAGATTCAACAGGAGATCTTCTGACTTATGTAACACATGTTTGGAACAACGCAATTGGACACTTTGGAGAATCTCGAGCGGTGGCTCTTGACATATCCAAGGCATTCACCGTGTTTGGCACAATGGACTGTTGGCTAAGCTACGCTCTTGTGGTATATCTGAAAAGTTCTGTTCGTGGCTCTCATATTTCTTCAGAGAGCGTTCTTTACGAGTGGCAGTCGACGGATTTCTTTCTAACATCTTCATAATCAACGCGGGTGTGCCCAAGGCTCCATACTGTCCTCCTTCTCTCTTTCTAATTTACATTAACGATTGCTGGAAAAGACCGGGAATCCAAACTACAGCTTTTGCAGACGACAGTACGCTTGTCTCTTCAGTCACTTTGGAACGCTCGGACATTCGCTGCTTAGGCGAATATCCGCAGACAGCAGGAGGTCGTTCAACTTCACAACAACCTGGAATCTAGGGGTGACAGTAACCAAGTGGAATTTAACGCTACAAAAACCCAGGCGGCAGTTTTTTCTAAAAAAGTTAACGTTGCTGAACCGACATTATTATGTCGGGCACTCCATTCCGTAGCATCGTCGCTCAATTTGTGGGCGTTAGTTTGGGAGCAAATATATCCTGGAATGAACATGTCCGCAGGCATAGCAAGGAGAGCTTCTCAAACAGTCGAAAATATTATTTTGAACCAGAAAGCTTTACACACTCCACAACAACTGTTAATTCTTTACAAAGCTCAAATTCGACCAAGAAAACTATGGAATACTGCTCCCATATTTGGGCTCCTTTCCACTCCAAACATACACTGCATTTTTGGATTATGTTCAGAGAAGAGCTGTTCGTCTGATTGGAGATCCGGAACTGACCGGCCAGCCTTGATTCGCTGGAACATCGAAGAACGTTGGCGACTTGAGTCTGTTCTACAAGTATTTTCATGAAAAATGTTCGAAGGATGTAGCCCGCTTAATTCCCTCCCAAAGCGGTGCATGTTAGAAATACACGTCGCGCTGGTGCTTCACATCCATATGGGTTCAGCTTGTTACTCCGCGTACAACGCTTTTCAAGCAGTCTTTTTATATGGAGAACATCATCCCTTTGGAATGGCTTACCCCAGGACTAGTGTTTCCCACCGAGTATACAAATTTACAGCGGATTCAAGAACAAACGTGAACGCTTTTTGCTTTTTTTTTCCGCACACAATGCCGCCTTCCTGGAGCGCTTTAGGGACTTCCCTGCAGCATCGGGTACTAGACCAATAAAAAAAAATTAGGCCTTAAAAGGAATTTGATCGGTGACCGATATAAAGTATCTGTCCATTCACCACTTAACTAAGTATTTACCCGTTTACACCACTTCTGGCAAAATGTGTGTGGGTGTTTTGATAATTCAAAGTTATTCTAGTTTAATTTTTGTTCATAATATCTAACTGTAAAAACGCCAATTGCAACATCGGACTCTTTTCACATAATTTTAGATAAAGGTACATTATTTAATACACAAACACAAAATATCTTTTTCCGGTCTGGGTTCGTCACTAAAAATTTTATTTAACATTTTATTGGCAGGTTAAACATTGTTCATTGCGTCGTAAGCTGGACGATCCAACAATTTTTTCTCTAGCTAACAGAATGACAATTATTCTGGTAGCACCCTTGATGCAACAGACTATTGCCCGTGAAAGTTGGATAAAAGTACCACAATAGCAACAATTAATCCAAAACT
>CM032449.1:48376768-48526768 GCA_019049505.1 Pachyrhynchus sulphureomaculatus
ACACAGCCCCACAAAAAAAAAGTGGGGTATACTTTTGATGCGATATATCAGATCCGTGGTATTTTTGCCCGTTGATCACGAATCTGACGTCAGAATATCACCATCATATCTCAATTTTTTTCTAACCTCAAAAAATAGGTAAAAATTAGTAAAAATTAAGAAAAATATACTCCTAAAAAATTGATTCAAGCTTTTTCATGAATCCAAAGATGTATTAATATGTATTCGGACACGCTAAGCTAATATTCATCGGTTGGATTAAGCCATACAGTTCTGTTTTCTTTCTAACCTCAATAAATCAGACAGATATAGTGCTTCTCGAATGCAAAAAAAAAAACGAATTCAAATTAAAATTCAACCGATTCTTACCAAATTTGGTACACGGGGGTTTTTTGGGTTGCTGATCATGAATCTGAGGTCAGATTTGCAAAATTCAAAAATGGCGGATCCAAGATGGCGGACAAAATTTTTGAAAACCAACCGATTCCTACCAAATTTGGTATACAGTTGGGGAATCCTTAAACCTGATACTCTTAAACCCTAAACCCTGAAACCTTAGACTTCCACACTCTGTAACCTCAAAAAATAGACCTCAATAACCCTGTAACTTTAAAAAATGAGACCCAATAAACTCAAAACCGGGACTTTTAAACCATATACTCTCAAATAGTAGACCCTTAAGCTCTAGAATTGCGAAGGTTAGACCCGCGCCTAACTTTCCTTTTTTTTGGCTGTATCTTGTTCTTTTTTCCGCGAATGACCTATTCAAAGGCTTTCTGCCCAAACGCTTTTGAGGACTTGTTTCTCTTTTTAGCGACCAGCAATAGTCCGCTAGCATATGGTCATCCCATCGTCCTTGATACCGATTTTCTATGATTTTCAGATCTTGGTGAAAACGTCCCCCTTGCTCCTCACTGTAGTCACCAAGATTATCTGGGAAATTATCGATGTGGGAGTCCAGGAAATGTAATTTTAGATTCATTAAGCAACCTAATGTTTGAAAATTTTTTACCATTTTCTCGACTATTTCTTTGTACTTAGGACTTTTATTATTTCCCAAAAAGTTTGTTGCGATTTCTTTAAAACTACGCCAAGCAGCTTTTCAACTTTATTCATTTTAGTAACAAATAATGAATCTTGAAACAATTTTCTTATTTGTGGCCCGTCAAATACGCCTGCCTTAATTTTAGCTTCAGAAGCTTAATGTGAAGCGGGGAATAAGAACTTTTCCTGGATCTACCAATGGTGGAAACAATACATTATTTTCACCAGGAGTGAACGATTCTCTTGTTGGCCAAATTTTTTTCTTATAATGACGTTCCCTGTCTCTGCTATTCCACAGACATTTATAACAGAGATAAAGTGTAAACCCTGACTGTTGGCCAAGCAATATTGTTACAATTTTCAGATCTCCACAAATTTTCCAGTTATGATCAGCATATTTTATTTTTATCAAAAGCTTAAGTAAATGTCTTTTCTTTAAAAAGGAAGCAAGATGCTCTGAACCATCTTTGGATAAGCCTAAATCTCTGACTAGATCACTAAGTTCTGACTGTGATACGAGTATTGGTTCTGGTTTACGGTTGTATGGTAGAAATTCTTTATCTGTGTCACTAGTATATGATAGGTTGTCACTAGAACATTCATTAGTAACAGTGTTTGAATCTTTTTTCGACAGTCTCAATGTTTTTCGGCATGAACTGATAAGGTGAAATCATTTGTTTCCATAACATCAGCATCAAGTGGTTCAGGAGGCGGAATTAGTTTAGTTGGTCTTGTTACTGTCGAAACATCGTTATAAGTAATAGTGCTTTTATTTTTTCGGTTATGCCTAGATACAACATTCATACAAAAGTAGCAATCATTTTCACTGTATGGTCTATTCCATATTGCTGGTCTGGAATATTTAATCGCCTTCTTATTGATGTACAACATTATTTTGCAAGAACTGCAAATGATGTGGGGAACCCAATCTGTATCCTGGTGCTGTATTTTAATGTTAAAACAATCCTTATATAAGGTTTTAATCTTATCCGTTATCGGTGACCCCATTCTACTCAATACGTGTTGACAGCAAATGTAACAAAATGAATCACTGTTTTTATCGCACTTATGAAAAGTCCTTGTACCGTGAGACCGTTGTAGCATTATACTCTACATGAGCCAAGTCACCCACACATGAAGAGCTACGGTCGCTGGATGACGACGGCTGCGGGCCCGCTTTCCCACCCTGACCAACAGCCGATACTGGGTTTCCGAGTCCCTGCATCGTAATTCTCTTTCTTCTACCTGCCATGACGGCATCTAAGCCGTTATCCAGGGACTCTGCCGGCTAGTGGAGTAACACCGTTGCCCACCGTCACCACGTGGAGGTGCCCTGGATGCAGGTAGAAGAATAAAAATCGACCGATGAATTTTCTAGGCGTTCAAAATGGCGCGAAAACATCTGCCATCTTGAATTTTTGCAAATCCAACCTCAGATTCGTGATCAGCGACCCAAAAAATCCCCGTGTACCAAATTTGGTAAGGATCGGTTGAATTTTAATTTGAATTCGTTTTTTGCATTCGAGAAGCACTATATCTGTCTGATTTATTGAGGTTAGAAAGAAAACAGAACTGTGTGGCTCAATCCAACCGTTGAATATTAGCTTAGCGTGTCCGAATACATATTAATACATCTTTGGATTCATGAAAAAGCTTGAATCAATTATATTCAAGTATATTTTTCTTAATTTTTACTATTTTTTACCTATTTTTTGAGGTTAGAAAAAAATTGAGATGTGATGGCGATATTCTGACGTCAGATTCATGATCAGCGGGCAAAAATACTACGGATCTGATATATCGCATCAAAAGTATAACCCACTTTTTTTTTTTGTGGGGCTGTGTAATTATTCCAATAATTATAAGGTGAAAGATATATAAGTTAAAACACTGCAAACAGCAGTGGAAAGATCTATGTTGATTAACGGCTTAAAAGACAGGAAGACTAACACCGTCAAAGAACAAAAAACAAAACTGAAGTGGAGCTTTGCAGGCCACAATGCAAGACAGGGTGATGAGAGATGGAATGTTGTAATACAAGGGTGGAGACCATATGGGCCGACGACCTGAAAAGGGTAGATGGCTTTGGATGAATGAGAGCAGCTCAAGACCGAAAACATTGGCATGATTTGGAAGAGGCCTATGTTCAAAGATGGACCATGAAGGGCTGAGAATAAGAAGACATAAACAACAAAAGAGTTTAAAACTAAACGTTTTAGAAACAATACAAATAAATCGATTAAGGACCACAGGTACTTTTCTTAACGACCAGGTAGGTTTAAATAATTCACCAGGTTTACTAGCGCTAACTTCAATATCTTCTTAAGTAAACAGAATGGGTGAGAGTATGCATTCCCGATGGACTTCTTTCAATACGTCGAAGGCGTTGATTATAAACTCACTATCAACGTGAACTTAAGCTGCCAGTATAGCTCCTTTATTATTCCGATGTCCTTATTATCAATTCCGATTTCTTGAAGTATTTGCAAGGAAAATTCACGGTGGCTATTGTCAAAAGTTCTTCTTTAGTAGATAATTACATCATACTTTTGGACGTAAAATTTTTGTATCAATAATTTGACAAAAAAGATATTTTCCCTGAATGAAGCTGATTTGCCTTTTGTGACTTTAATATAGTCTTAAGTTATTTGAAGGAATTTTTTAAAAACGTAACAGCTTTAGGAAATAGTTTTCTTTGGAATGGTAGGAAAAGTAGTCTTCAGTCAATTTTCTGTTATTTGCTTAGAACTGTATATCACTTAAAACATATAGGTTACTAGCCGTGCCCGCAGCTCCGCTCACGTGGACTTGATTCACTATTATCGTCAACACTTATTTCTTATGTTACACGTATTAAAATATATCCTATAACTTGGCCAGAGAACATACGTATGAATTAAAAAAAAAAACAGATAAATCGGATAAGTGGTTCTCGAGTGATAAGCGCACTAACGGACAGACAGATAGAGAGACGTTGCATTTCATATATACTATAGATTATATAAAATAAATGTAACTGCTTAGTAAAATAAAGTTAAATTCAGTATTAACAATACATCGATCTTACTACACAATCAACTATATTACACAGAGTAAAAGATGATGGGTTTAGAAATACAAAAAATTACCACAGATCTTCCTACAATCCGAGTAGAGTAATCTTTTATTTTTTTAAACTCACCCCATTCTAAAGAATTTTACTCTTTTTGAATAATTTATAAATTGCCGGGGACAATGTGTGTGGAAATAAAATTCTTATGAACCTGTTGGGCGTTATTTTTGAAATAAAGGAAACAACATCCGCTTCTAACGAGATCCTTTGATGTCTATAGGAATTTTCATTCCTTATTTAAAACTATACGCCAAATACGGATAAGCAATTTAAGTCCTCTTGCTGAGTTCAAACAATATCAGCTTGTCTAACTATTCTATTAACGATCCGATGAGATCTTTTAATGGCTTCATTTACGTTTCACAAACTGTAACTTTTATTTGTTACAGTATGGTGTTCGTATAAACAATATTAAAGCGTAGTATTTAAGCATTTACCTTTTATTAGTGAGACGTTCTAGCTGAAATTTCAATCAAAAAGAGCTTCGTTGTTACTTTGTGTATATGACTTGTTTAATTGAAGCCCAAAGCGTGTACTATTAAGCCGGTTTTTCCCATTTACGTTTTTCTATTCTTATTAGTGCAGTAAAAAAAGGCCAGAATAATGATGAGATAGGGATAATTTAGATACAGCAATATTATGATTATGTTTTTTTCCTCCTTGGGGTATCACCATCAGTATTGCCCAGAGTTTTGGACCTCGAAAAACCTTGATCTTTTTTTTTATAAATAATTGAAGTTTTTTAAAAACGCGGTTTTTGAGCTTAAAATATATATGTATAAACTTCGGTTATATAAGTCGAATGGAGACAAAAAAAAAACAAATTCTTCGTAATGAAATTTCCAACAAATCCTCGTTAGTCGCTCAGGTACGTACATAACCTACAAAATGGAAAAAAAAAACGCAAAAAACTGGTTCATTTTTTTGTACAGGTCGACTAAGAGATCGGTTTGAACTTTCAGAAAATATGCCTTTTATTATAATAAATATACCCTGAAATTTTGGTACAAAAATATTGAACCCAGTGGGAACAATTGAGTTTGTTATTTAAAATTTGAATTGCCCGCTATTTTATGCCACTTGGTCCAAAATGGATCTTTTTTTTTTCAAAATTTAGGTCTTTCCGATACCATTAAAAAAAATTTTGGAGTCATTTTAACTGTTTTTTTCTTAATCCTATAATAACGATTGCGTTTTTTCGGTCATTTTGAAAAACAAATTGTATATTTTTTTTTAATAATTTTTTTTTTTTTTCGAAATGACTGAAAAAACCCATTTGTTGTAATTTGATTAATAAACAAATGTTAAAAAAAACGGTTAAAGTAACTCCAAAAAAATTTATGTTAATGGCATCGGAAAGCAGACGTCAAGGCCTATTTTTTTTTTAAAAAAAACATCTATTTTGGACCAAATGGCATAAAATGGCGGGCAATTCAAATTTTAAAGAACAAATTCAAGTGTGTCCACTGGGTTTAATATTTTTATACCAAAATCTCAGGGTATTTTTGCTATAACAAAAGGAATATTTTCTGAAAGTTTCAAGCCGATTGGTCCACTTAGCTGGAAATAGAAAAATGAGCTTGGATCGATAAATTTTGTATTGTTTTAATAGTAATATCAGATTTCTTTTGGTTTTTGGTTGGAATCGTGAACAAAATTTAAGCATGAATATTTTTGGCCAAAGATATAAGGGGTTAAAGGAACGGGTTTGAGAGTTGGATCGAATATATCCTGTTAAATATCCTTTTCAGGGTATTTAAAGTCAAGGAGGAACAGCTGTGTTATTTTTTATTTTAATTCATAAAACATGTACGTTACAAGGAGTCAAGAAATCTAAAAGTCCCGTCATTTTTTAATATTTAAAAAAAAAGATCTATTTTGGACCAAATGGCATAAAATGGCGGGTAATTCAAATTTTAAAGAACAAATTTAATTGTGTCCACTGGGTTCAATATTTTTGTACCAAAATCTTTTTGCTATAACAAAAGGAATATTTTCTGAAAGTTTCAAGCCAATTGGTTCACTTAGGAAGATCGAAAAATGGGCATAGTCGATCAATTTTGTATTGTTTTAATAGTATTATGAGATCTTTTTTGGTTTTTGGTTGGAATTGTGAACAAAATTTAAGCATGAATATTTTTTGGCCAAAGATATAAGGGGTTAAAGGAATGGGTTTGATAGTTGGATCGGATATATCCTGTTAAATGTCATTTTCAAACCCCGCCTGCGGTGTTGAGGGATGACGGATAAGGGGGGGGGGGGTAATTCTACTTCAAAGTGAATAGTTACCCAAGCTTAAAACTCAGCCAAACGAAGAAATCCCGAAACAGAATAGCCGCTCTCGGTACCTGGAATATACAAGGATGGAGGACAAAGAACATCGAAGTCATACAAGTGTTTAAGAAGATGAACATAGATATTTTAGTAATAAGCGAGACGAAGAAAAAGGGAAGTGGAATAGAAGAAATAGGTGAAGTGATTTTTGGAGTGGAGTAAAGAAGAAAGAAAGAGCAAAGACCGGAGTTGGAATATTAGTAAAAAATAAGTGGAAAAGGAAAATAACATCTTGGGAACCCATCAATGAAAGAACCATAAAACTAAATATAACAATGCTAGGAAGAGACATGATAATATTAGGAGTATACGGCCCAACAGAAGACAGCGCTATAAGAGAAAAAGATAATTTTATGGAAACACTAGAAATAGAAACACAAAAAGTAAAGAAAAACCAAGAATTAATAATAATGGGTGATCTGAATGGGAGAACAGGAAGGAAAACAATGGACAATACCGTAGGACCATTCGGAGAAGACATTACCAACGACAACGCAGAGAGACTAATAGAGCTGTGTGAACTAAACGGCCTCAAAATAACAAACGGATTCTACAAACACAAAGACATCCACAAATATACTTGGACGCAAGAAACGCGAAACCTAAAATCAATAATAGACTACATTATATTTAAAAACGATACCACTATCAAAATAAAAGATGTAAGAGTAAAGAGAGGGGCAGAATGTGGAACAGACTATAGACTGTTTGTAGCAAACATAAAAGTACCGTGGTACAAGACAATAAAACAAACAGGAACAATGGCTAAAGAAAACAGAAATATTAATGAGATAACAGAAAAAGCAGACAAAGAAATAAAAATACAAAATACGCTTACTGCAAGACGAAACGATAAGAGACCTATACAGACGACGATTAGATCAAAAATTAAATGAATTTAATTACGACAACCTCCAACAGATGTATGACCACATACAAGAATGCATCAAAATAAGAAACATCAAATTAGAATCTGTGAAAAAACCAAAGAATCTATACAAGAGAAAAAAAGACTATACGAAAAATGGCTAAATACAAAATCAGAAGAAGATCTATAGAAATATAAAGAGAAAAATGCAGAAACGAGAAGGATGATAAACAAAGAAAAGAACGAGAGATGGGAAAAATCGTGCGAACAGTATATAAAAGGAACTAGAAGCACAGAGTCATGGAGAATAATTAAAGCATTAAGGACCAACCATAGAGAGAAGACGTATATAGAGTATATCCCAAAAAGCGAGTGGGAAGAATATTATAAAAAACTGCTGACAGAAGACAAGAATTCCAAGAATAGAACCCTGAAGAAGAACAGAATAAGGAAAAAAAAAGAGATAGAACTAAGCTATGAAGAAGTAAAGAAGACAATAAAAATACTTAAAAATAATAAATCTGCAGGGCCTGGAGGTGTGGTAAATGAAATGTTTAAGTACGGGTCTAATAAATTACATCTAATGCTGAGAATCATGTTCCGCAGAGCGATAAATGGAGAAAAAATACCAGAGTAATGGTCAAAAGCCTATATAGTATCTATATTTAAAAAGGGAGACGACAGAAAATGCACAAACTATAGAGGCCTAAGCATAATATCGAGTATGGGACGTTTGTATGGAAAAATTATTAAAACTATCATAGAGGAAGATGTAAATGGAAAAATTGGAGACCAAGCAGGCTTTAGGGCCGGAAAATCATGTATAGGCCAAAATATACACTATAAAACAAACAATGTAAAAAAAACTGGCAAAGAATAGAGAAGTACATCTAGCCTTCATAGACATAAGAAAGACCTATGACTCAGTACCAACACAAAGATTATGGAACGCAATGAAAGAAATAGGTATTGACAAAGAACTAATAATATACGCAGTAAAAGCTCTCTACGAAAACAACACAGTGAACATAAAAATAGGATATAAAATACGGAAGAGACTCCAAACATCAAAAGGCCTATTACAAGGATGCTCTAAATCCACAACACTATTCAAAAATATACCTCGAACAAACATTAAAAAAATGGAAGCAAAAATGTAGTGGAATGGGAGTCCCAATACGAGCAGATTACTTATATACTCTAAGTTTCGCAGACGACCAAGTAATTATAGCGCAAGATGAGGAAGACCTCAGTTATATGGTAAGAAAACTGAAAGAAGAATACTCTAAAGCAGGATTAGCAATAAACTTTTATAAAACGGAATATCTAACAACAAAGGAGGAAAATGCGGAGAATTTAGAAGTCGATAACGAAACAATAATCAAAGGAACAGATAGATTTGAATATTTAGGAACTATCATTTCAAAAAACGCAATATCAGAAGAAGAGATCAAAGCTAGATTAGGACAAACGCGGACATGCATAAGACAATTAAATTCGATACTGTTGGACAAACACATTACAAAGCGAAACACAATACGTATATACAAATCAATAATACAAAGCATAATGACATACGGGTCAGAAACATGGACGATCGACAAAAGAAACAAATCTAAAATTAACGCGGTAGAGATGGAGTATTGGAGAAGATGCTGTAGAGTGACACGTATGGAGAGAATAACAAATGAAGAAATAAGAAGCAGAATGAACATCAAATAGAACGCAATAAACACCATTGAAGAAAAACGATTAAAATGGTATGGACACATAAGACGGAGCGAAGATAATAGGTGGATAAAGAAAATAACGGAGTGGAGCCCTATAGGGAGAAGAAAAAGAGGAAGACCCAGACGATCGTGGAGAGACGATGTGGACGAGGCTATGGAGGATAGGGATCTAACCGATAGAGACTGGGAAGATAGAAACGGATGAAATCAAAGGCTGAGAGAAGGAAGACAGCGTCAGCTGTCGAAAATCCTCGATATATATAATATATAAATGTCCTTTTCAGGATATTTGAAGTCGAGAAAGAACACCTGTGTTATTTTTTACTTTAATTCATAAAACGTGTAGGTTATGAGGTGTCAAGAAATCTAAAAGTCCCATAATTTTTTAATATTTGCAATTGGTTAAACATGTAATTGGTCAATAAGGTAGGAGAAAAAGATAGAGAGGTTGCTTGGAATATATTGTGTTTTCATCCATTCAGGGGTTCTTGGAATTAATGAATCCGAATATTGTGTTATTGTTTCATTACTTTTAATTAGTCAAATATGTAAGGAGATAGTGAGATAGAGGAGAGGGTTAGAGGGGTCGGTGGGTTAATTGTAGGCAGTGTAGGGAATTATACCTATTTATGCCCTGCAGCCTCTTGGCTTATTGTGCTTCCCTCTCTTAGTTACATAAGCGTTCGTTTGAGAAAGTTTATTAGACTCCTTCTCAGTCCTTCATGTTGTAAATTATTGCTATAATGCAGATCTCAAAATAGTTTATGTCTGTCCCGAGTTAAAGTCGTTCATTCATATAAAATGTGCATATAGTTCACTCCACTTTAGCACATAGTCTGTACGTCTTGAGACCATTGTGCATACCTGTTTTTTCGTAAAAACGATAGTGGTCGGTGATCAGTCCCACTACTAGTTTGGTCTGGGCCCTTGTTAAACAAAGGAATTCAGTTGTTAATTTTTTTGAGGTGACTCCAATTACGTCCCTTGTATATCTTTAAACAGATGATGTGAGCCAAACATCTAGATGTTTCTAATAGAACTATTAATTATCGTTTTTATCATCTGTTGTGGTATATCAAACGCTGGTTCTGGACTTCTGTATATCTTTGTAGCTCTGAGTTGTGCTAATTCGTCTGGTTTTCTATCACCTTTTATCTCCAAATATCCTGGAACCCACAGTATTTTAGCACTGTTTTTCCTGGAGGATAGTTCTAACGGGTCACGATAACATACCATCGTGATCTTTGAGTTGGACTAATAGGTATATAAAGTCTTTAGAGCAGCATGACTGTCTGAGAAAATATATATTTCTTGGTTGCGGTAGTCCGGTATAATATTCCGGTGTACCCATGTTTGTATTTCTTGAATTTCTACCTGAAATATTGTTGCACTTATTCCTAATGAAATGCTAAAGCTCCACTCCGGCTTTTCTGCGAATTTTCTGATCCGTCTGTATAATAGATCAGACCTGTTGCCTTCGTCGGAGTCACCAGCTCCATCCATAAATTTGGATCGCACTCAAATTATACGACGTTGTCCTATAGTCAAATGATATATCAGAGTTTGTCGGCGATTAGAGCTATAACTCTTGTTTACCCAAATTATGTAGGTTGTTGTTTTCACTACCCATTTGTCCTCACTCGATAGGCGTTTTTGATACCCCATTTTTTATGTATATATCTAGGGGTATTGGTTCTATAATTACTTTTGTAGTTACAGTAAGTGTGCTTCTTATAACCCCGGTGGAACATAAGCAAGCCGACCTCTGCAGCAGATTTAACTCCATGATTGTCGTTCTCTGCTTTGATTTCGTCCACCATACTATCATTATATACAAGATTTTTTTGGAATTTGGTTATTCCAAGTTAATTTCGTGTCTAGTGTCCGGCCCAGATATTTGTACTCATTAATGATTTTTATTCATTCTCCAAAGACGCTCAGGTTGGTGTAATTGCCTTAAATTTTTCTTTTTGTGAATGGCATAACAGCAGTCTTTGCAGCGTTTACTTTCATGTTAAGTCCTTTAGACACAACGTTGAACATTGATCCCTTTGCACGAGCTCTGCTATAGTGATGGCATACTTCCCTTGGATAAATACAACTATATTATTAGTATATCTCTGTTCGTAAAAGTCCTTTCAGTCAGCAGCTCATACATCACTAAGTTCCAGAAGAATGGCGATAGCCCTCCACTCAGTGGATATCCTTGGATTACCTCTGCTTCTAAGGTGGCGTCATGTAGCTTGGATTTTATTTGCCAATACAAAAGGATATTGTTTATCTACCTGCTATTCACCTGCTTGTGTTGTCGATATCTTGTCTTTGAGATTGCAATTTGAAATTTTCATCTAATACGCTTTATCAGCTCTAATTGCTGTTGTTGTATAATGGTTTAGTTGCTTACAATAACTGTAGAGTTCACGAAGTTTGTTCGTTCGTTTTATATTTTTAGTTATCCAAGAAGCGTAAGTATATAATTATTGTTTTTCTTCGCATAGTTTTAACGGTACATGTATATTAACAAAGTTTAATATACAATTATTGAAGAAATTCATTGCTTTATGTATAATGTATATGTAAACAATACTGGGCAGCAGGAGTTGCTCAAGGTCTTCATTGTTACCTTAATTATGGATTCGGCGTGGTGCAAAAGAGTATCATTCCTAAACTAGAATATAGTATTAAACAATTTATTTCTAAGGTTCTATACCGCTCTCCCAGGGAAAGACTGTAAAATGTAGTAGTTTAATCTACAAACATTTTAAAATTACAGCTAATTGCCAAGACGGAGGTTTTTAGTTTCATTATCTATTCTGTGTTATATGCTGCTTTGACATGTCATTTAAAAACTCTATATTTGTTTGCGTTATCTCTTCTTCAGCCTGTGTTCATCTACTCCTGAATGTAGGCCTCTTCAAAATCCTTCCATGCCCTTCTGTTCATTGCAGCTTGCATCCCATTCGTCCCTGCAATTTTCCGAATGTCGCCCCACAATCGCTTTTATGGGTTTCCCACATATTTCTTGGTCTCCCTTCGACCCCCTACTAATATTTTACTAGTCCATCTATTCGGATCTTGTCTCACAATATGGCCCACCCATTACTACTTTAACCGTGCTAATTTTTCCACTACATCTCGTACTTTTGTTCTTCCTTGGATATCTTGGTTTTTGATTCAGTCTCGAAGGCTTATTCCAAGCATGGCTCTTTCCATTGCTCTATGTTTGATTTGGAGCTTGTTAGCTAAGTTGTGCGTTAGTGTTGTAGTTTAACAAGAAACACGCATACGTCACTTTTAACTAAGCTACGTAAAGTGTATTTGTTTGGAGTTGATAGAAGAATTCTCTCATTGTAGATACATATACATGATGGGGTGTGCCCAAAAAGAAAGAAATTTCTTATGCATTTTACTGGATTTGGTACCTGTTTTAAATTATTTTTAAGGGCTCACCCTATTTTAGGCAGAAAACGTCTGTTATACAATAGAGTCATAAAATGTAAATGAGGGTTCATCTGTGGCATAGCCGTCCAAGCGTAACCTGCTTTTAATGTTTAATAAATAAAAAGTTATAGAAATATAAGATTTATTACCAAAATTTTTTAACCTGTAGATCTATGTATAAATACAAATGCACAATTCACGATATATAAGTACTTTAATTACAATCAAAAAGAATCATCATCTTCAAAATCTGAAGACTTGACTTCTCTTAAATTGATAATTAAATGTTCTATTTCTACAGTTTCTTCGAAATATTCGTCAAGTTTCCTCATTTTTTTTTCTTCTACAATAACATGTCGAATGGCAGTTTTTCAATTGTCCTCTTTGATCCTCTCTATTCGGGCGAATAATAATTGCCTTACGTCTTGAAGTGAGAACATGCATTATACAATTATTAAAGACGTTCCACTTAGGACTTATTGGGATAACTGGTGACTTCGTTATATTTTACGACTTTGCTGAATGTGGCATATCCAAGACTTGTTCTTCCCTAGATTTCCGCATCTTGGTTCTCTACTCCTAGTTAGATCTTGTGTCCTAAATATATGTACGAGGGCACGTTTTCGGGCAATTGGTTGGCAACGATTACGTCTATGTCTCGCAGACTCAATATTTTTATTTTATTTGTGTTCATTTCTGGTTCAACCTTTAAGGAATCCTCATGGAGTTCTATCACCACGATGCCGAGTTCCTCTGCTGTCTAGTTAATAATGACAATGTCATCTGCCAACCTTAAGTGGTTGAGTCGTATGCCCTAGCCCTTCCTGAATCGCGCTTGTTCGATGGGCTTTGATATTAATCTAACCTGCTTGATAGTCTGTTTGTTATTATTTTAGTAAGTAGCTTATATAAATAGAACAGCAAACTAATAGGTCGATAGTTTTCTATGTTATCTTGATCCCCTTACTTATACAATAAGATACCTTACGCCTTCGGCCACCTAGCTAGGATTCTGGTTTGCATTAGACATTTATCAAGTAAAATTCGTATACTTTCAAGTAACGAATCACTTTCTATTTTTAACTTGTCGCTGTTCATCCGAACTTCGCTCGGGCATCTACTGTTTTTCATGAGTTGAAGCGCTGCCCTCAGTTCTCCTGGGCTTATTTCAGGTATTTTTTCTGACCCTAGGTTTTTAATCGTTTTACTGCGGTACTGATCTTTATTGGATCCAGAACTGCACAGTGTTTTATAGAATTCCTGCACGGTCGCAATGATTTCATCGTGATTAGTGACTGTGATACCTTGTTCACTTTTTACTTTGGTCATATTTGTTCTTCCTCTAGAGAGTTTGAATTGTAAGACTTATGAGTTTTGTACTAAATTCTAGTACATTCTCTAGGATGTTTTTATTAATTTCGTTATTTAATTCTCTGTATGCTTGACTGTTTCGATTTATTTGCTTTCTTTCCTCCAATAGGTTTTTTTTTCTTAAGCTGATTTTTCCCAAGCTATTCTTTCCCTTTGAACAGATATTCTTTGTAGCCACTTGTACAACTTGCCCCACACACATCTTTGGGGTCGACTAGTTTGGAAATCAGAATTTGTTGGAATATGCCTTTATTTTCCATTAGATTGGGCAATGTTGGAAATCGCTATTTTTGTACTAACTTTGTTCTTTCGAACTTGGTGTTAATCTATATGGTTGCGATAACAATTCGATGATCGCTGTTCATGTCGAATTTGCGTTATAGCACAGATTAATTAAAGGATGTTACAGCAAGTCTTCAAAAAATTATTTTTATTTTAAGTGGAAATTTTTATTTGTTCACCTAACTGATAAAACACAATTTTTTTGCATTCGCCAAAATTATTTATGAGACCCAGAGTTTCCTTCTTCTTTCCTTCTAATGTTCCTAATAATTTGGACTCATGCTCGTCTATTAGAGAGTAACAGTTTCCAAATCTAGGTGAGCAAAATATTCCAAAAAAAAAGCCATTGAAAGTGAAGTTTTCACATTGCAATAGTCGCGAAATTATTTTTATAAACTCCTCATACACACACACACACACAAACTTATGGAATACCCCGTATTCCATAAGTCTTATTTTAATTGGTAGATTCTTCCTCAAAGAAAAATAAAACGACAGCGACTGATAAAACTCTTTTCCGGGATTGATGAGGACACCGCATTCACACGGACATGCAAAATCTAATAAACCTGGGTTTCCGAGAAAAAATAAAGGGAAAATATGCGAGGGTCGAAACCGGAAAGCTTGAAAATGGAATTTCTCGCTACTCCCACATACCTTATAAATTAGGTTGTGTTAAGAATTCGAAAACGCTGGAATTATTTATTGTTGGGTAAAAAATACCATGAAAGAAGATTTTCGTAGGAATTATTTTAATTATAACCAGCACAGGAGAATACCTCTTAAAAAATGTTTGTCTTGAAAAGAAAGCATTATTAACAAAATAAGAGTTGTGGTTCAGGAGAATGCTTGTTTGTACGAAATTAATTTGGATGTTTCGCCGCAACGATAAAAAAAAAATTCTATTTAATTGAAAATGAAAAAAAAAACAACAGTATCTTTTTAAATTCTTATTTTGTTTTACCAAGGATAGAATTGAATATTGAAATTTTAAAAATTACAAAAAGTTTTTTCAACAATATCAAAAACAATTTAAGTTTATAAACAAATTAGAATTTCGAATTATTACAAAAAAGTAGTCATTTATTAGTCTCTTTTAGAAAAATTCTTCACCTACTTTTTCGACGAGAATCTGTCAATAGATTTCGAGAACTTATATAAAAAATTCTTGGAGAAAAGAATAACAAAGGGAAGTTTTTACTTACATACAATTTCACTTCTATTTAATATTGCTAAAAATAATTTTTTGCCATAATTAATTTTAAAAAATTGTTATTGACGACGGCACTAAATAAGGAACCGAAATTTGAAGTTATTGTTTTTTTTAGACGTTTTTTTTTTATTGTTCACCTCCACGCCTGAGTAGGGATTTTACCGTTTTTTTCGTATCCTAAGGATATCGGCGAGGATGTCGTAATTCCCGTCAACAGCCCATACCACCACTCACACGTCCAGATAATTCCATTGCAACCACACCTGTTGAGAGAGCGAACTTGTTGGCTGAACTCTTTGCTTCACATTCCACTGTCGATTTCCAAGGAAAATCACCACCTACTATTCCCGTATTGCAGTCAAGGATGCCCGATGTTGTCTTCAGACAGCGCATCATAAAGCGTATTTTAATGAAGCTAGACACCAAAAAGGCTTCTGGCGCTGACGGAATACTTGCCATAGTTCTCAAAAACTGTGCAAGGGAACTAACACCAGTTTTCTGTAGACTTTTTAACCTATCCTACAGAAAGGGAATATTTCCGTCCTGCTGGAAATGTGCCACGGTTCAGCCGATAACTAAAAAAGGCAAGAAGACCTTGCCAAATAACTACCGACCAGTTGCACTGCTTTCAATAATATCGAAAGTCATGGAAAAGGTTATCAATGAGCATCTTCTAAAATATCTTGAACGATTCAATATTATTAGCGATCACCAATATGGTTTTCGTGAACATAGATCAACAGGAGATCTTCTGACTTATGTAACACATGTTTGGAACAACGCAATTGAACACTTTGGAGAATCTCGAGCGGTTGCTCTTGACATATCCAAGGCATTCGATCGTGTTTGGCACGATGTATTGTATGTCTGAAAGGTTCTGTTTGTGACTCTCATGTTTCCTCAGAGAGCGTTCTTTACGAGTGGCGGTCGACGGATTTCTTTCTAACACCCTCACTATCAACGCCGGTGTGCCCTAGGGCTCCATACTGTCTCCTACTCTCTTTCTCATTTACATTAACGATCTGTTGGAAAAGACCAGGAATCCAATCTACAGCTTTGCAGATGACAGTACGCTTGTCTCTTCATTCACCTTGAACGCTCGGACATCGGCTGCTCAGGCGAATATCCGCAGACAGCAGGAGGTCGTTCAACTAAACAAAGATCTGGAAAAAATTCTATCTTGGGGTGACAGTAACCCAGTGGAATCTAACGCTACAAAAAAACCCAGGCGGCAGTTTTTTCTAAAAAAGTTAACGTTGCTGAACCCGACATAGTTATGTCGGGGCACTCCATTCCCCTAGCATCGTCGCTCAATTTGTTGGGCGTTAGTTTGGGAGCAAATATGTCCTGGCATGAACATGTTGCAGACATAGCAAGGAGAGCTTCTCAAAAGTTGGGAATATTATTTAGAACCAGAAAGCTTTACACCCCACAACAACTGTTAATTCTTTACAAAGCCCAAATTCGACCAACTATGGAATACTGCTCCCACGTTTGGGGCTCCGCTCCCAAACATATACTGCATTTGTTGGATTCTGTTCAGAGAAGAGCGGTCCGTCTGATTGGGGACCCGGAATTGACCGGCGGCCTTGATTCGCTAGAACATCGAAGAACGGTTGGCGACTTGAGTCTGTTCTACAAGTATTTTCGTTGAAAGTGTTCAAAGGATGTAGCGCGCTTAATTCCTCCCAAAGCGGTGCATGTTAGAAATACACGTCGCGCTGGTGCTTCACATCCGTATGAGGTTCAGCTTGTTACTCCGCGTACAACGCATTTCAAGCAATCTTTGGAATAATTTACCTAGCGCTGTGTTTCCCACCGAGTACAATTTACAGCGATTCAAGAACAACGTGAATCGCTTTTTCCGCACTCGTGCCGCTCCTGGAGCGCTTTAGGGACTCTCCTGCAGCACGTGTGCTGGACCCATAAAAAAAAAACAAAAAACCTTTTAGTCAACGTGGTAATGCTGCCACGGACGTTATTACATTTCTGCGAACAACTACTACCTACTTATGTACCTATGTACAAATGACTTTTTGAATTGTTTTAATTATCTGATAGATAACGAGTTAACAAGAAAGTAATTTGTTCTCTTTGGTCCACGTTTTGACAGTTTATTTGGTAATCTTTAAGATTTTAAAAATGAGATTGTTTCCTTTTTTGATTATAGTTATTTACACATTTATAGTAGTAATTTGTTTACAAAAAAAAATAAAATATATTAAAGTAACTTCTGAGAATGTTACAACATTAAAAGGAGTTTAAAAGCTTTATAACAAAAAGAAAATAACAAAAAAAAAAAACAATTTCGGAGAATATAAAATGGAATTAAAAGAAATGGCTTTATATTTTTCCAAATTTATTGCAAAAAAAGTATAATCCAAAGTTTTGTTTTCCTTCCCCCAAATGTTAGCACTTAATTTTAGTTATAAAATTAATAATTTAACAAAATTTGTGTTGTGCAAAAATAGTAACATTCCCAGAAAGTTTTTTTATTATAATCAAATGAATACCTTGTTGTCATTTTTAGTGATCCGTACAGAACACTTTTGGGATCACCTCGGTGTCCATCTGTTTGACTAACTTTCACACCCGATTTTTTCCGAAACTATTTGATACAAACAGTTGAAATTTGGCACAAATGTAAAAACAATTGAGAGCCGTGTAGTTTTAAAAGTTAAATTTTGACTTAAGGGTTAGTGGTAAGGTTAGTTGTAGGGAGTGTAATCAGAAGTAAAAAAAAAATACCAGGTCATCGAGTGGGGTGTCAAATGAAAGCTTGTGGAAACTCGAGTTCTAAAATATACCTATATGATGTAATACTTGTGCACGCTTTTCTTTGTATTTTTTTAAAAAGAAGCCTTGTCTACCCATCATATCTCGAAAACTAACCTGAACTAACCTGATCAAAAAATTTTAAAAAAACTCTGGAATATTCTTCATAAGGTGTAGATTGACCTAAAATTATCACACACCTTTGATAATTTATCTGGTATATATAAAAAAAAATTCAAGTTCATCAGTTTTCACCAACAATCAGAAACAAACTTTGATGAGAACTCAGTTGGGGTGTGTTTTGTGAAGCAATCACCGTACGGAACACTAACTGCGCAAGACCAACTTGCACTTGGCCGCTATTTTTATTTTATTATATTTTCTTTTTTCCAAACATTATGTATTAATTTTTCGGTTTCTTGTTCAAATTTTGTTACAAAACTTTGTCTTACTACTGTAACATTTTCATAGGTGGTATTAACGTAAGATATTTTTCATTACATTATACAAAGAAAACGATTTTGCATGTCGAGTCGATTAGTAAATGGACAAAACGATGACCAAAGAAACGTAACCTCAAAAAAACAGTCCTTCTATCTCGCCATCTAACATGTTGCAAAGGATTATAAATCTTTTAAATTACTATTATTATAATTACCGGAAATTCCAAGTACATGTCGGTAAAAAAAGTTCAAATTTTTAGGACTTACATGGTTCAAATAATTCCTGAATTTGATCGGAAACAAAGTGGCTGCCGGTTTTTGTCCGAAACTAAATAAACTTCGTTATTTCTTGTAAAAGCCCATTTATATTCCATCATCTTAAAATTTTACGAAAAAATTTAATTCTTAAACATGTATCATGTTCTATACTTTAACTGTAGTTTAAATATTCAAACAGTAATTCCAAATCTTTCCAGGAAGCAAAAGAAGATTCGTCCGACAATCAAATAAAAAGAAAATAATTTTAAGAGTTGAGGCTTCTCCTGAAAATGCCAATTTGTAAAGTTCAATTTTCATAGGTGCACTGGTGGACTTGATATTTATAAGATCTGAAGCCATGTTTAGTCAAATTCTTGTATTACACTTTTGCGATCCACCTGTAAGTCCTCAACAATTTGTTATATAGAAACTTTTTGATAAACGTCAACACAAGCTAATATATTTATTTCTGCTCTTTCACTTATTGTAAAATCATTTTCATTCAAGTTATTTTTTTCTCGTGACTTTTTAGCCAAAAAAAATAATAAATTATAGATGCTACTTTGAATATCTTTGAACATACAGTGTTTTCGCTTCCCCTTGATTTTTCCTAAAACCCCCGTATACTAACGATATAAAAGCCCTTGGGTAAAAATAGGCATGTTTATTTAAAATTAAAACACCAAAACTTACAATTAGAGTATCTTGTAAAGGGATAGATTCAGTCTTAGTTTGCGACCTACGGCTGTCAAAAGAAGAGCTTAAATTGAAACAAATAAAATCATGAAATATAATAACCCGTCCGTCAGTATGCATAGCCACCTTAAAATAAAGCACATAATTAAAATATTAATTAGGTAAATTGGATGAAACGTAGGGTAGGGCAGAACTCAAAATCTCAGAAACTATACATGACAATTTTAAAAATTATTTAATTCTTTTTTTTAATTTTATATCAATTGAACAAACGGTATATCAATCTATTCAAATTATTGACGTAATTTGATCTTAAAACTTGATTTTCCGTTCTCTTTCGTTTTAACCTGAAGTAGTAATTTTTTTGACATAAATCATTAATACTTCTAATATAAGAAGAAATAATGATATTATCTTGTTCACATCTTCATTTGTTTTCTCTCAAAAATACAATACTGATGCATTATTTGACATATTCAACCGTCATTTATTCAAAAACTATCAGTTTTTGAAATCACTGTACTAGGATTAGTTTATTCTGTGAAATGGCAAAATGATATAAAAAATAATATGTTTTATAAGAAATAACGAAGTTAATTTCTTTTCCGGCAAAACCGGAGGTGATATTTTCTTGTTGTTACGGTCAAATTCTGCACTTACTTGAATTTAATATATTTTTTTCTATGTTAAGAAAGATTTTGGTCAGTAATCTCATGGTTTCCGGTATTTGATTTTCTTGATGAATGTTACTGTTTCAAAGCATTCCTTGATGCTTTGAAACAGTAACATTCATCAAGAAAATCAAATACCAACATAAATTTAAAAAATATATACGTGTATATATTTTTCAAAAATTAGTGGATCATATTGTATATCTAACATTAAAATATAATATTGATAGTATCTTGTAACAAAAAGAGCTATTCCACACCATAAATTATCGCTCTAAATATTTCTTTTAAGTTAGCAAGAACGTTACCAAAATATTATATTACTAGCATCTTTTTAAGGCTGCTTTTAATTATTTTTGTTTATTTCTATTTCCATTTTTTCATTTTCTTTCCTGACACAATTCTTTGTATTTAAGCTTTACATTCAAATATATCTCTCCAAAATTTTTTTTAAAAAATTGGCAAAAATTGATTTGGTATATAACAAAAGAATTATATTTTAGAGGATGTAATGTTGCCCGATTATATTGTAGTTAGAATCTTCAATAGGTCACGATACACTGTATTTTAATTAAAAATATTAAAAAAAAATTGTGTATAGTACTTTATGTTTTCGATTTACTCGCATCGAAAAATTTACATTTCTGAGACTGGGACTGTCTACAGTTCCCTAAGGGAAAAATTGGTATAATTTTATCATAGTGTGGGTCCTCTATCTGAAAATGTTAACTTCTTTTTAAGCAGAAGATCTAAATTTTATTTTTTATATATGCGGTAGTTCAAATATGTTAATTTTTAAAAGCAAATATTTAGCGCCTCTTCCTTCGATACAGGGATATTTTACTGAAGATTATTTTTATGAAAAATCTGCACCCACCGGTCATTGTTTTAGAAATAAGGTTTACGTGTTTAAAGTTTGATTGTATAAAAAGGTTCTTTTTGGTGAGAAATATTTCCGTCCCACTAGATATCGATTTTTAAATTGTGGGCAAAATTTTAAAGTTTAGTTATAGTTTTTTTTGTAAAAATTCTCCCACCTCCAGGTCAGGATGTTTTTCGTAAAGGTCTTCAGAATCCAGTCACTTATTTTTAGTTTGCTTTATTGAGAAGGATCTAAGTTTCTACAGTTCTTTTATCTAGAAGTTTCGTCCCTTGGTTTTCGTTTGGCGCACCCCCCTTCTCTTTTGTAAGTAGCTCTACCTTTAGTATTCCCTTAAAAAAAAAACGCACTTTGTATCCAAATGTCCCTCTCTGTCCCTTGAACCTGGCTAAATTTTATGTTTATCTGTAACGACGTAGCCAGATTCTTAAGAGAGAAGAGCAAACGATCCAAAGGGGATTTTTCAGGGAGACCAGGAAAGATGTAATAGGGCTAAGCAAAATGACTAATAAGAAGTGCTCTTTTCCCCGAGTCATTGAGTAAAGGAGAGCCTATGTCTCCAATACGAGACACTATAGTTTTAACAGTTATATTAAATATCTTCCATCTTAGTTTGAGAGATATTCGTTAATAATATACTTTTACTACAACATCATTTCTATTGCTGCCTTAAATGAAGGAATAATATTTTTATAGCTCAGAGATCTCATAAGATGAGGGTATTATTTCCTTTTACCTTTAAGGCAATAACTAGGAAGTTTATAAAAGTTTTATTGTCATAAACAGTCCCTCAGATTTTGCAGAAATATAATCAGTAAAGGTTCAGAGAAAAAAGATTGTGTACTGGAAAATGTAATTTAATATATTAATATTATTATATATATATTATATATATATATATATATATATATATATATATATATATATATATATTAAGTAAGTATATAGTAAGTTACTGTTAGAATTCAAAATTCAATCGGACATAATAACAACATATAGTATAACTGACTTTATAACTAATTTAATAATTAATTTTAGTAGGCATTTATAATAAAATATATGTTGATTCGGCACCTAAACTGTTGGAATTGCTTAACAAGGGTTTCACTTATGTCGGCATATTCGCCTAGTGTCAATGGAATGACTGGCGTCGGTTGACCTTGCATAGTCGGCACGTATTATATAACAGCTCTCCTCACAGAGAAAAATGTAATGTCTTTAAACAACTTTCTAATATTCTTGGTTTAGCTTTTCCATTTCCTCTTGTTATAGATCTCTCAGCTTCTAATGATGGCCATATCTCTGGATTTGGGCAATCCAGTTCTCAGGCTTTTTCTTCTTCTGCATTTGCGCAATATGTAATGAAATATAAGCCAGTGATTATGGTGATGGTAGCAATTGTAAACCAGTGGAAGTGCTTGGTTGCAACTAGCTCTTTAATCAGCTTGTCGAAATCATCGGAATATTGGCTGGGTTTGTGTAAGGCAATATTCAGGGCTTCAGCATCAATTTTATTTAGCGCTTTCAGCTCCGGTATGGGAAACTTTTCGGGTAGAAGGTTGGAAGATTCAAAGAGTATTTTTACTTTGTAGCTTTTGTACGTTAAGGTCCTGTATTTGTCGATGGAGTAATTAGCATGCACCCTGGTGCTCCCAATGAAAGCGTTGCACTCGGGTTGAAGCTTCAGTAGAGAATTGAGAGTGTTTATTAGCTTTACGATGATGTCTTTGTTTCCACATTTGACGGTAACAGGCAAAGGATCGGAGCCGGTGATTAGCCAGTAATTTTGAATAAGTTCTTGAACGTTGTACCCCTTAGCTAGGAGTGCAAGCTGACAAGTTCTTGGTAAATCCCTTAGTTGTTTGAGCAGCTGTACTTCGCATATGGCGTCACTGTCGATAGTGTAAAGGAGGACGTCGGAGTTGATCTTGGCGTTGACTCCTAATGGTTTATATGTGTTTAAGTTTCGAAATGACAAGTAGAGTAACGAATCATCGTCTCCTAAAATACATTTTTGAGTCGTTGGTAATATGTGATGGAAACCTCTTTTATTATATAATATCGGGATAGAGTAGATGTTTTAAAGGGTGTATGTTTCCGGGTTAGTTAAAGGAATTTTTAAGACAAAGATTACCTTTGTTTCAGATTGATAAACTTCTAGTTCTATTGTATCTAGGTATTGAGGCAAAGTATTTTTAGACGTGCAAAAGTTATAGCTTTTCATCAGTGATTCATATAACTTTACCATTCTTATTCTACCTTCATAAAATAGCATAACATGTGAAATATAAGATATTACACTTCGAATTTCCTCAATATTGTTATTGAATGTCTGTTCGTCTATTGTAATTGTCGAATAGTGGAGTTTTAGGTCCAAATTACGAAGTGATAACTGAAATTTGGTTTTTTAGTAGTGATTAAAGTACTCGCCGTCCAAAGCGCCTAAATTACTCGTTTTCGATTTCCAGATAGTCCTCGCTTGGTTAAGTAAATCAGTTTCAATCAAAGGTATTTCTGATTTATTGAATCCGCGATTTATCTTAGGAGACTTAAGTGCGTTTGGGCTTCGCCTTTCAGAGCTAACATTTTCGGTCTTGGATTTTTAAACATTTCAAATAGGCGGGATAGAATTCTGTTATTGGCCGAGATGGAAGAACAGTCCTATGGTGTTATTTATTGATGTTATGTCGAATTGTGCCGTTGTGGCTGACAGTAGCCGGAAGAATCTAAAAAGGAGGATTTCGACTAACTCGTAGTAGGGCTTTAATCGTGAAAATTAATTTTGGAAATTAGCTTTCTAAGTTTATTACTTCCGCTGAGTTTCTGAATATGTCCTGCATTTGAAAAGAGCTAATAAATTTTATACATATACTTTGCCGCCAGGTTTAAATTCGCAAGTTTTTCCGAAAACTGTTTTATTGAATCTAACCTTCGTTTTTTATTGTATCATCTCGGTTTTGTTGTGCACGATTTTACAGTAATACTCTATGCGGTTGTTTAAGCCTCTAACCTATTTAATTATTATGGTAGTTCTTTTTGGTTATATAGTTTCTGGTTATCTACTAGACGTATGATCGAAAATAATTCATTGAGTGTACAGCCGTGAGTTTTATTTTTTGTGTTGTAAGAAATAACTCTATAAGGGAGAATATTGAATGAGTATTTATTGGGATTCTCGGCAGAATGGATTCTGATTATTTCCTTAAGGGTGGGTTGAAATTTGTTATGCCACTGTTAGACATATGACCGAAAATAATTAATGGGATGTAATACCGTTGGTTTTATTTTTTGGTATTGTTGTAACAAATACCTGCGTAAGGGAGAAAATTAAATGGGTATTACTTGAGATTTTTCAGCAGTATGGACTCGGAGCATTTCCGTAAGGGTGGCGTGAAATTTTTTCAGAGAACCAGTGGATTGTGGATGGTAGACGCTAGAAAATCCAATTTTATATCATAAAGTTCACAGAGGTCCCGTATCAGGGAGTAGTCTATGAAATACTTACAGACGGTGATGTTAAATTCGTGGGACTTTTTAATTATTTGTCTGATATTAAGGATTTCATCTCTCGTACCCCTCCCTTGTACAAAGCCAGCTGTTTTGGCGGTATTTGTTGGTCTAGGTTTTTTGGTAATCTTTTATCTATTATTCTGAGTAGTATTTTACTAGCATATGGTATCAGAGAGATAGTCCTATAATTTTGGCATTGCTGTGTAGCCGTTTTTGTGAAGTAGTATAAATACAAACTAAACCCATTCTCGTGGCCATTCTCCCGTTATAAACACTGTCTTCACAAGTATCTCTGCTGTAACTCCATCAAGTCCCGGACTTTTGTTCATCTTTAACCTATGGATGATTTCTTCGATCTCGCATCTCAATATGTCAGGTTCTTGAGATAACTCCCGAATGTAAAATAGTCTAATTCTTGTGGGTCATGGTATTAACTTTCACATTACGTTCTCCACCCTTCTAACACCTGTTCTTTCTGCAATAAGATGTTTTCGTCTGTGTTTTGTATTGCGAGTATCTTAGATTTAAACTTTTTTGACAATAATTTCACCTTTTCTCGTATTTCATTTGTATTTTGATGTTTTTCGATGTTTTCACATAAAATTTTATTGTATTCGTTCTTGTTTTGTCCTCATCTTCTCTGGATATCTTTGTTTAAGCTGTTGTATTGCTGGTTGTCCGCTACTGAACTTAGTTCTTTGTTTTTTAGATTGTTTTGAGATCTTTTCGTCTATCTATTATGTCTAATGTTTCTGATGTTATCTAGTGTTTATTATTTCTTGACGGATTCTTTTTATAGCGTTTCTATATCTCAGATATTGTGCTGTATATATTTATGTATATATATATATATATATATATATATATATATATATATATATATATATATATATATATATTGTTTCAGAGTTTCTCATTTCTTATTAATGGTATCGTTTTCCTTTACGTTGTTTTTAAGTTTTTGTAGTTTAGGTTTTATTTCTGAATTAATATTTTCAATTGTTGCTTTTATTGGTTTGTTAAATGTTTGTATTTTAACTGGGATTTTGAATTTTATTTTGAATTCTGATACGAGGAGTTGGTGATCCGAACCACATTCCGCTCCAGAATAGGCGCTGGTATTAAATATTCACGATCGAAATCGAGAAATGGCCATGATATTATCTATCTGATTCCTGGTGCGGTTGCTGGGTGATTTACAGGTATAAAGTCGTCTTATGTGCTGTTTAAAGCATGTATTTAAAAACGTAACGCTTTTTTCTTGACAAAAGTGTAGCAGTCGTTCGCCCGTTTATCTCTAATGTCCATTCCGAATTTTCCGACTATATTTCTCAAATGATCGGTGTCTTTAATATTTCCCACTTTTGCATTCATGTCACCGATCACCTTCAATACTTTTCTAGTGGATATTTGTTCTACAGCTTGCCCTAAATCGCCACAGAAATATTCTAGTTCTTGTTCAGTTGAGTCAGATGTTGGAGCGCATACTTCAAGTTTGGTGATGTTACATGTTGTACTCGGAGGAAAGCCAATGTAGGGCAAATCATTTCGAAGGGATGATGTTCTCCATATAAAGACTGATTGAGAACATAGAGAAGCTGAACTTCATTAGAATGTGATGTATTCGCTCTCCGTGTACTCCTACTCTGGGAGAAATTCAGCTGGCTATATCCATCGCACGCTTTCTATGAAAATACTGAATAGTAGACTAAACTCAGGTTTCTAACTGTTCTTCGATGTTCCAAAGAATGAAGGTTTCTGCTTAGCTCTCAATCAACGGATTAGAAACAAACTTCTCGCTTGTCCCGGCAATTCCAGGTCCTTTTGGTCAGTCGCTAAGGCAGTTAGTCAAAATTTCACCAAATCCACCATACCTGTACACCACTCACACGGCCAGATAATTCTATTGCAACGATACCTGTTGAGAAAGCGAACTTGTTGGCTGAACTCTTTGCTTCACATTCTACTGTCGATTTCCAAGGAAAAAACACCACCTACTATTCCCATAGTGCAGTCAAGGATGCCCGATATTGTCTTCAGACAGCGTAAACGTATTTTGATGAAGCTAGACACCAAAAAGGCTTCGGGCCCTGACGGAATACCTGCCATAGTTCTCAAGAACTGTGCGAGGGAACTAACACCAGTTTTCTGTAGACTTTTCAACCTATCCTACAGAAAGGGAATATTTCCTTCCTGCTGGAAATGTGCCACAGTTCAGCCGATACCTAAAAAAGGCAAGAAGACCTTGCCAAATAACTACCGACCAATCGCACTACTCTCAATAATATCGAAAGTCATGGAAAAGGCTATCAATCAGCATCTTCTAAAATATCTTGAAGGATTCAACATTATTAGTGAACACCAATATGGCTTTCGTAAAAATAGATCAACAGGAGATCTTCTGACTTATGTAACACATGTTTGGAACAACGCAATTGAACACTTTGGAGAATCTCGAGCGGTTGCTCTTGACATATCCAAGGCATTTGACCGTGTTTGGCACGATGGCCTGTGGGCTAAGCTACGTTCTTATGGTATGTCTGAAAAGTTCTGTTTGTGGCTCTCATGTTTCCTCAGAGAGCGTTCTTTACGAGTGGCAGATGACGGATTTCTTTCTAACACCTTCACTATCAACGCCGGTGTGCCCCAAGATTTCATACTGTCTCCTACTCTCTTCCTCATTTATATTAACGATCTGCTGGAAAAGACCGAGAATCCAATCTACAGCTTTGCAGATGATAGTACACTTATCTCTTCATTCACTTTGAACGCTCGGACATCGACTACTCAGACGAATATCCGCAGACAGCAGGAAGTCATTCGACTCAACAAAGACCTGGAAGAAATTCTGTCTTGGGGTGACAGTAACCAAGTGGAATTTAACGCTACAAAAACCCAGGCGGCAGTTTTTTCTAAAAAAGTTAACGTTGCAGAACCCGACATAGTTATGTCGGGGCACTCCATCCCTCTAACATCGTCACTCAATCTGTTAGGCGTTAATTTGGGAGCAAATATGTCCTGGCATGAACATGTTGCAGGCATAGCAAGAAGAGCTTCTCAAAAGTTGGGAATATTGTTTCGAACCAGAAAGCTTTACACTCCACAACAACTGTTAATTCTTTACAAAGCTCAAATTCGACCAACTATGGAATACTGCTCCCATGTTTGGAGCTCCGCTCCCAAACATACACTGCATTTGTTGGATTCTATCCAGAGAAGAGCTGTTCGTCTGATTGGACACCCGGAATTGACCGACGGCCTTGATTCGCTGGAACATCGAAGAACGGTTGGCGACTTGAGCCTATTCTACAAGTACTTTCATGGAAAGTGTTCGAAAGATGTGGCCCGTTTGATTCCTCCCAGAGCGGTGCATATTAGAAGTACACGTCGCGATGATGCTTCACATCCGTATGAGGTTCAGCTTGTTACTCCTCGTACAACGCTTTTCAAGCAGTCTTTTATATGGAGAACATCATACCTTTGGAATGGTTTACCCAGGACTGTGTTTCCCATCGAGTACAATCTACAGCGATTCAAGAACAACGTGAATCGTTTTCTCCGCACACGTGTCGCTCCTGTAGCGCTTTAGGGACTTCCCTGTAGCACGTGTGCTAGACCAATAAAAAAAAAAAAAAATAAAAAAAAAAGCTCTGGATCTCCAATCAGGTAAAGAGCTCTCTTCTAAGTAGAATTCCAGAAACGCAGTGTATATTTAGGAGTGAAGCCCCAAATATGGACGCAATAATCCATCGTTTGTCGAATTTGAGCTTAGTAATTTCCAGCTTAAGAAACTCTCGTTACTATGCGTGCTACATTTAGATGCCACGACTTATTTGCTCATCAGCCCAGCAAACGGAGTAACGATGGTAGAGAAATGGAGGGTCCTGACATAACTATGTCGGGTTCAGCAAGGTTACTTTTTGGAAAAAAATTCTGCCTGAGTTTTTTATAGCGGTAAAATCATTTGGTTACTGTCACTCCAAGATAGAATTTTTCTAGGTCTTTGTTAAGTTGAACGACTTCCTGCTGTCTGCATATTTGCATTAGTAGCCGATATTCAAGTTTTCAAAGCAAATGTAAATGCATGCATGCAAAGCATAATGTCATCTGCAAAACGACAGATTAGATTTCTTTTACTTTCCAGTATATATGGTAGTTAGCATAAATAAAAAACATAGTAGAAGACAGTATGGAGGCTTGAGGTACACGAGCGTTGATAGTGAAAATATTATAAATGAATCCGTCGATTTTCACTCTTAAAAAAACGCTTTCTGAGGAAACACGAGAGCCATAAAAAAAACTTTCAGATATTCTATAACAGCGTAGCTTAGCCAACACGGTCGAATATATTGGATATAGCAAGTGCAACCGATCGAGATGCTTCAAAATATTCAATTACTTTGTTTCAAATATGTGTTACATAAATTAGAAGATCTCCTGTTGATCTTTGCTTACGAAAACCATATTGATGGTCGCTAATAATGTTAGATCATTCTGGGTACTTTAGAATATGCTGATTGGCAGCCTGCTCCATAACTTTCGATATTATCGAATGCAGTGCGACTGGTGTGGGGACATCTCAAAGCTAAAGGTACATGATTTTAAAAAAATATATATTAGGAAATATTGGTTGATTTTTTCAAGATTTCTTAATTTTTTTTTACTGTAATTATTTTGAAATTAAACTTATTTATAGGACACATTATAATTAATAATTCGCTCGAAGCAACTTGTTCTGTGAATACTTAAAACTGTAAAAAATATAAAATTTATATTTACTTGTTAGAACACAAAAGTGGTATTTAGCAAGAACAGTAAATAAGTTTCAAGACTTCGTCATGAATTGAAAAAGCTTTCCAGTTCTGTAACCGTACTGCTACTGTCCAGATTTGAAACAAATTCTTTTTAAATTCTTTACAAATTAGACTAAAAAATAAAATATACATATTCACTTATTTATCAAAATTGACATAAAAAATATTAAGAAAATCTAACAGATAGTTTATGACATTAAACTAACGCTAGGCGAAAATTGTCTTTTTAATGCCCGTTTGAATTTTATCGGTTTTTCTAATATTTTAATATATTTAAAACGTTACGGAAGAAGATGCGTCCCAGCTTCACCGTGACCATCAGACACCAACAATCTGGGAATTTATGAGCAACGTTCAACTCAAATTCCTGGGCAAAGCCACGAACCACCCCAACCCTACAATCAGGACCGCCTACTATCCTCCTCCACCCCATGCCCGACGTCGTCTCCCAAGGCACTCGGACCCCATGCCATCAAATTAGCTTAAGTTAGCTATAATTAATTTCGAGTTTAATCTTAGGTCTATGTTCATGAAAATTTTAAGTTCAAATATCTTAAGTTAAAATATCTTAAGTTCTCCCAAACATTTATTTAAACTCCTTACCTAGGTTAAGTTAAGTAGGTCCCTAACATGTATATTTACTTAAGATCCAACATGTATATTATGTTTCTGCAATCAAGCCAATAAATTAACTGTAACTATAAAGAAGTTGCTTAATAAACTGAGAAACCAGCGACTGCTTCAAGATGAAAATTTATACAAAGAGTGTATGGTGACCTGTATAAGTGCAGAAAAATACGAGATTTTTTTTAAGTTATTAACTTAGCCACGAAATTACAATACAAAAAATTTATCTGTTGTCAAATTGCTTAAAATCTTTTTACAAATTTGTTACGGTTTGCAGTTTTTAAGTATTTTTTCTTCAAAAAATGGCGCTGAGATCTGACTGTTCTATTGAGATATAAGGGCACTCCACTTCCAATGAAGGCGAAAACTCATTACTCATCCAAAAAAATGATAACGGCTGTTTTTTGGGCCTGCCAAGGAATTTCGCTTATTGAATATAGAAAAAAAGGATCCACGATTAATGAAGAGATTTACGAAAAGACAAATCAAAATCTGGTGCAGACCATTAGAGAAAAACGTCCCAACTTATAAGGAATTAAAAAATTGCGGTTTTATTACTGTAGGATCGAGAAGGCTCGCACAGGTTAAGCTGTTACCAAAGCTGGGGATTCATCGAGTTACAGTATTCAACTTATAGCCCTAACTTAGGTCTCTGTGACTTAGTTTTCTTTAAATACCTGCAGAAATACTTCAGGGTTCGAAAATGTGAATTAAATATCGCTGGGGTTTCGTTTTTTTTTTGAGGAGCAATCAAAAGATTTTTTTGGATGAAAATGAAACGACTCGAGAAACGCTTGTGTAAACGGTAACTTTTGAGGATGATGAATTTTTATTATACTCTGCGAGTTAGTTAGACAACTTAAATAAATCAATGGTTAAAATTAGACACATATTTATGATTTTAATGATGAATAAAAATTAATCTCTCAAATGTCAAATTTTCTTAAGTACTAAAATCAAGTCCATTTTTTATTCATTTTAAAAAAATCAATGTCATAAAATCGGTCTTATGCGAGTAATGGAGAACTGTTGAGAACTTGAATTATATATTTTTTTGAATGTCGTAAATAACTATACCCAAAATTAATAAAAAACCACTGTATACTAGGACCGTTAAACTTTTTACATGTCCTCACAGTTTTCGACGATTTTCAAACTCAAGAGATCGTCATGTCTTATTTCCAGGAAAACAATATTAAGCTTTTAATTCTGGATATAACTGTTGTATTTCTTGTATATAAATCCTCGTGTATTCACAAATATAATGTTACCCCTGGCCTACCTGTTTGTTTCAGAATAATGAAGATAATATTTTCATGCCCAGAGCAAGAAAAATGTACAAGCGTATTTCTTGTTATTATTTAGTAATAAATAGCAACGGCTCAATAAAGGTGAATAAATTTTGATTGCCCAAGCCAAAACAAAATGGAAAAAATTAATATAAGGGTCCAGTTTTCTATAACCCAATTCCAGATTAAAATTTTGGCCTTGGCAGTTTTAAGTTTTTCATGATACTAAATATAATTTATAATATAACAAACCAGGAACGTTTTAAAAAACACCTTAAATTGAAAAAGTATTAAAATATTGCAAAAATAACGTATCTATATTTTGTGAAACACGAAGCCATTCAAAAATAAAATTAATCTTTAAGGTAAACTATTATTTTCTCTGCTTTTAGTCCGTGATTAATTTAAAATTAAAAACAGCGAACATGTTGGTTTTGAATCGTTGTAAATTGTATTCGGTAGGAAATCCAATCTTGGGCAAATCATTTCGAAGGGATGGTGTTCTCTCATATGAAGACTGCTTGAGAAAAAAGAGAAACTGGATTTCATCAGAATGTGATGTATGCACTCGGCATGTACTCCTACTCTGGGAGAAATTCAGTTGGCTGGATTGTCCTGACATAACTATGTCGGGTTCAGCAAGGTTACCTTTTTGGATAGCGTTAAAATCATTTGGTTACTGATACTCCAAGATAGAATTTTTCTAGGTCTTTGTTGAGTTGAATGACTTACTGCTGTCTGCATATCTGCATTAGTAGCTGTTATTCAAGTTTTCAAAGCAAATGAAGAAATAAGCATAATGTCATCTGCAAAGCGATAGATTGAATTTCTTTTACTTTCCAGTATATAGTTAATTTAAATAGGCAAGATATTAAGTAGGAGACAGTATGGAGCAGTCGATTGTCACTCGTAAAAAAACGCTTTCTGAGGAAACACGAGAGTCATAAAAAACTTTTAGATATTTTATGAGAGCATAGCTTAGCCACGGTCGAACATATTGGATATAGCAAGTGCAACTGATCGAGTCCCTTCAAAATATTCAATTAATTTGTTCCAAACATGTGTTACATAAGTTATAAGATGTCCTGTTGATTTATGCTTACGAAAACCAATGTTAGATCATTCTGGGTACTTTAGAATATGGTGATTGACAGCCTGTTCCATAATTTTCGATATTATTGAATGCAATGTGACTGGTGTGGGGACATCTCAAAGTTAAAATATATAATTAAAAAAATATATATTAGGAAATGTTGGTTGATTTTTTCAAGTTGGCTTAATTTTTTTTTACTGTAATGATTTTGAAATTACACTTATTTATAGGACACATTATAATTAATAATTCGCTCAAAGCAACTTGTTCTGTGCATACTTAAAACAGTATAAAATATGTGGTATTTAGCAAGAGCAGTAAATAAATTTCAAAAAATCGTCATGATTTGAAAAAGCTTTCCAGGTCTGTAACCGTACTCTACTGTCCAGATTTGAAATACATTCTTTACAAATTAAACTAAAAAATAAAATATGCCTATTCCTTTATTTATCAAAATTGACATAAAAAATATGAATAAAATCTAATAAATAGTTTAATGTCATCATAACGCTAGGCAAAAATTGTCTTTTTAATGCCTGCTTCAATTTTATTGGTTTTTCTAATATTATAATATATTTGAATCATTTCGGAAGAAGATGGGTCCGCAACACCCAGCTTCACCGATAGACCTCCAGATACCAACAATCTGGAAATTTATGAGCAACGTTCAAATCAAATTCCTGAACAAAGCCACGAACCACCCGAAACATACAATCACCTACACCTACTGCCCTCCTCCACCCCATGCCCGACGTTGTCTCCCAAGGCCCTCAGACCCCATGTCACCAGATTACCTTAAGTTAGCTTTAATTAATTTCAAATTTAATCTTAAGTCTATGTTCATGAAATATTTTAAGTTCAAATATCTTAAGTTTTCTATTCATGAAATATCTTAAGTTCAAATATCTTAAGTTGTCCCAAACAATTATATAAACTCCTTACCTATGTTAAGTTAAGTAGGTTCCTAACATGTATATATCTTAAGATCCAATATGTATGCATCAATGTTCAATCAAGTAAATGAATAATAGTACCAGCGTAAAGCTACCTAATTAGCCAATAAATTAACTCTAACTCTAAAGAAGTTACTTACTAAACTGAGGGACCAGAGACTGTTTTAAGATGAAAATTTATTCAGAGAGTGTATGGTGACCTGTAAGTGCAGAAAAATACGGATATTTTTTTTAAGTTATCAACAACACGAAATTACAATACAAAAAATTTAACTGTTGTCAAATTGCTTAAATTCTTTTTACAAATTTGTTACGATTTGCAGCTTTAAAATTATTTTTTTTTCAAAAAATGTGTAAAACTAATTTGGAACATTGTGCACTAATCAAGTTGCTCACTAAAGAAGGAAATTGACCAAAAGTTATTCATAAAATAATATCCTAGGGGTACGCCAATGATGGCCATTCTTTTTTTTCAAATAAAATTTTAGTCTAAACAGGCTCGATGGTGGTTTATTGTAAAACAACTGAAAATAGGCGAAGCCCATACTTCAACAGTCTACCCACCGTTCTCCTATTCGTCTATCCATCCCGAGCCCCTTTTCGCTGTATCACGTCTCATCAGTCGGACTAGGATCGACAAACAAGAGAACACAGAATTTGCAGTACTTATTCCGGTACTTACGAAACTTAACGGTGAGATACAACGAATTGTACCAAATACGGCTACTTAGTACTCAATCGGAGGCTGACACAGCAGTCACGAGCCGACAGAGTGATTGACGCAGCCAACACTAAAAGCAGGCAAACTGAAAATGGGTTAAGGCCATACTTCAGCAGTCTACCCACTGGTAGGGTAGGTCTGAGGTGATCCCTCGCAAACCGCGCTGCCTGCCTTTAGTGTTAGCTGTACCAACCACTCTGCCGGCTCGTGGTTGCTGTGTCAGCTTTCGATTGAGTACTAGGTTGCACAATTCGTTGTATCATACCGCAGTTTCGATAGGTTCGAGATTCAATTGAGCATGACCTCATGTCAAGAAGACCGGGTAAGGCAAGAATTAAGGCTTATTGAGCATCTGTTGCTATCAAATCAACGTTTTAAGAACCCAGCGCTTGCTAAAGGTATGCAATTTAAAAAAATTGTAGACGAAGATTTATGGGTCAAAAAAGATTCTTTAGGATGGAAATCGTTACACCAGAACAGAATTTCTCAATAATATTTCTTCGCTTT
The DNA here is from genome assembly GCA_019049505.1 of Pachyrhynchus sulphureomaculatus. Lineage (NCBI taxonomy): Eukaryota > Metazoa > Arthropoda > Insecta > Coleoptera > Curculionidae > Pachyrhynchus > Pachyrhynchus sulphureomaculatus. The sequence continues at coordinate 48,411,401 of CM032449.1, forward strand.
AGAGAACGATAAGAATTATTTTTCGTGATATGTCACAGGCGCTGAGATCTGACTGTTCAATTGAGATATAAGGGCACCCCACTTCCAATGAAGGCGAAAACTCATTACTCTTCTAAAAAAATGATAACGGCTGTTTCTTGGGACTGCCAAGGAATTTCGCTTATTGAATATATAAAAAAGGGTCCACGATTAATGAAGAGATTTACGAAAAGACAAATCAAAATCTAGTGCAGACCATTAGAGAAAAACGTCCCAACTTATAAAGAATTAAAAATTTGCGGTTTTATTACTGCAGGATCGAGAAGGCTCGCACAGGTTAAGCTGTTACCAAAAGCTGTGGATTCATCGAGTTACAGTATTCAACCTATAGCCCCGACTTAGGTCTCTGTGACTTAGTTTTCTTTAAATACCTGCAGAAATACTTCAGGGTTCGAAAATGTGAATTAAATATCGCTGGGGTTTCGTTTTTTGAGGAGCAATCAAAAGATTTTTTTGGATGAAATGAAACGACTCGAGAAACGCTTGTGTAAACGGTAACTTTTGAGGATGATGAATTTTTATTATACTCTGCGAGTTAGTTAGACAACTTAAATAAATCAATGGTTAAAATAAGACACATATTTATGATTTTAATGATGAATAAAAATTAATCTCTCAAATGTCAAATTTTCTTAAGTACTAAACTCAAGTCCATTTTTTACTCATTTTAAAAAAATCAATGTCATAAAATCGGTCTTATGCGAGTAATGGAGAACTGTTGAGAACTTGAATTATATATTTTTTTGAATGTCGTAAATAACTATACCCAAAATTAATAAAAAGCCACTGTACACTAGGACCGTTAACCTTTTTACATGTCCTCACAGTTTTCGACGATTTTCAAACTCAAGAGATCGTCATGTCTTATTTCCAGGAAAACAATATTAAGCTTTTAATTCTGGATATAACTGTTGTATTTCTTGTATATAAATCCTCGTGTTTTCACAAATATAATGTTACCCCTGGCCTACCTGTTTGTTTCAGAATAATGAAGATAATATTTTCATGCCCAGAGCAAGAAAAATGTACAAGCCTATTTCTTGTTATTATTTAGTAATAAATAGCAACGGCTCAATAAAGGTGAATAAATTTTGATTGCCCAAGTCAAAACAAAATAGAAAAAATTAATATAAGGGTCCAGTTTTCTATAACCCAATTCCAGATTAAAATTTTGGCCATGGCAGAGTTTTAAGTTTTTCATGATACTAAATATAATTTATAATATAACAAACCAGGAACGTTTTAAAAAACACCTTAAATTGAAAAAGTAATAAAATATTGCAAAAATAACGTATCTATATTTTGTGAAACACGAAGCTATTCAAAAAGAAAAATAATCTTTAAGGTAAACTATTATTTTCTCTGCTTTTAGTCTGTGATTAATTTAAAATTAAAAACAGCGAACATGTTGGTTTTGAATCGCTGTAAATTGTACTCGGTAGGAAATCCAATCTTGGGCAAATCATTTCAAAGGGATGGTGTTCTCCATATAAAAACTGCTTGAGAAAAAAGAGAAACTGGATTTCATCAGAATGTGATGTATTTACTCGGCATGTACTCCTACTCTGGGAGAAATTCAGTTGGCTACATCCATCGCACACTTTCTATAAAAATACTTGTAGAATAAACTCAGGTTTCTAACTGTTCTTCGATATTCCAAAGAATGAAGGTTTCTGCTTAGTTCTGGATCTCTAATCAGGTAAACAGCTCTCTTCTAAATAGAATCCAAGAAACGCAGTGTATATTTGGGAGTCAGGCAATAATCCATCGTTTGTCGAATTTGAGCTTAGTAATTCCCAGCTTATCAGAAACTCTCGTTACTATACGTGCTACATTTAGGTGCCAAGACTTATTTACTCATCAGCCCAGCAAATTCAGTAACGATGGTAGAGAAATGGATTGTCCTGACATAACTATGTCGGGTTCAGCAAGGTTACCTTTTTGGAAAAAAATTCTGCCTGAGTTTTTATAGCGCTAAAATCATTTGGTCACTGATACTCCAAGATAGAATTTTTCTAGGTCTTTGTTGAGTTGAACGACTTACTGCTGTCTGCATATCTGCATTAGTAGCCGTTATTCAAGTTTTCAAAGCAAATGAAGAAATAAGCATAATGTCATCTGCAAAGCGATAGATTGAATTTCTTTTACTTTCCAGTATATAGTTAATTTAAATAGGCAAGATATTAAGTAGGAGACAGTATGGAGCCGTCGATTGTCACTCGTAAAAAAACGCTTTCTGAGGAAACACGAGAGTCATAAAAAAACTTTTAGATATTTTATGAGAGCATAGCTTAGCCACGGTCGAACATATTGGATATAGCAAGTGCAACCGATCGAGATCCTTCAAAATATTCAATTACTTTGTTCCAAACATGTGTTACATAAGTTATAACATGTCCTGTTGATTTTTGCTTACGAAAATCAATGTTAGATCATTCTGGGTACTTTAGAATATGCTGATTGACAGCCTGTTCCATAAATTTCGATATTATTGAATGCAGTGTGACTGGTGTGGGGACATCCCAAAGTTAAAATATATAATTAAAAAAAAAATTATTAGGAAATGTGGGTTGATTTTTTCAAGTTTTCTTATTTTTTTTTACTGTAATTATTTTGAAATTACACTTATTTATAGGACACATTATAAATCATAATTCGCTCAAAGTAACTTGTTCTGTGAATTCTTAAAACAGCATAAAATATAAAATTTATATTTACTTGTTAGAACACAAAAGTGGTATTTAGCAAGAGCAGTAAATAAATTTCAAAAAATCGTCATGAATTGAAAAAGCTTTTCAGTTCTGTAACCGTACTCTACTGTCCAGATTTGAAATACATTCTTTTTAAAATCTTTACAAATTAAACTAAAAAATAAAATATACGTATTCCTTTATTTATCAAAATTGACATAAAAAATGTGAATAAAATCTAATAAATAGTTTAATGTCATGATAACGCTAGGCAAAAATTGTCTTTTTAATTCCTGCTTGAATTTTATTGGTTTTTCTAATATTATAATATGTTTGAATCGTTTTTTTTTTTTTTTTTTTTTTTTTTATTGGTCTAGGACACGTGCTGCAGGGAAGTCCCTAAAGCGCTCCAGGAGCGGCACGAGTGCGGAAAAAGCGATTCACGTTGTTCTTGAATCGCTGTTTCGGAAGAAGATGCGTCCGCAACACCCAGCTTCACCGAGACCTCCAGATACTAACAATCTGGCAATTTATGAGCAACGTTCTGCTCAAATTCCTGAGCAAAGCCACGAACCACCCCAACCATACAATCACCTACGCCTCCTGCCCTCCTCCACCCCATGCCCGACGTCGTCTCTCAAGGCCCTCGGACCCCATGTCACCAGATTACCTTAAGTTAGCATTAATTAATTTCAAATTTAACCTTAAGTCTATGTCATGAAATATTTTAAGTTCAAATATCTTAAGTTTTCTATTCAAAAATATCTTAAGTTGCCCCAAACATTTATATAAACTCCTTACCTATGTTAAGTTAAGTAGGTCCCTAACATGTATATAGCTTAAGTTCCAATATGTATGAATCAATGTGCAATCAAGTGAATGAATAATAGTAACAGCGTAAAGCTACCTAATTAGCCAATAAATTAACTCTAACTGTAAAGAAGTTATTTACTAAACTGAGGGACCAGAGACTGTTATAAGATGGAAATTTATTCAGAGAGTGTATGGTGATCTGTATAAGTGCAGAAAAATACGGAGATTTTTTTTAAGTTATCAACAACACGAAATTACAATACAAAAAATTTAACTGTTGTCAAATTTCTTAAATTCTTTTTTTACAAATTTGTTACGATTTGCAGCTTTTAAATTTTTTTTTTTTTTTTCAAAAAATGTGTAAAACTAAATTGGAACATTGTGCAGTGATCAAGTTTCTTACTAAAGAAGGAAATTGACCAAAAGTTATTCATAAAATAATATCTTAGGGGTACGTTAATGATGGCCATTCTTTTTTTTCAAATAAAATTTTAGTCTAAACAGGCTCGATGGTGGTTTATTGTAAAACAACTGAAAATAGGCGAAGCCCATACTTCAGCAGTCTACCCACTGTTCTCCTATTCGTCTATCCATCCCGAGACCCTTTTCGCTGTATCACGGCTCATCAGTCGGACTAGGATCGACAAACAAGAGAACAGAATTTGCAGTACTTATTCAGGTACTTACGAAACTTAACGGTAAGATACAACGAATTGTACCAAATACAGCTACTTAGTACTCAATCGGAGGCTGACACAGCAGTCACGAGCCGACAGAATGGTTGACGCAGCCAACACTAAAAGCAGGCAAACTGAAAATGGTCTAAGGCCATACTTCAGCAGTCTACCCACTGGTAGGGTAGGTCTGAGGTGATCCCTCGCAAACCGCGCTGCCTGCCTTTAGTGTTAGCTATACCAACCACTCTGTCGGCTCGTGGCTGGTGTGTCAGCTTTCGATTGAATACTAGGTTGCGCATTTAATACAATTCGTTGTATCATACCGCAGTTTCGATAGGTTCGAGATTCAATTGAGCATGACCTCATGTCAAAAAGACCGGGTAAGGTAAGAATTAAGGCTTGTTGAGCATCTGTTGCTATCAAATCAACGTTTTAAGAACCCAGCGCTTGCTAAAGGTATGCAATTTTAAAAAATTGTAGACGAAGATTTATGGGTCAAAAAAGATTCTTTAGGATGTAAATCGTTACACCAGAACAGAATTTCTCAATAATATTTCTTCGCTTTAGAAAACGATAAGACTTATTTTTCGCGATATGTCACAGGCGCTGAGATCTGACTGTTCTATTGAGATATAAGGGCACCCCACTTCCAATGAAGGCGAAAACTCATTAATCTTCTAAAAAAATGATAACGGCTGTTTCTTGGGACTGCCAAGGAATTTCGCTTATTGAATATATAAAAAAAGGTCCACGATTAATGAAGTGATTTACGAAAAGACAAATCAAAACCTGGTGCAGACTATTAGAGAAGAACGTCCCAACTTATAAAGAATTAAAAATTTGCGGTTTTATTACTGCAGGATCGAGAAGGCTCGCACAGGTTAAGCTGTTACCAAAAGCTGTGGATTCATCGAGTTACAGTATTCAACCTATAGCCCCGACTTAGGTCTCTGTGACTTAGTTTTCTTTAAATACCTGCAGAAATACTTCAGGGTTCGAAAATGTGAATTAAATATCGCTGGGGTTTCGTTTTTTGAGGAGCAATCAAAAGATTTTTTTTGGATGAAATGAAACGACTCGGGAAACGCTTGTGTAAACGGTAACTTTTGAGGATGATGAATTTTTATTATACTCTGCGAGTTAGTTAGACAACTTAAATAAATCAATGGTTAAAATTAGACACATATTTATGATTTTAATGATGAATAAAAATTAATCTCTCAAATGTCAAATTTTCTTAAGTACTAAAATCAAGTCCATTTTTTTACTCATTTTAAAAAAAATCAATGTCATAAAATCGGCCTTATGCGAGTAATGGAGAACTGTTGAGAACTTGAATTATATATTTTTTTGAATGTCGTAAATAACTATACTCAAAATTAATAAAGAACCACTGTATACTAGGACCGTTAAACTTTTTACATGTCCTCACAGTTTTCGACCATTTTCAAACTCAAGGATCGTCATGTCTTATTTCCAAGAAAACAATAATAGGCTTTTAATTCTGGATATAACTTTTGTCTTTCTTGTACATAAATCCTCGTGTATTCATAAATTTATACGTTACCCCTGGCCTACCTGTTTGTTTCAGAATGATGAAGATAATATTTTCATGCCCAGAGCAAGAAAAATGTACAAGCGTATTTCTTGTTATGATTTAGTAATAAATAGCAACGGCTCAATAAAGGTGAATAATTCTTGATATATTAAAAATTTAGTACAGTTTTTCACTTTGCAACTAAATATGTGGTATAATTGTGCAAGCCAAAACAAAACAGAAAAAATTAATACAAGGGTCCAGTTTTCTATAACCCATTTCCAGATTAAAATTTTGGCCAAGGCAGAGTTTTAAGTTTTTCATGATACTAAATATAATTTATAATATAACAAACCAGGAACGTTTTAGAAAACACCTTAAATTGAAAAAGTATTAAAATATTGCAAAAATAACGTGTCTATATTTTGTGAAACACGAAGCCATTTAAAAAGAAAATTAATCTTTAAGGTAAACTATTATATTCTGAGTAAAAATATTGAAAATATTTACTTTAAGATGATAACGTTGGTAAAATATATGACTCCTAATACCTTCATAAAGCTCTTAATAGTTTTTGTATATTTTGTTTTTTGTTATTTTAATTTACCTAAGTCAATATTTTCTCAAAATAACAACAAAAATGTAAAAGTGTTTTTACCAACATGAAAAAAACCATGCATGAAATAAATAATTAACTGTATATAAATGAAGCAGGAAATGCCACATGCAAGAGTAATTTCTTAACAAATTAAAACTTAAATTAAAAAAAATAAATTGTTCATTTATTTTCTAAAGGAAAATTAATGTATTATTTTCTTTTACCTTAAATGTTTCTACTTCTACATCTAAAACTCCTCTACTTGCCAACCAATAAAAATTTAAATTGTCAAAAATAATTTCCGCGCTTTAAATCTTTTGCCGTTTAAAACTCGCGCTCACGTGAAGCTGATAACGTGGCAACAATGCAGCTTCTCATACGATTTCGTCAAAACAACTGAATAGCGGAAGGCGTCGTTTGCTGCGATGTCTTGGATCGACGCTGGCGCACTGAAGCTTAAGCATTTGCTTCTATTGTTTGAAGGTAACGGGGTTTTAATTTATAATCTAGAGTGATGATGGACCATCTGTACGATGTCTGAAAGAAGCGTATGTTTGTTTTCAGCTGCATTGTATAGATTTGAAAAAGGAGAATTAAAAGTGCGGTTTTAACACAAAAGGAACTTTTAAAATATTGACAATCTGCGGCAATTTTGATAAGTATGAAAATCACAGATACCAGAACAAACTATAGATAACAGGACATCAATTTATTACTTGTTGATAATTTCCTATAATTCGACATATTCCCACAAAATAATATTTTCATGGATAAAATCCATTACAGGATTATCTGAGAATAGAGAAATATGAAACTCAGTATTATTGGAACAATTTTAAGTTATATAATATTTTGAGTTGTAAGACTTTATTCCACAGTTTCCAGAATTGAGACTAGATATTATAGAGAACTAATTAAAATTCTAGTTGCTAAACATTGATAAATTATATTTGTCAATAATGGAGTAAAATTAGAAAAATTAAAACTCAATTACAGAAAAAAAACAACAAATGTCAGGTTTGGCTCTATCGGATATTTACAGATTAAATTATACTATGGCATATATATATATATATATATATATATATATATATATATATATATATATATATATATATAGATATATACAGTATATCCCAAAAAGTTTTATACACATGGAGAAAAAGTTTACATATTACAAAAAAATGTATTCTTGATAAAAAGTTCTGTATCACATGAAAATCCATAATCAAGCATCAAAATTTTAAAATATTTTATGGTATACTGGGAACATAAAAAATAATTATTTATAATGAGAAGTAAAGTGTGTTTTGTGTGTAAATTTAATACAGAGCAAAATATTAATTAAAAATTATGCTCTTATTTAGATTTGTGACTTTCCTAGTTAATAATTCAAAAAAAAAAAAAACATTAAACATGTCAGTAATTGTCGGATTATTTATTGAATAAAGAAAATTAATTAAAAACTATTGCACTGTTTTTTGTTAAAAAATTGATAACCTTGTTATCTGCTTTGCAACAAATGCATCCGTAATAAATTTGTTTTGAAAATTATAAATCATTATTTTTTATTTTCCCTGTATAACATCAAATATTTTAAACTTTTGATGTTTGATTATGGATTTCCATGTGATGCAGAAATTTTTATCAAGAATAATTTTTGTTGCAATATGTAAGAGAAACTCTTTCTCCATTTGTATAAAACTTTTTGAGTCACACTGTATATATGTATAAATATAAATATATATATATATATATATATATATATATATATATATATATATATATATATATATATATATGTATTTCTTTTCTTTCTTGGTTACATATTTTTTTTTCTGTTTTATTTTTGGGTTTGCAATCGGCTGATAAGAAAATACATTTATGTTGATATAGTTTTTATAGGTTTCGGCAATACGTTGCCTGCGTCAGTTGTGTTCAATGCCTGAACCGATTCAGAGGTGCATCACAAAAAAGTAACCTCCTGTTTTAAATTGATGTCTCCCTAAAAATTGGTTCAAGATATATATCTTTATTCTGATGAAGGCAGCGTATTGCCGAAACATAAATATATTATATCCACATAAATGTATTTTGTTATCTACGGATTGCAAACCCAAGAATAAATCACCAAAAAAAAGGAATATATATATATATATATATATATATATATATATATATATATATATATATATATATATATATATATATATATATATACGAGGCTGGTTTGAAAATTCCGTGCAAAAATAAAAACTACTTATGTGTTTGGGGTAAACCTTTTTTATTTTTCGACATAGTCTTCTTTTAGGCTTATACACTTCGTCCAACGATGTTCTAGTTTGTTGATCCCTTCCGAATAATAGGATTTGTCCAAGTCTGCAAAATATCCATTAGTGTCTGCAATCACCTCCTCGTTTGAATAAAATCTTTGTCCCGCCAGCCATTTCTTCAAATTGGGGAACAAATAGTACTCGGAGGGAGCCAAGTCTGGAGAATAGGGGGGATGTGAAACGAGTTGGAATCCTATTTCCATTAATTTTGCGACCATAACTGCTGAGGTGTGTGCTGGTGCGTTGTCGTGATGGAAAAGGACTTTCTTGTGGGCCAATCGCGGGCGTTTTTCTTGCAGCTCGGTTTTCAAACGGTCCAATAACGATGAATAATATTCACCTGTTATAGTTTTACCCTTTTCCAGATAGTCGATGAGGATTATCCCTTGCGGATTCCAAAAGACAATCGCCATAACCTTTCCGGCCGAAGGAACGGTCTTCGCCTTTTTTGGTGCAGATTCCCCCTTGGTAACCCATTGTTTAGATTGTTGTTTGGTCTCAGGAGTATAGTAATGTATCCATGTTTCATCCACAGTGACGAAACGACGCTTAAAGTCCTCCGGATTCTTCTGGAACAGCTGCAAACCATCCTTGCAACACTTCACACGATTCCGTTTTTGGTCAAGCGCACAGTGTGTCGCGTAGAACATGCTAGGTGGACAAAATTCATGTTATGATTTCCAGGAAATCTTATTTGCAAAACGTAAACAACACCACCAAACCCCGAATTCCGAGAAAAGGTTGTTTATCAAATTTGCAAGTGGCGAGTCATAAGCGTCAGAAGTCAGGTAATGAGTTTTAATGCAGCTCTTTCAATCAATCAGTTGCAATTTAGCGACACTTTCGTGCACATCTTATAGTGACATATTGTAATATTGTGAAAGTTTTTGTGATGAATATTAATACTCAGGGTAAGTACTATTTTTTAATGTATTTTTTTAATCAGAATCTATTAATTTGAATTTTTAGTATATTTTTTAAATAGCCTATATATTTTAGCGTGTTTTTTTTAAAAAAAAAAACTTTGAAAGTTAAGAATATACAGACATTCACCTCTATCCGGGCTAGTTTTTAGATATTACACAGAAATAACTTTATTCTTCGTAAAAATACACATATTGTTTAGCACACTTCAGTACAACATGTTTTTTTTTCTTTTTTTTCCAGAACACGTTTACTCTATTTCAAGGGTAGCCTTTTTTGAGGAGTGGTTGAAACACACGAAGAATGAAAAGAACTCGCGTGTATATGACTTTCTTTCTTCAAAATTTCACTTTGGTGACATTACTGAAAGCAGCCAAAAAGAAATAAAGTTGAAGACATCCAACTTGTCTAATAAGTTTGGTGCCAAATGGTTGGCTTCAGGAAAGTCGAAGGAGCGTTTTTTAATTAAAAATAAGAATTGGTTGGATGAAGCAGACATACAGTTTACTGCGAGTTCTTTTGCGCCACAACCTTCAACATCAAGTGAGAATGTGACTCCTGCAGGAAGACCTCGCAAAGATTTCGAGGAATCGTCGTTTAAGACGAAGAAACGTCGCGTCGTGGATCTCGTAGAATCCCGAAGTGTCAGTGAATTGGTGACTGCTGCCGAAATTGCTGTGCGTTCAGCAGGGCAAAGGGAAATTGCCAATGTGATTAGAGACATTAGTGAGAGCCCAGAAAATATTATTAAGTCTAAAAATACCAGTTCCGTTAATCCTAGGCAATTAAGTAGTGGCGAAGCCTTAGCTTACTATATAGATTCTAAGTCAACAACGCATTCTTATAAACAAACTAGGAAGTGGTCCATGAAGGCGGGGCATAATGTGTTTCCGTTATATTTTAGTTTAAAAAAGTCCAAACAGGCCTGTTACCCTGCAGAGGAGCACATTGCTATAACAGAAACTCGTGCTGAAATAAATTTGCAAGCCTTATTAAATAAAACATAAACATAAACAAAAACAAAAATAATATTTTATTTTTCTTTTGTTATTGCGCTTTTTTACCGAAAAAAATAATGAATTTTTTCTCTCCATTAATTTCTAAATAACTCCAAAACGATAAAAGATAGAATAAAATAATATTCAATCAACTTTAATAAAATTTTGTTACGTATTTTTTAATGTTTTATTTATAAAAATCTGACAAGTTGTTCCCGAGTTATCGTTAAATATGTCTGCGTAGCTGACTAATTTAGGGGAAAAAATTAGCCACGCCCATAAAAAAAAACCAACGCGATGAATTTTTTTCTTAAAATAACTTAATATGCCTAGAATATACATAAACAATTGAAATAAGTGAAAAAATAATTTTGTCCAGCTAACTTGTACTAGTCGACACACTGTGAAGCGTGAGCAATCGCGGCACCCATCTTGCGGATAGCTTTCTCAAGACCAAATGTTTATACAAAATATTATGTACCCGTTCAGTCCAGATGCCCACAGCACTAACAATCTCACGCACCTTAACTTCTTCTGTCATCCATCACCTTATCATGGATTTGATCAATGATTTCTGGATTCTGGGACAGCGATTCAAGAACAAACAGCGATTCAAGAACAACGTGAATCGCTTTCTCCGCACACGTGTCGCTCCCGTAGCGCTTTAGGGACTTCCCTGTAGCACGTGTGCTAGACCCATAAAAAAAAAAAAAAAAAAAAAAAAAAAGTCGTAACCTCCACAGGCCGTCCAGAATGTTCAGCGTCACTTGTGCCCATATGGCCAGTCCGAAAATTTTGAAACCACTTATAAACTGTTCTAATCGAAGGTGCAGAGTCACCATAATGTTTATCAAGCTTCTCTTTAGTCTCCTGAGGCGTTTTGCCTTTCATAAAGTAATGTTTAATCACCACACGAAATTCTTTTTCGTCCATTTCTTGAAAATCACTAGACTTCCTTGATTCACACGAATGCCAAACACAAAGAAATATACCAATATGGCTGAAACTTGGTGTGCGTTCATTCAAGAGATGCTACTAACTAAACATGACCTCGATACGCGCCGGTGGTGCCATCTCTCGGACTTTGCACGGACTTTTCAAACCAGCCTCGTATATATATATATATATATATATATATATATATATATATATATATATATATATATAAATATATAAATATATAATATATATATATATATATATATATATATATATATATATATATATATATATATATATATATATATATATATATATATATATATATATATATATATATATATATATATATATATATATATATATATATATATATATATGTATATATATATATATATATATATATATATATATATATATATATATATATATATAAAATATATATATATATATATATATATATATATATATATATATAGTCTGTTCAATGGATCCTTGCATTCATGTGATCAACGCGACGTCAAGAATATTCATACGATTCAATCGTCTGTCAGTTCATTGTCGGCGGTCTGAGTTTTAAATGACAATTTTAAAAGTCAAAATAGAATTTAAAATTTTTCATCCGGTTTGGTAATTAACGAAAACTACTGATATATTAAATATGTACGATGTATAAAACACCCTAGTTCTTACTTGTGAAGGACATTTACCTCTCTGCATAAATCCAACGTTTAATATCACCTATTTGTATTTTTCAGGTTGCTATTAGATTATTTCGTGAGTAGATTTACTTTATGAAAAGTTTACAATTGTTACCTGTTAGTTATTTGAAGTTTGTGTAATGTCTGTAATGAAATTACAATACACACTTAACACAATTTTATCAAATTTATATATAAGGCATTATAAAAACTATAAAAAGATGCACCGTAGAACTCATTAAATAAAATTTTAAAAGAGAGAACTGAAATATAATACTTTTAAAAACAGAAAAAATATTTCATGACGAGGATATAAAGTATGAATAGGAGGTAAAAATTGCATAATGCAATTTTAATATGATTTATCAAATCAAACTAATAGATACATGGGTAAGTCTATATTTGTCCTCTAAAATTTACAATGAATGTTGCCCAAGGAGCTTGGAACGTGCCAATAAGTAATATTTAAGTTATTAATTGAATAATGACGCTAATCGCTAGAAGTAGAGTCTTCACTCTCACTTTCATCATTCCCAACACGAAAAATGATTTCTGGAATCTCTTCGATTATTATCTCACGATCATACCACTGTTGAATCAGGTATTCTGTATGTTGTACGCTGGCATGGCATATCTCTGGTGTACACTTTTTTAAGGCTCTATTCCACATCCGAAGTACTTGTTTATCTCCATATCCCTCTTCACCAATGTGCTTGTTATAAAATATTTTTTCATTTGCCCAAATCAGCTCGATTGCATTAAATTGACAGTGAAAAGGAGGTAATCTCAACACTTCATGTCCATGCTCTTGAAAAATTTTATCAATTTGATATTCCTTTGATTTTTTATGAACTTTTGCAATATCTAACAATTCTGTCTTAAACATCTGTTTGTTATGACGTAAACTATTCTTCTGTAACCACTCGAGAATTTCTTCTTTTTTCATGCCGAAGATGGCTGTTTTTCTACTTCAGCTGAATGGTATGAAGCATTATTCATTATAATTAAAGGTGGTTCTTCTAAATTAGAAATCAACTGGTTTCTGATCCATTTCGTTAACATTTTACTATTCATTTCTCCATGATAATCGAGTGACTTTGACTTGCTAGCAAATAGTAAATTGGCATTTTCCACAAAACCCCCACTGTGTCCAGCATGTAAAACAATAAACCTTTTACCATCAAGTCTTCCAGGCTTACGAACACTTTTAATGTTGTCATCATGCCATGATTTCCTTTGACTGCCTTTTGAAAAAATCCATGTTTCGTCTATGAAAACAAGCTGACGGGCAATGTGTGCATTTTCGTTTTCCATATACTTTCTAAGAAAAGCTGCCCTTATTGAACAAATTCTGGGTGTTTCCATTAATGCTCGTCTGTTGTCATCTTTCCTAAATTTGAAACCCAAATCCAGAAGTAATGTTCAAAGAGTTCCATAACTGACACTAATTATCTCTTTTTGTCGCAGTTCTTTACGTAAGTTTTTAATAGTAACATGTTTTCTAAAAGCACAATATGAGTTACTTTCGATTTCACTTAAACCGATAGAGATTAATAGCTACGTACTTTGTGCATACATATCATATAATGTATTGCGAACGTCCATTTTAGAACTTTCACTCAGATCATGGGTCTTAGCTTGTTTCCTTGGTCGTTATTTTCCAGGTGTTGAAAGCAATTCTTTTTTATCACTACGAATTTTGATGCTCGCTACAGTTCTCGTACTAATCTGTAAAGTAACAGCGACTCTCTGGAACCAGAACATTGTAAATACATTAAAAAGATATACGTATGTGATTTATTTACCTCTTGTACAGCATTAAGAGATATAAGAGGACACTTGTTATCCCTTCCCGATGTAAAATACACTATTAATTTTGCCACGAAATCTCTTGCTTGTCTGTTCAGAGGTTTTCCAGGAATTTTGGTGACTTCATATGAAGAGCAGTTGAAAGGACATTTCTTCGATAGACTTATGTAAGCTTCCATGCTGGCTAAAATAGCATCAAAATCAAACTTCTTAACGCAATCAGGCGAGGCATCGGATCTGAATCAAAGGTCTAACCAAAGAAAAGAAAATATTTCATGAGTTCTTTCCATGGAGCAGAATTGCAGTACCAAATCTTGCTCAATTTAGACGCCTCTCTGTCACGAGTAAACTACTCGATCTCGTAAGTGTAATATTTAGAAGAACTTACGGCAGGTTTATGGTGACAGTGTAAATTTTTGAATTATTGGTTAAAGGTAGGTCAAGTAGACTAGTAAACCCTCAGGTATGGCTACGAGTCCATGTAGATTAATCGATAAGCTGAGTAAAGTTGCAAATATTTGAGAGAGATTCAGCCTTATGGCTTTGTTCGTCGGTGCGGTGCTCAAATAGAACCATAGTCTATGTTGTGGAAATTAAATCGTCTAGAATGGCAACTTCGATACTTGGATGATTAATGATAAATAATCGGTGATGTCTTCAAGATAATAAAATGTATCTACTATAGAAATATGAATTCATTTATATATTTGCGCAAACTGATGTTTGCTTACACCTTACTAATAAATTTTTAACTTTTGTAACTGAAAATCTGCACAGTCCCATGTTTAATTATGCAAACTTGAACTTTTGTGAAGAAATTTTAGCTCGATGAGAAATATTCGGTTTCGAAAATAAAATTTAGGTTCGTTTTATTTACGAATATAATATTCTAGAAATTTAAAAAATTGTGTCAATTGCATCTAAGTTCTGACTGGGATGTTTTAAAACTTTTCGAAAACCAATTAAAGAGCTAATACTCCAGAACATTGTAAATTGTATGGAATAAGATGTTTCACACTTTTGGACGACGGATCTGATGATATTTTAAATTTTACTTTTGAAGCGAAAAATCTGTTTCCTCTCAAGTCCATTTCTGTTAGTTATCTTATCTTATCTTCATATTTGCCGGGGTTTAACTACAGTTATTTCAACCTTTTAGAAACAAATAGGGTTTGATAAAAAAAAGTAGTTACATTTCGAAAATAAAACTCCACTTACATACCATTTTATGTTTAGCGATAAATTTAAAATAAAATACTTTATGCCTGCTAATCGTAAAAAGCTTACATAAAAGGGTGAACGAGATAGCAAAGTTATGAAAATGCGATTTTCTTTGTGTTTTTATTAAATTTGGGTTGCACTTTTATAACCCCGGGATTTTGTCTTTATACGTATATATTATATCCGCATAATAAAGCAATTTTGTATAGCTACTGCGCAACCGAAATATATTGCTTTTTTTCATCTGTTGAGACCAAAGAATTAATTTTATTATTTTCAAAGGATAAATAAAAATTTAGGAACTTATGTAATAATAGAACTTCTATCTTAAAAAGTAAGATTTGAATAGATTCTTCTTCTTCTTCAGATGCAATCTCCGCTGCGGACTTTGGTAATGATCATTGCTATTTTTAAACCTGAAAATTTGCACAGTTTTATATTTAATTATGAAACTTTGAACTTTTGTGAAGAATTTTTAGATAGATGAGAAATATTCCGTTTCGAAAATAAAGCTTTAGATGCGTTTATAAAAGGGTGAACGAAACAGCAAAGTTATGAAAATGCGATTTTCCTTGTGTTTTTATTAAATTTGGGTTGCACTTTTATA
Source organism: Pachyrhynchus sulphureomaculatus (assembly GCA_019049505.1). Taxonomy (NCBI): domain Eukaryota; kingdom Metazoa; phylum Arthropoda; class Insecta; order Coleoptera; family Curculionidae; genus Pachyrhynchus; species Pachyrhynchus sulphureomaculatus. The sequence continues at coordinate 48,427,287 of CM032449.1, forward strand.
AACCCGGGATTTTGTCTTTATACGTATATATTACGTCCGCATAATAAAGCAATTTTGTGTAGCTACTGCGTAACCAAAATTTATTGTTTTTTTAGTGTTCCGTACGGAACACTTATAAGATCACTTCGGTGTCTGTCTGTCTGTCTGTCTGTCTGTCTGTCTGTCTGTCTGTCTGTCTGTCTGTCTGTCTGTCTGTCTGTCTGTCTGTCTGTCTGTCTGTCTGTCACACACCCGATTTTCTCCGAAACTATTTGACATAGAAAGGTGAAATTTGGTAATAATATAGGAATTGATGGCCTCATCAGAGCCATGTAGTTTTGAGAATTAAATTTTGACTTAAGAGGTTAGTTTTGGGGGGTGAAGTCGGAAGCGAAAAAAAAAATTTTTTTACTAGGTCATCGAGTGTGGTGTCAAATGAAAGCTTGTGAAAACACGAGTAAAAAAATATATATATAATATTATACTTGCGCGCACTTTTCTTTGTATTATTTTTAAAAATTCGCGAAAAATCGCTGTCCCGGGCCTTATCTCGAAAAGTACTTATCAAAAAATTTCGAAAAAATTCTGGAATATTCTCCACGGGGTGTAGATTGAACGAAAATTATCACGAGTGCATTACCTTTAATAATTTATATGGTATATAAAAAAAAACAAAAATTTCAAGGTCATCAGATTTCAGTAAAGATTGGAAACAAACTTTGTTGAAAACTCATTTGGGGTGTGTTTTGTGAAGTCACTGATCATTTTATACCACCGTAACATAAATTTTGACTTAAAAAAATTTTTTTTTTTACTAGGGCATCGAGTATAATATCCAATGAAAGCTTGTGAAAACACGAGTAAATATATATATATATATATATATATATATATATATATATATATATATATATATATATATATATATATATATATATATATATATATATATACATATATAAATATATATATATATATATATATATATATATATATATATATATATATATATATATACTCGTATATAATGTAATACTTGCGCACACTTTTCTTCGTATTACTTTTAAAAAATCGCTGTCCCCTACCTTATCTCGAAAAGTACTGATCAAAAAATTTTGAAAAAATTCTGGAATATTCTCCACGGGGTATAGATTGAACAAAAATTATCACGCGTGCATTACCTTTAATAATTTATTTTGTATATAAAAAAAAACAAAATTTCAAGGTCACCAGTTTTCAGTAAAGATTGGAAACACCCTTTGTTGAAAACTCCTTTGAGGTGTGTTTTGTGAAGTCACTGATCATTTTATACCACCCTAACAAAATTTTTTATTTTAAAAACAATCAACGTACGGAACACTAATTGTGCAAGTTCAACTTGCACTTGACCGGTTTTTTTATCTGGTGAGGCCAAAGAACTAATTTTACGACTTTTAAAGAAATACATAAAAAATTAGAAATATGTGTAATAATAAAACTTTTATCTCAAAAAGTAGGATTTGAATAGATTCTTCTTCTTCTTCAGATACTGCCTTCGTTGTGGAGTTTGGTAATCATCATTGCTATTCGTATTTTTGAAGCTGCTGTGCTAATCAATTTAGCAGATGTACACCCAAACCACTCTCTCAGGTTGCAAAGCCAAGATATATATTCCATCCTCCAACACTTCTTCTCCCTTGAACCTTCCCTTGGATGATCATCTCTAATAGTTGATATTTTTGCCTTCTAATCACATGACCCAGATATTCAATTTTTGCCGTTTAATGGCAATTACAATTTCTTAATCTTTGCTTATTCTTTGCAACACTTCAACGTTCGTGACTTTATCGACCCAAGAAATTCTGAGTATCCTACTGTGTATACCCAAGTTTCGAATGTCTCCAGTTTATTGATGTTATCTTTGTTTAGCTTCCACGCCTCTACCTAGTAGGGCAGATCCGAGAAACGTAACTAATCTCATTTTTAGATTTAAGTTTATATCGTGGCTTAAGAAGAAGTTTTTCAGCTTCACAAACGTAGTCCGTAATTTTCAAATTCTAGTTCGAATTTCTTCTGAGATATCGTTATTGCTATTGACATTTGCTCTCAAATAATCATATTTATGTGCCCGGTCCACGGGATCATTGTGAATGAGAACGTTTCCTTTTACTCTTTGATCTTTTAATATTATCATAATTTTGGTTTTCTTTACGTTAATTGTCAATCCTCTTTCTCCACTCGCTTCAACTACCCCGCCTAAAATACTTTGCAAATACTTTAGAGTTTCCACCATTAGAACAATGTCATCTGCGTATCTAATATTGTGGTCTGGCTTGCCATTAATTCTTGATCCAATCTCTTTCTCTTCTAAGGCTTTCGTCAAGATCTCCTCGGAATATAAATTAAACAGCGGGGGCGACACCACGCATCCTTGTCCTATACTTTTTTTGAGACGAATTTCGTTTGTTATGCTGTTTTCCGACACGCGTCACTACTCTCTGGTGGTTATAGAGGTTAGTTATTATTCTTATATCACAAGTATCCAATTGTTTTGCCTTTAGTATCTCGACTAATTGGTTGTGTTTAACTTTGTAGATGGTCTTATTGTAATCCACAAAACATGCATAAACATTCTGGTTTACATAGAGACATCTCTGAGCCAGAACATTGAAGGCAAACCAGCCATTTCAAAATTCAAACTGTGTTTCTGCTACTTCTGTTTCTAGTTTTCTATAGATTCTGGTATGGATTATGATTGAATAGATTAGGCTGTAGTAAAAAGAATATGGTGTAGTTAGTGGTTGCGCTCATACACTGGGGAGATCAGAAATTTTATAAAATCAGTATTTTATTGTCTCTTTTAATAGATAATTCTAGAACTTTACATAATCATATAGACTAAATTACTTGATGTAATACGCAATTATTTTAATTAACTTGTTCGTTCTGACTAATAAGTAGCATTTTTTGTATTTTTTATTAAGTTTACTTCAATTGTTAAATTGATAATATTCACGTATATTTTTAATTTTTCATAATTCTTAATTTTTTGCTAAATACGATATCATCGATTATTTCAGTTTATCTTGTGACACGTGTAGAACCCTTTTGATTAGTCTCAATATCCTTGACAAAGTAGCCCTTTTACTTTTATTTTAATTTTTTGAAAAAGTGCCAAATGACAAGGTACAAAATCAGGCAAATGCGGTGAACAATTGAATTCACAGGCTTAATTTCAATTCATTCGGCGCAATAACGTGCATTAAGCACCAGCTGCCTAGATTACGATTTTCAGGGCAAGCCTATTTAGTAAACCTTAGATTTGCATAGATCTTCTTTCAAAATCGTTAGAATTGTTTCCCTGCCATTGTTTTAAGTTTCTCTCACAATTGCGTCACAATCACGAGAAACGAATTCGTATTCAAGATTTTCTCTTCCATCTAAGAACATTTATGCAATTCGAAAACTTATACTCTTGATAATTGATAGTCGATATGGATTTTTTCATGCATTCTGAATCTTTCTGTAGCATTTGTGACAAGCTTTACGTGAAGCTGAATTACAAATTTTTCTTTCAGTTTTATGTTCTACAATAAAATTTTTTCGCAGCTATATATGTATGTATATGTTTGTAAATATGTGTTATGACATTGGCGGAAACCAATCAGCATACATCTCACTCTATTCTTTTATAATATATTTTTACCAAAATTTTGCTGCATTAAAACTTGGGAGACCTATACTTTTTAATTACACTACCAGAAATAATTTTTGCTTTAGTTAACACGTTTTTGTATTTTACTTTCTCTTTTCGTCTTCCTTTTCCTTTTGTTTATTTTCCTCTTTCTTCTGCTTATTCTTTATTTTTTTACCATAATCGTGATTGCAACTTATTTATTTAAGTCTGTAAATTCCCAATAATTTCATTATTCATCCTAAAGACTAAGTGAAGTTTCTGGCAAAGTTTTAGTTTCGCTTGGGTTGGTAGTTCTAGATAAAATAATACACTCTAGGTTGATTTAGTGCAAATAGTTAATTTAAATGAAATGAGAGTTCAACCAAACCCTTAAACTTTTTAAAGCAGATATCTCCACTATTACTTAAGAGGAAATAGCTTAAACCTTCTATATCATCACATTCTCTTATTTAAATGAAAATTTGGAAAGGAGACAGACTTACAATGGCGTATTAAACATGTAGATAATGCTATTAGAATATATATATATATATATATATATATATATATATATATATATATATATATATATATATATATAATATATATATATATATATATATATATATATATATATATATATATATATATATATATATATATATATATATATATATATATATATATATATATATATATATATATATATATATATATATATATATATATATATATATATATATATATATATATATATATATATATATATATATATATATATATATTTTATATATATATATATATATATATATATATATATATATATATATAAATATATATATATATATATATATATATATATATATATATATATATATATATATATATATATATATATATATATATATATATATGTATCGCTAGAACTTGTTATGCAGAAGTGAAGTTATAAATATCGAGAATATTTCGAATCAGTTTAACACACTAAGTATTAGTTAGTAATGCGGACAAACCTCAGGAAGTTATTTTCTGATGGGTTTCGAACCAAATACAAATATGTCCTAAATTATTGACTTTTACACGCAGTGTTGTAAAAGAATACAAAGAAATAATAAAAGAACCAGTTTTAAAATATATTATTATATGGAAATTATCAACTGAATATTTTGCATTCTTTTTATAAGAGTTATTTTTAAAGTTTCACTACTATGGCCTATCGAAGTTATGGAAGTAATTTGAAATCGATGTTAGCGATTCAAGAACAACGTGAATTGCTTTTTCCGCACACGTGTCGCTCCTGTAGCGCTTTAGGGACTTCCCTGCAACACATGTGCTAGACCCATAAAATATATATATATATATATATATATATATATATATATATATATATATATATATATATATATATATATATATATATGTACATATAGATATATATATATATATATATATATTATATATATATATATATATATATATATATATATATATATATATATAACTAACAGGGCCCGCGGCTCCGCTCGCGTGGATTTGATTCACTACTATCGTCACTGCTTATTCCTTATGTTACCCAACGTAATAAAATATCTCCCACTATTTCTCCTTATCTCCCATTATCTCACCTTATCTCCCATTATCTAGGCTTATCTCGACTTATGTCGTAATATTTCTCCTTATCTCCCATTATTTCTCCTTATTTCCCATTATCTCACCTTAACTTCCATTATCAAGACTTATCTCTACTTATTTCCCATTATTTCTCCTTATATCTCCCATTATCTCACCTTATCTCCCATTATCGAGGCTTATCTCGACTTATCTCCCATTATTTTTCCTTATCTCCCATTACCTCATCTTATCTCCTATTATCTAGTCTTATATCGAATTATATAGAACATATGTATAAATCTATAAAAACACGTAAATCGGATAAGTGGTTCTCAAGTGATAAACTCATTAACGGACGGACAGACAGACAGGCAGAGAGACTGGCAGACAGACAGACAGAGACACGTTGCATTTTATATATAATCTAGATAGAAGATCATAGATAACCTGGCCAGAGAACAAATGTATGAATTAAAAAAAAAAAAAAAACGTAAATCGGATAAGTGGTTCTCGAGTGATAAGCGTACTAACGGACGGGCATAGAGACGTTGCATTTTATATATATTATATTCTTTGCTACATGATATTGTTCCATATTTAATGCTTTAGGCAGTGTATTGCAAGAGAACGCTCTAGCGGCAAACTTTTCTCCGACTTGATTCATTATTATCGTCACTGCTTATTCCTTATGTCACCTAACGTAATAAAATATATCCTATAACCTGGCCAGAGAACATATGTATGTTTAAAAAAAAGCCCGTAAATCGGATAAGTGGTTCTCCAGTGATAAGCGCAACAACGGACAGACAGACAGACAGAGAGACGTTGCATTTTATATTTATTACAGATATTCTTTGCTACATGATATTGTTCCATATTTAATGGTTTAGCATGTTTAAAAAAAAAGCACGTAAATCGGATAAGTGGTTCTGCAGTGATAAGCGCACTAATGGACAAACAGACAGAGATACGTTGCATTTTATATATATTATAGATGTAATAAAATATATATTTATAACCTGGTCAGAGAACATATGTATGAATTTAAAAAATCACGTAAATCGGATAAGTGGTTCTCGAGGGATAAGAACGCACTAACGGACAGACAGACATACAAACAGACGTTGCATTTTATATATATTGTAGATATAGATTATTATTATATAACCTGGCCAAAGAATATATGTATGAATTTAAAAAAAAAGACACGTAAATTGGATAAGTAATTCTCGTGTGATAAACGCACTAACGGACAGACAGAGAGAGACATTGTATTTTATATATTATAGATTATAGATATTCTCTGCTACATAATATTGTTCCATATTTAATGGTTTAGGCTGTGTATTTCAAGCAAACGCGCTTGTGGCAAACTTTTTTTCCGACTTCGTTCACTATTTTACGTCACTACTTATTAATTATGCTACCTAACGTAATAAAATATAGCCTATAACCTGGCCAGAGAACATATGTATGTTTTAAAAAAAAAAGTACGTAAATCGGATAAGTGGTTCTCCAGTGATAAGCGCACTAACGGACAGACAGACAGACAGACAGAGAGACGTTGCATTTTATATATATTATAGATAATATTATAAATTTTGATACGAATCTTATACAGGTGACAGAGATTATTAGTATAATACATCTGGATTTCTTCTCTGTCGCTGCCGACGTTTCAGATCCTGACGAGTTCTTCAGAATCTAGCACGAAATAGTTTCCACGTAAAATTTATTTTAGGCTATTTCTATAAATATTTCAAATAAAATGTAAATTATTAAACTTCGTAGACAGCCTAGACTAGGCAATGATGTCCGATATTGTCTTCAGACGGTCTGTCATAAAACGTATTTTAATGGAGCTAGGGCACTTATGGAATACCTATCATAGTATTTAAAAAATGTGCGAGCGAACTAAGAGTAGTCGCAAAGGTAATAGCAAAAATACCTTGCTAAACAATGACCCACCAGTTGCGTTGCATTCAGTACCAATGGTAATTATAGAAAAGCATCTTGTCAAACATCTGGACGAATATCATATTATCATCAGCATGGGCTTTAATAAGCCAAGATCAACAGAATATCTTCTAACTTATGTCATATATATTTAGATCCACGCAGTTGAACATTTTGGAGAACCTCGAGCAACTGCACTTGATATATCCAAGGAAATCGAACGTGTTTGACTCGACGGATTGATGGCTACGCGACGCTTTTATGTAATTGTGAAAGGTTTTATTTATAGTGCCAGTGTTTCATCGGAGGGCGACTCAATGAAACACCTATACTATTAACGCCAGCGTGCCAGACTCTATATTATCTCCTACTCTCTTTTTTTCTTTTCATCAGCAATCTGCTGCATAGGATCAAACTGTAGGAAATCGCTCAACTTAACACAGACCTGAAAGAAATTCGATCTTAGAGAGACAGTAATCTAGTGGAATATACCGTTGCAAGAACCCAGGCGGCAGTTTCTGTTAAAAAAGTTAATGTTGCGGAACCGGTCATAATAGCGCTTTTCCACCCACAAGTCGCTCGTGTTGCATTTTAGCGTTTTCCCTGTCGCCCACTCTCTATATTTCAATCCTTTCACACCAATAGGAGTATCAGTGACCCTATGCATTTGCCGCCTTAACAGTCATTCTCTAGGCATCTTGATTCTGCGCGACCTTACTTGGCTCTTGCATACCCATACCAAGGAGACATCTTACTTGGTTGGACAATCTTGTTAGAGGCTGTCTCCTTGATCTCCTACCTTCTTCCTTCCCCATTACTATAAGCTTTTCCAGGCATCCACTTTCATCATAATGTGACCAAAATATTTCAGGTATTGTCTATTAATTCTATTTGAAAGTCGGTCAATTATACTAAACTCTTCAAGAATAGATCCATTAGAACAGTGTTCAGTATATGATACTCTGAGGGTTCTTCGATATGCACACAACTCAAACGTATCGGCTCGTCTTTTGTCAGCTTGTTTAATGGTCCAAGTTACCGATAAGTAATTTGGGAACATAAGGCAGAATAGCAATTCTAGCTTTGTGTTTTTTGTGGCAGACCTTAATGAGTTTGATCGTCGAGCTTCTAGCCACAGACAAACTTCTTCTTACTTCCGCTTCACAACCACCATTGTTAGTTATGAGGGATTCCAAATAGTTGAAATGGTCTACAACAGTCAAACCAGCAACTTCATTTCTCTGTAGCAGACCTTCATTACGTCTAATAACACAGCCCCACAAAAAAAAAGTGGGGTATACTTTTGATGCGATATATCAGGTCCGTAGTATTTTTGCCTGCTGATCACGAATCTGACGTCAGAATATCGCCATCACATCTCAATTTTTTTCTAACCTCAAAAAATAGGTAAAAATTAGTAAAAATTAAGAAAAATACATTCCTAAAAAATTGATTCAAGCTTTTTCATGAATCCAAAGATGTATTAATACGTATTCGGATACGATAAGCTAATATTCATCGGTTGGATTAAGCCATACAGTTCTGTTTTCTTTCTAACCTCAATAAATCAGACAGATATAGTGCTTCTCGAATGCAAAAAACGAATTCAAATTAAAATTCAAGCGATTGTTACCAAATTTGGTACACGGGGGTTTTTTGGGTTGCTGATCATGAATCTGAGGTCGGATTTGCAAAATTCAAAATGGCGGATCCAAGATGGCGGGCAAAATTTTTGAAAACCAACCGATTCCTACCAAATTTGGTATACAGTTGGGGAATCCTCAAACCTGATACTCTTAAACCCTAAACCCTGAAACCTTAGACTCCCACACCCTGTAACCTCAAAAAATAGACCTCAATAACCCTGTAACTTTAAAAATGAGACCCAATAAACTCAAAACCAGGACTTTTAAACCATATACTCTCAAATAGTAGACCCTTAAGCCCTAGAATTGCGAAGGTTAGACCCGCGCCTAACTTTCCTTTTTTTGGCTGTATCTTGTTCTTTTTTCCGCGAATGACCTATTCAAAGGCTTTCTGCCCAAACACTTTTGAGGACTTGTTTCTCTTTTTAGCGACCAGCAATAGTCCGCTAGCATATGGTCATCCCATCGTCCTTGATACCGATTTTCTATGATTTTCAGATCTTGGTGAAAACGTTCCCCTTGCTCCTCACTTTAGTCACCAAGATTATCTGGGAAATCATCGATGTGGGAGTCCAGGAAATGTAATTTTAGATTCATTAAGCAACCTAATGTTTGAAAATTTTTTACCATTTTCTCGACTATTTCTTTATACTTAGGACTTTTATTATTTCCCAAAAAGTTTGTTGCGACTTCTTTAAAACTAAGCCAAGCAGCTTTTTCAACTTTATTCATTTTAGTAACAAATAATGAATCTTGAAACAATTTTCTTATTTGTGGCCCGTCAAATACGCCTGCCTTAATTTTAGCTTCAGAAAATTTCGGAAATTTTTTATGCAAATATTTGAAACATCTAATGCTCTCGTGAATTGCTTCATAAGTCCAAGCTTAATGTGAAGCGGGGGAATAAGAACTTTTCTTGGATCTACCAATGGTGGAAACAATACATTATTTTCGCCAGGAGTGAACGATTCTCTTGTTGGCCAAATTTTTTTCTTATAATGACGTTCCCTGTCTCTGCTATCCACAAACATTTATAACAGGGATAAAGTGTAAACCCTGACTGTTGGCCAAGCAATATTGTTACAATTTTCAGATCTCCACAAATTTTCCAGTTATGATCAGCATATTTTATTTTTATCAAAAGCTGCTTCATATTTTCATATTGCTCTTCCATAACTGTGGAATGAGCAATCGGAATGGGAGCGTAAACGTTGGTATTATGCAGCAAAACTGCCTTAATGCTCCGTTTAGAAGAATCAATGAACAGTCTCCATTCTTCAGGATCGTATGAGTTATTTTGAAATTCATCCATTAGACCTTTTACATCGGTACAATATGAAAGTGACAATTCCTCGTCCATTGTGAAATTTTTCGAAATTCTTCATCTCTGTTTCTATAATAAGAAATCGTAGCTTCTGGCTTAAGTAAATGTCTTTTCTTTAAAAAGGAAGCACGATGCTCTGAACCATCTTTGGATAAGCCTAAATCTCTGACTAGATCACTAAGTTCTGACTGTGATACGAGTATTGGTTCTGGTTTACGGTTGTATGGTAGAAATTCTTTATCTGTGTCACTAGTATATGATAGGTTGTCACTAGAACATTCATTAGTAACAGTGTTTGAATCTTTTTCGACAGTCTCAATGTTTTCGGCATGAACTGATAAGGTGAAATCATTTGTTTCCATAACATCGGCATCAAGTGGTTCAGGAGGCGGAATTAGTTTAGTTGGTCTTGTTACTGTCGAAACATCGTTATAAGTAATAGTGCTTTTATTTTTTCGGTTATGCCTAGATACAACATTCATACAAAAGTAGCAATCATTTTCACTGTATGGTCTATTCCATATTGCTGGTCTGGAATATTTAATCGCCTTCTTATTGATGTACAACATTATTTTGCAAGGACTACAAATGATGTGGGGAACCCAATCTGTATCCTGGTGCTGTATTTCAATGTTAAAACAATCCTTATATAAGGTTTTAATCTTATCCGTTATCGGTGACCCCATTTTACTCAATACGTGTTGACAGCAAATATAACAAAATGAATCACTGTTTTTATCGCACTTAAGAAAAGTCCTTGTACCGTGAGATCGTTTTCTTGTAGCATTATACTCTACATGAGCCAAGTCACCCACACATGAAGAGCTACGGTCGCTGGATGACGACGGCTGCGGGCCCGCTTTCCCACCCTGACCAACCGCCGATACTGGGTTTCCGAGTCCCTGCATCGTAATTCTCTTTCTTCTACCTACCATGGCGGCATCTAAGTCGTTATCCAGGGACTCTGCCGGCTAGTGGAGTAACACCGTTGCCCACCGTCACCACGTGGAGGTGCCCTGGATGCAGGTAGAAGAATAAAAATCGACCGATGAATTTTCTCGGCGTTCAAAATGGCGCGAAAATATCTGCCATCTTGAATTTTGCAAATCCAACCTCAGATTCGTGATCAGCGACCCAAAAAATCCCCGTGTACCAAATTTGGTAAGGATCGGTTGAATTTTAATTTGAATTCGTTTTTGCATTCGAGAAGCACTATATCTGTCTGATTTATTGAGGTTAGAAAGAAAACAGAACTGTATGGCTCAATCCAACCGATGAATATTAGCTTACCGTGTCCGAATACATATTAATACATTTTTGAATTCATGAAAAAGCTTGAATCAATTTTTTAGGAGTATATTTTTCTTAATTTTTACTAATTTTTACCTATTTTTTGAGGTTAGAAAAAAATTGAGATGTGATGGCGATATTCTGACGTCAGATTCGTGATCAGCGGGCAAAAATACTACGAATCTGATATATCGCATCAAAAGTATACCCCATTTTTTTTTTTTTTGTGGGGCTGTGTAATCAGTGCTTTAGTTTTCGTTCTATTAATTGTATAGTATATAGTATTTACTTCCGGTGCAGAATGTCTCGGGTTCCAATCCCGGCATGTTGGTATACTCTTATTTAAGCCTGGCCACGAACATAGGTAGTAGTTGTTTGCAGAAATGCCATAACGTCCAAGACAGCACTACCATGTTATCTGAAAGGTACCGTGAAATACCAAAATGTATGTTTCGGCACGTAGACGGGTTCTAGACATTCCCGCTGATATCCTCAGGAAAGGAAAAAGAGTAAAATCTCTACTCAGGCGGGAAGGTCAACGTTAAAAAAAAAATCGGTAGCTTTGGTAGTGATTTTCAGGCACTCTGTATACAGTGCCTGCAAAAAAAGAATTTCAAAGAAGTTAATTAAGAAACCAATAATTCCGTATATGAAAATGAGCTCAAGTGTTCATTATTGTATCATACTATTTATGGTAATTACGATTGTGGATTGATAAGATTGGCAAATTTCTACGAGAATGGCGGAGAATTTTCTTAGGCGACATGACTGTCGGTGATTCTTATAACGGTAGTGTTGAAAATTTTATACAGATGCAACGTGCAGTTGTTGGTTGGCAGCTATTGTAAGTGATCGGTGTCACACATTTCGTAGAAATTAGTACTCTTCAAGGCAGTTTATGGCGATTCACCACTAGCACTCAAGACCATTTATTACTGGATAAATGAATTGAGGCCGTACGAGCACTGCAAATGCACGTTAAAGACATCCGATTGAGGTTTCTTCTTAAGAAGTAGTCGATATAAAATACATGGTAACGTGATGGAAGATTAAACTTCGTGAGATTTTTGAGATGGTAGATATGTCATATGAGCGGATACATAATATCCTGTATAAAGTCCTAAAAATGAAGCTGAGTGCACGACGAATGTTGCGTTTGTTAACTCCAGCCCAAACGCACGAGGAAGGATATTTCGAAATCGTGGTTGGAAAAGTTGTAGCGTCATCTGAAGGACTTCTGGCGTCGTTTGGTGACTATCGACGAAAGGTAGACATACCATTACACCGTCGAGACAAAATGGCAGTTAAAAAAGTAGATTGGCAAAGGGTAAAATATACCAAAAAAGAGCGCAAATAATTTAATCTGTGCCGAGTATTATGCACAGTTCGAAACAATTTTTTTTTTCTGAGGGAATAAAAAAATTGCAATCTCTCTGAACCAAATGTACTGAGCTCAATTTAGATTATGTTCAGAAATAAATTTTTGTTTTTGCACAAAAATATTATTTATTCATACCTTGTTTTTTAGGGAACGTTTCAATTCACCCTCGTAGTAAAATTTATTAAAAGGCTCCAATTACTTAATTATTAATAGTTATACACCTCACAAAAGTTGAGCTTAACTTAGGACATCATGATGCTATCAGGAGAATGTAATTTATTCAAAAATAATATATATGAGCACGTTGATAATTTTATTTTCAAACGAAATAGATTGTTTACCTTAATTGTTTCCATAGTAGTAACACAAGAGCACAATTTTGGTTTGAAAACTATACCCAGTGTAATAATTGTTAATTTTTACGTCACTAGTATTTAGGGAGCAACCACAGACTTATTAGAGGAAGACTGTTATCGGAATTAAAACAATAAAAAGAAAAATATCCATAAAATCTCGATATGAGACTGCTGCCAACAAGTAAAATGGGTTTAAATAAACTTGTCATATTTATTGATTCAGGCCAAAGTTACAACGATTTAAAAATAAGTGAAATTTCTGCTATTTTTTGTAATTTTACTACGATACAGGGTAAAATGTGGCGCCGCCATCGGCTCGTGGAGAAATTTATGCCGTTTGCAGTTTAGATAAAACAGCCAAAACATAATTCGCTCTCTTTTGTTCTAGAAATTTTAGTGTCAAATATAATTCTCATGCCAATTGGTAAACACCAAAAAAGTTGATAAAATGTTTTAAAAGAGTAAGATCAGCAACTAGACAAACATCCTTTGTCAAACAATTTTAAATAATTTGGGGAGGCTGGATCCAAAAAGAAACTCGATGTTTATATAAGATATAATTCAACGGTGAAAAATTTAGTTTACTCAATTTCCATTTGTCAAACCAAAATCCATTAGGTTTTAAAAAGTTTCAAAACAAATTATGAAATATGGATTAAGTAGCATAATAATGTGCGAGACATGTGGTGATCGAAGCAGTAAAGCTACTCAAACAACAAGGAAGGTTTTGTGTGTTTGGTGAGATTAGAAGAATGTATTAGAGTGTTACACCTTGGTCAAACGATTGATTCTAATCTCCACTATCAGCAATTACTAGATTGCATCGAGCAATTATTCGAATTTAGGGAGGAAGCGGCCGGAGTTAATCAACCGAAAAGTCCTAAAAATGAAGCTGAGTGCGCGACGAATGTTGCGTTTGTTAACTCCAGCCCAAACGCACGAGGAACGATATTTCGAAATCGTGCTTGGAAAAGTTGTAGCGTCATCTGAAGGACTTGTGGCGTCGTTTGGTGACTATCGACGAAACGTAGACATACCATTACACCCTCGAGACAAAATGGCAGTTTAAACAGTAGATTGGCGAAGGGAAAAGTGTACCAAAAAAAAGAGCAAATAATTTAATCTGTGCCGTTAACGAGTATTATGCACAGTTCGAAACATTTTTTTTTTCTGAGGAATAAAAATATTGGAATCTCTCTGAACCAAATGTCAATACATTTAGATTAGGTTCAGAAATAAGTTTTTGTTTTTGCACAAAAATGTTATTTATTCATACCTTGTTTTTTTAGGGGACTTTTCAATCCACCATCGTAGTAAAATTTATTAAAAGACTCTAGTTTAATATTTTCAATGTCCTTATTTATTTAAAATGTCGTAAAAAAAGGAACTCAAGAAAAAATCAATTAATTAATTATTAATAGTTATACACCTCATAAAAGTTGAGCTTAATTTAGGACATCATGATGCTATCAGGAGAATGTAATTTATTCAAAAATAATATATGTGAGCACGCTGATAATTTTATTTTAAAACGAAATAGATTGTTTATCTTAATTGTTTCCATAGTAGTAACACAATAGTACAATTTTGGTTTGAAAACTATACCCAATGTAATAATTGTCAATTTTTACATCATTAGTATTTCAGACCTTTAGTGCTTTGTGAACAATTTAAAGCATTGGAAACTGTAATTTTACCTAGGATAATACCCAACTGAATTAAGCAATACGATTAACTTCCTTTTCGTAACTCATCTCACAGGAAGAATTATATTTGTGATTTTTCGGGATTTCGGATTTTTTTTACGTTGGGGAGGCAAAAATTCGTTAAGACCTTCCAACAGTACTAACAAAACAACAAGCTATATATGGCTACATTTAATACAAAAACTATGCAATCTAACCATCAAATATAGAAAATAGAGGAAAAGTTATCTATAATATATATAAAATGCAACGTCTCTCTGTCTGTCTGTCCGTTAGTGCGCTTATCACTGGAGAACCACTTTTCCGATTTACGTACATTTCTTTTAAAACATACACATGGTCTCTGGCCAGGTTATAGGCTATATTTTATTACGATAGGTAGCATATGGAATGAGCAGTGACGATAATAGTGAATGAAGTCGGAAAAAAGTTTGCCGCTAGCGCGTTCCCTTGCAATACACAGCCTAAACCATTAAATATGGAACAATATTATGTAGCAGAGAATATCTATAATCTATAATCTATAATATATATAAAATGCAATGTCTTTCTGTCTGTCTGTCCGTCCATTAGTGCGTTTATCAGGCGAGACCCACTTATCCAATTTACGTATCTTTTTTTTAAATTCATACATATATTCTTTGACCAGGTTATATAATAATAATAATAATAATTTATATCTATAATATATATAAAATGCAACGTCTCTCTGTCTGTCTGTCTATCCGTCAGTGCGCTTATCCCTCGTGAGCCACTTATCCGATTTACGTGATTTTTTAAATTCATACCTATGTTCTCTGACCAGGTTTATAGATATATATTTTATTACATCTATAATATATATAAAATGCAACGTATCTCTATCTGTCCGTCTGTCCGTTAGTGCGCTTATTACTGGAGGAGAACTACTTATCCGATTTACGTGCTTTTTTTTTAAACATACATATGTTCTCTGGCCAGGTTATAGGCTATATTTTATTACGTTAGGTAACATGAGGAATAAGCAGTGACGATAATAGTGAATCAAATCGAAAAAAAGTTTGCCGTTAGCGCGTTCTCTTGCAATACACTGCCTAAACCACTAAATATGGAACAATATCATGTAGCAAAGGATATCTATAATATATATAAAATGTAACGTCTCTCTGTCTGTTTGTCCGTTTGTGCGCTTATCACTGGAGAACCACTTATCCGATTTACGTGCTTTTTTTTTTTTAAACATGCTAAACCATTAAATTTGAAACAATATCTTGTAGCAAAGAATATCTATAATATATATAAAATATCTCTGTCTGTCTGTCAATCTGTCTGTCCGTTAGTGCGCATATCACTCGACAACCACTTTTCCGATTTACTTGCTTTTTTTTTTGAACATACATATGTTCTCTGTCCAGGTTATAAGATATATTTTATTACGTTAGGTGACATAAGGAATAATCAGTGACAATAATAGTGAATCAAGTCGGAGAAATGTTTGCCGCAAGCGCGTTCTCTTGCAATACACTGCCTAAAGCATTAAATTTGGATATCATTTAGCAAAGAATATAATATATATAAAATGCAATGTCTCTCTGTCTGCCTCTCTGTCCGTTAGTGCGCTTATTACTCGAGAACCACTTATCCGATTTTCCCGGTTTTTTTTATTTCATTCATTTGTTCTCTGGCCAGGTTATCTATATCTTTTAATATTTAATATCTATAATATATATAAAATGCAACGTCTCTCTGTCTGTCTGTCTGCCTGTCTCTCTGCCTGTCTGTCTGTTTGTCCGTTAGTGCGCTTATCACTGGAGAACCACTTATCCGATTTACGTGCTTCTTTTTTAAAACATACATATCCTCTCTGGCCAGGTTACAGGATATATTTTATTGCATTAGGTAACATAAAGAATAAGCAGTGACGATAATAGTGAATTAAGTCGGAAAAAAGGTTACCGTTAGCGTTCTCTTGCAGTACACTGCCTAAACCATTAAATATGGAACAATATCATGTTGCAAAGAATATAGTATATATACAAAATGCAACGTCTCTCTGTCTGTCTGTCAGTTGGTGCGCGTATCACTTGAGAATCACTTATACAATTTACGTGTTTTTACAGATTTCTACATATGTTCTATATAATTCGATAAAAGCCTAGAAAATGGGAAGATAAGGTGAGATAATGGAAGATAAGTATAAATAATGGGAGATAAGGAGAAATAATGGGAGATAAGCAGAGATAACTCTAGATAATGCGAGATAAGGAGAAATAATGGGAGATAAGGAGAAGTATTGCGAGATAAGTCGGGATAAGCCTATATAATGGGAGATAAGGTGAGATAATGGGAAGAAAGGAGAAATAATGGGAGATAATGAGAAACAATGGGAGATGAGCAGAGATAAGCCTAGATAATGGAAATAATATAGAGATAATGGGAGATAAGGAGAAATAATGGGAGATAAGGGGAAATAATGGCAGATATTTTATTAAGTTAGGTAACATAAGGAATAGGCAGTGACGATAGTAATGAATCAAATCCACGCGAGCGGAGCCGCGGACACGGCTAGTCATACACAAAGTGGAATGTATTAGGCTTATGCAAGACCAGACGTGCAATACAGCAGATAAGTATTACCTTAAAATCAGGACACTTTTTGATTTTTTTATATGGAACCATCTACAAAGAAAAGTTTACAGAAATCCACCAACAGACAAAATTGATTTAGAAATGCGCTTAAGAAGAGCAGTAAATCAAATTACTGAAATTCAGTTGGAGAAATTTCTGGTATTTAAACAACAAAATACAAATACACGTTTTGGTGATCTAAGTATTCTTGTAAACAAGGGAACTAAAGATAGAATTATTAAAATGGACTCAATATCAGGCAGAGTAAACTACCTTGTCTTTAGAATGTCTAAAAGATATGGCCTCCAAATTATACAAGTATATGCCCCAACTAGCTCCTCAGAAGATATCGAAGTTAAACAATTATACGAAGATATAACCTACGTGATTAGAGCAGAAAACACTCCTTACTTAATTATTACAGGCGATTTCAGTGCCAGAGTTAGGAATACTAACTTCAATAAAATCTCAAATCGAGGAAACGTTGGTCTCAGTAACACAGATAAAAGAGGAGAAAAAAAATAAAGAAAAAAAAAACCTCCAAAGATAAAATTTATATCTGATGAATACCTTTTTCAAAAAAAACCAGAAAGTGGAAGATAGACGTGGAGAAATCTCGATTCTCAAACTAAAAATGAGATCGACTAGATCATAAGCAACAAAAGATACGTTACAACAGATGTAACTACCTTAAATAAATTTGATTTAGGGAGCGACCACAGACTTATTAGAGGAAGACTGTTATCGGAATTAAAACAATAAAAAGAAAAATATCAACAAAATCTCAATATGAGACTGCTGCCAACAAACAAAATGGGTATAAATAAACTTGTCAAATTTATTGATTCAGGCCAAATATACAACGATTTAAAAATAAGTGAAATTTCTGCTATTTTTTGTAATTTTACTACGATACAGGCTAAAATGTAGCACCGCCACTGGCTCGTGGAGAAATTTATGCCGTTTGCAGTTTAGATAAAATAGCCAAAACATAATTCGCTCTCTTTTGTTCTGGAAATTTCAATATCAAATATAATTCTCGTGCTGATTGGCGAACACCAAAAAAGTTGATAAAGTGTTTTAAAAGTTCAGTAAGATCAGCAACTAGACAAACATCCATTGCCAAACAATTTTAAATAATTTTGGAGAGGCTGGATCCAAAAAGAAACTCAATGTTTATATGAGATATGATTTAACGGTGATAAATTTAGTTTACTTAATTTCTATTTGTCAAACCAAAATCCATTAGTTTTTAAAAAGTCTCAATACGAACTACTCGAATTTAGGGAGGAAGCGGCCGGAGTTAATCTACAGAAAAGTTCTTGTCTTACATATTGTTGATGACCCAGCAATTAAGAAAGCTTGGCAGGAAATTTTGATACATGCACCATACAGCTAAAACCTTGCATGGTCAAATTACCATTTATATCCTTCCCTATAGGACTCTCTTTATTATGTACAGTTGACTTCTTGCACAGAAATCCCATAAGTTCTACCTTGACGAGGTAATGGTTCTACCAGAAAACTGATAAAAGATAATCTGCTAAACCGCACATGTTTGATTTCATAAACTTTATTTAAAAATATAGAAATAAATTGTTCTAATTTGGCTTAAAAAAAACCGAATATTACTTAACTATCCAATAGTTAACGTAAAAAGAAGTTTTATTTTAACAATAAAATTTAAGATATCTTCCTATATTTTTTGTAACAATAAAAACTATCTATATTATACACAAATACATACAAAAATGGCACTAAAAATATATACTTTTGAGCCAAATGCTTTTGTTAAGGAAGTTTTGTGACCAAACTTTCTAATTATCTATTAGTAAACTGAAAAAAAAACCTTACCATTTTTGTTTGAAACTATAACTATACCAATTCTTGTACACTAATTTTATTCCTAAATGCTTGGTAATATCAGCACAGATCTATCGATGTGATAATAATTAAGAACTATTCACAAATATACACTATATCAACTTTGCTAATCAATCATGATATATATTTAACTTTTTCCATATATGAACAAAATCAAATATATGTTATATATGTTTTATATCCATTCCAATGTCGTACCTCTCAAAATAACAAAAGCGCGTATTTCATATCAATTTCCAAGGCAATATCTTTCAACAGAGTATACACATAAAAGAACATTCAAAAGGGGATCCTTTCGACTTTATTTTAGAGTGAATATCAACCAATATAAAAGCAGAATTAAATTGAACATAAAACTGGCATATCCCTTTATTGCTATTATAGGAAGGAGTTGAAGAGAAGAACACAAAAAGGTAGATGCTTGAATATGAAAAGTTTACATGGCGTTAATAAAGTGAGTTGACATAGTTCAGAAAGTGATTTCCTTACTCAGTTTTTGATTTAAAAAAATTATACAAACCGTTCCGAAAAGGCTTTAGTTTCCGAGAGAAATAATTTTCAACTTTTAATATTGGTTTGGTGTTTCTAGCTTATTTTAGTCAGTTTTAAAAATAATTACTTAATTTAATATTTTTTATATTCTTAACTATTAGAAACATCGCCAATAGACTGGATAACCAGACATAAGCACAATATGTCTGACGAGACATTTGGACCAGAGTAGGAGGATTCTGATTATAAGAAAATTTTCCACTTAACATATCCCTAAAGGCCGACCAAAAACGCATGATTATTCAAGAGAGTCTCATTAAATGATCTTTCCCCTTTGTTTTCGATGATTAAAAAGTGGGCTGCTTTATTTAAACGTGGTCGTACATCCATTCAAGATGAGAAACACGCAGGACACCCTCAAACCTCTACGACCGACGAGATTTTGACAAAAATTCAAAATAGCGTACTAAATGATCGCCGACTGAAGGTACGCGAGTTTGCTGTCTTTATAAACATCTACATGTCAGTGTCCACGACATTTCCACTGGAAAAATAGCCCCACAAGGCTCCGCTTGTTTACATCTAAACATGATCCAACTTTAACAGTTGACTCAAGAAAGTATGCGTGGAGACGATGAATTACGATTTGGTTATCAGATTTCTAAAATTTCAAATATTTAATGGTTTTCGGTAGGGTAGTTATGTGCATTTTAGTCGGGGTAAAATTTATTGAGTGTCAAAAACCTAATATGGTGGCTTCATTTTTTTTCCTATGCTAAAGCATTGGTTTGTATATTCTTGTAGTGGATAGTATATGCATCAGCATGATAAAATAATTTTGGGTGGCGGTTCACCGTAGTTAGCATATACAACACAATCTTCTTTAGTTTTGGTGCAAGTTACCTAATGTTGCCTTAGCCATACTTCGTACACTTTGTACGACCGTACATGTGAAGAAGAAATGCTCGTACACTTGTCATCTGTGGCACCAACTTGCATACTTTAGTTTTTACTAGTGTACTGAGAGATGGAATCTCATTTCTTGATTCGCTATTTTTTTTTGTGATGGTCCTTGTTCGTTTGGCAATTAATCCAATTTGTGTATGATGGATGACTATCTGAACTGAAATGTATAATTTGGTATTTTTAGATTATTAGCTTAGGGGCTTCATTTTTCTTTCCTTTAACTTCTTCTGGTAGCTTACTGGTAAGCTCGTTTTTCTTATCCAATTCTTCTTTAAAGACTACTAGCTGAGGTGCTGAGTCTTCATCACGGATATCATAATATCCTTGCCGACATAGTCTTCATATAGAAAGGGTTAGTTTCTATTAAGGCGAGAAGGTAAAGGATAAGACAACCAAACTAAATATAGTAATTTTCATTAAATCATTTAAAAATTCAAAAAGAGTCATGAGTTACAAAAACTATCTACTTCACTTTGTATAGTAAAAAATAAGTTGACAAGGCATTATAGGGTGCTATCTGGTTAGATTTGTATAGAATATTTCGCTATATTTTTGGCTCTACCGTGTTAAAATTTTCATATTTTTGTGTAGTTATGCAGAATTATCTTGCAACTATTGGTTTTGATACGTTTGTCTTATTATAAGGGACTCAAGAATTATGGAAAAGTAGGTTCTGAAAACATTCCCAAAGTAAATACTGTAATGTCAAGGGACAAATAAATAAGCAGGCTAGTTCAGGTTATTCCAAACAGTAAAATAAGTTAGCAAAAATTGCAATATATGTACTGTAATCATTGATCACATTTGATTTTATCCCAAATAACAATGTAAATAAGAAAACATATTTTACTGTCAGAATATCATGGTTGTAATTAGGATGAAATTTATCGTTCATTAATCAGAACGAAAACCGTTCATTGAAGTAATACTAACCTTATTTGGAACTTACACAAAAACTGGCAGTTCGAATTGAAATTTATTTACTAAGTATATAAAAACTAGACAAAAAAATATCGTTTTAAACTAACTTTAGCATCCCGGATTACATATATATATATGTATATATATACATATATATATATATATATATATATATATATATATATATATATATATATATATACATATATATATATATATATATATTATATATATATATATATATATATATATATATACGCACTGTATTTTTTTTAGTAATTTTATGTTTCTTAAGAGTTTTTATGCAATAATGGTATATTTAAACTACAATATTATTGATTTTTATTTAAAAGAATTGTTGTAGACTACATATTTGTATTTATTTTTAACATATGGCAACACTGTGTTGACAAAGTGATACATGAACGTAAATAAGTACAAACCTGTATCAGTCGCGATCGGAATCGAGTCAGGTACGGACGTGTTTCTGTGGCTTTATGGACTGTGATTGTTTGTTTAACAGTTTTATACTACTCAGTTATTAGTTTATTTTGTATGCAGTGTTTTAAAAAAGTAATTGGACTATTTTCATTATGGGTAGAAAAGGCGATCTTTCACCACGTAAAAAAGCTGAAGTGAAGGCCCTTGTGATTGCGAAACCGAGAAATATCACGAAGATTGGAAGTCTCTGAAGCTAGTGTACGACGCATAAAAAAGAAAATTGAGTCAGGGAAGGAATTAAGCCCGAAAAGAAAGAAAAGATGCGGTAGAAAACCAATTTTCACTCCACGGTCGAGAGATGTTTGAAGAAAATTTGTGTAGAAAACAGATTTGCTACCACAAAGGTAATAAAATCACAACTCCAGGATGCTAGCGTAAATGCTTCTGAGCGCACTGTTCGAAGAAAATTGAAAGAATTAGATTTTAAGGCCTGTCGCCCCGCCAGGAAGCCCAAGTTAACAGCTGCAATGAAAGCAAAGCGCCTGAAGTGGGCCAAACAATGGCAAAACAAAGATGTGGACTTCCGGAGATCGGTAAGATACAGCAATTTAATCAATAATTGATACATTATTATCATTTTCAGTTAAATAATGCAAATAAACACGGAAGTTTATATATTTTTCCTATTTTTGACAGGTCTGCTTCAGTGACGAAAGCACATTCGAAATTTTGCAGAATAAAGCTCAGTATGTGCGTCGTCGTCATGGAGAAAAGTTTCATCCTGATTGTGTCGTCCCGACGGTTAAACATCCCACCAAAGTGATGATTTGGTCAGTCATCAGCGGCAAGAGCACTGGACGTCTGTACGTCGTCAAAGGAATAATGAGGCAAGATCAGTACAAAGAAGTATTACAAAATCGGTTGATTCCGCAGCTCAGAGAATGGTTTCCAAATGGGGGAACCATTCACTTTCATGCAAGATGGAGCTCCCTGCCACACTGCTCGGTCTGTTAAAGCTTTTTTGGCAGAAAAAAATATCCCTCTGTTGGATTGGCCGGGTAATAGCCCATTGAAAATGTGTGGGAGCTGATGAAAAGAGAAGTGGCTAAAGATGTGATTACCAACAAAACCCAGCTCCTAGAAAAGATTATTCATGTGTGGAATCATCATCCTCAAATGCAGGAGACAGTACAATCTTGCATTGATAGCATGCCGCGCAGAATTAAAGCTTTGATAGCGGCTAAAAGTGGCTCAACTAAATATTGACTTTTACTAACATTAATTTCACTTTTCTTTAAAACCTAATAAACTTATGCTTTTCTAAATTAATGCTGTTTTATTTATGTCAAATAAATAGGTAATTGATTGGATAATATAAAAATAAAAAAAAACAATTTAAAATAATAAAATCAATTTAAAATATTTTAAAACGGTACTAATATCACTCGGTAATTATATATATTATATATGAAATCTTGCAGTGCGTCTAAATATAATTTGGCCAGGGATATGTATATATATATATATATATAATATATATATATATATATATTATATATATATATATATATATATATATATATATATATATATATATATATATATATTATATATATATATATATATATATATATATATATATATATATATATATATATATATATATATATATATATATATATATATATATATATATATATATATATATATATATATATATAATATATATATATATATATATATATATATATATATATATATATATATATATAGATATATATATATATATATATATTATATATATATATATATATATATATATATATATATATATATATATATATATATATATATATATATATATATATATATATATGTGCTACGTGGTGCAGCTGCTGTTAACATCAAATCTAGTGAAACTTCGAAATGAAATATTTAACCGTGTAATGAACTAATCAGTGTAAATCAAAATGGAGACTGTTCCGAAAGATATGTACAATATTTTGATATAGTATATAAAACATTATTTATAACACATTAATTTTAATTCAAACAATGTAGGAATGACAACTGAAATTTTACATACGTAATGAAAAACCGTAGTAAAAAGTTATGAGTTTAGCATCGTTTAGATAAATGACTTATTTAGACATAATTTATAATCTATCTACTACTCGGCGGTGCAAAAAAAATGCTGCGGAGAGCTGCGATTTCTAAATTACGGCACATATAAAGAAAAAATTACATCACATCGATAATTTTCATACGAATCTTTTTATGCCTCTTCTATTTAATAAATTAGTTTTAAAAATTAAGGGCAAAGCTACATATATAGGTGTCGCAAAAGGTCTTTTTCAAGAATATGAACATTAATATTATTGTAGACATTTTCATAATAAAATAATTATTTTTACAATTTAAAAAAACCGGTCAAGTGCAAGTTGAACTTGCACAATTAGTGTTCCGTACGTTGTTTTTAAAATAAAAATTTTTGTTAGGGTGTTATAAGATGATCAGTCACTTCACAAAACACACCCCAAATGAGTTTTCAACAAAGTTTGTTTCCAATCTTTACTGAAAACTGGTGACCTTGAAATTTTGTTTTTTTTTTTTATATACCAAATAAATTATTAAAGGTAATGCACTCATGATAATTTTCGTTCACTCTATACCCCGTGGAGAATACTCCAGAATTTTTTCAAAATTTTTTGATCAGTACTTTTCGAGATAAGGTAGGGGACAGCGATTTTTCGCGATTTTTTAAAAGTAATACGAAAAAAAAGTGTGCGCAAATATTACATTATATGTATATTTTTTACTCGTGTTTTCACAAGCTTTCATTTGACACCACACTCGATGACCTAGTAAAAAAAATTTGTTTTTCACTTCCGATTTCACCCCTCAAAACGAACCCCTTAAGTCAAAATTTATGTTACGATGGTTTAAAATGATCAGTGAATTCACAAAACACACCCCAAATGAGTTTTCAACAAAGTTTGTTTCCAATCCTTACTGAAATCTGATGACCTTGAAGTTTTTGTTTTTTTTTTAATACCAGATAGATTATTAAAGGTAATGCACTCGTGATAATTTTCGTTCAATCTACTTCCCGTGGAGAATATTCTAGGATTTTTCCAAAATTTTTTGACAAGTACTTTTCGAGATAAGGCGCGGGACAGCGATTTTTCGCGATTTTTTGAAAATAATACAAAGAAAAGTGAGCGCAAGTTTTACATTATATATATATTTTTTACTCGCGTTTTCACAACCTTTCATTTGACACCACACTCAATGACCTAGTAAAAAAATTTTTTTTCACTTCCGATTTCACCCCCCAAAATTAACCCCTTAAGTCTAAATTTAACTTTCAAAACTACTTAGCTCTGAGGAGGCCATCAGTTCCTATATTATTACCAAATTTCAAGTTTCTATGACAAATAGTTTCGGAGAAAATTGGGGGTGTGACAGACAGACAGACAGACAGACACCGAAGTGATCTTATAAGTGTTCCGTACGGAACACTAAAAAGCCTAAATGTTAAACGCTATACGAAAGATATACTAATTTTGTAAAAATTCTACAGTTTTTTTTTTTTTCCGAAGAACAGCAATCAAGAAAATTAATACATTTTTAGAGTTTGTTGAAAAACTAATGCAAAGGTTAATAATAATTGATACTGTTCCATAAAAAAATTAAATTTTGATAGAATTTTCCATTTTTTTTTAGAAAGTCACGAAAACTGAGAGAATTAATACTTTTTCTGAAATTGTTCAAACTGTTGCAAAGTTTAACAACAAACAAAAATTGTTTATAAAAAAAACTTTGAAGATTCAAGAAAATTTGTAAAATTTTCCCAAATATCACAAAAATCAAGTACAGTAATATTTTATCAGAATTTGTTGCAAACAGTTGCAAGGTTTAACAACAATTATGAATTCGTAGAAGATGTGAAAATCAATGTTATTAAAAATATACATTATAATCGTAGTAAATCGAATAATCTCAAAAATGACATTTCCCGTGTCCTCTAAATGTAGTTGCCCTCTTTATAAAATCATTACTTTTTTAAATATATATTATAAAGAATTCATATATATTATATGATTTAATATTGAAATATATATAATATAATAAATATAATATAAAAAATATAATATATGAATATAATATTGATTATATTTTTTCTGATTTCAGATTCTTGGGACAATATCGTACAATTTTCGAGAAAAGATATTTTCATCCTGATGAAAGATCACTTAAAAAGTGATATAATAGTTATCATTGACAATTTGGAAAATCGTCTTTCGCAAAGAAACTGGTCGCCTCATGCAGATTTGAAGCAGTTAATGAAAAATTTATTTTCAGCGACAGTGACTATTAAATCAGCGCATTATGATACGTATTACAGTTTAGTAATATATTTTATAAGTGTATTTATTACTTACGTATTTATTACTTTTCTTTTTAATTAATGAAATCCTGCAAATAAATGTTTTTTTGTTCGTCTTTGTAACACAACGTAGCAAATACTTATTTGCGATTCGAATGTCATAAAAATTAATTTTGTTGTAATAAAGTCCACCATTTTAGTACCATCTTTTTACATATTACAATTTTTAATTAATTTCCTTATATAAAACACTGACCGTCACGAATAATATTTTTCCCTTTCTCGAATTTGATTTTTTCGTAATAAAGTCTGCCATCTTGAATCTGCCATTTTAAATTTTACAGTTTTTAGTGTAGTTTTGAAAGTTAAATTTTGACTTAAGGGGTTAGTTTTGGGGGGTGAAATCGGAAGCGAAAAATTTTTTTTTTGCTAGGTCATCGAGTGTGGTGTCAAATGAAAGCTTGTGAAAACACGAGTAAAAAATATATATATAATGTAATACTTGCGCACATTTTTCTTTGTATTTTTTTTTTAAAAATCGTGAAAAATCGCTATCCACCCACCTTATCTCGAAAAGTACTGATCAAAAAATTTTAAAAAAAAAAATTCTGGAATATTCTCCACGGGGTGTAGATTGAACGAAAATTATCAGGAGTGCATTACCTTTAATAATTTATCTGGTATATAAAAAAAAACAAAAATTTCAAGGTCATCAGTTTTCAGAAAAGATTGGAAACAAGCTTTACTGAAAACTCATTTGAGGTGTGTTTTGTGAAGTCACTGATCATTTTATATCACTGTAACAAAATTTTTTATTTTAAAAGCAATCTACGTACGGAACACTAATTGTGCAAGTTCAACTTGCACTTGACCGGTTATTTTTATTAACGCCCTTATATAAGGCACTGACCGTCATACATAAGTTCCTTTTTTATTTTAACGTTTTGCTATTAAATTCCGTCATCTTGGATCTGCCATTTTGAATTTTCACATGTTTGTAACAAATTTGTAATAAGAAAGGTCAAAACATTATGTACGCTTATTTTCGTCAAAACCTACGAAGTTTTCGATTTTTGGCCACGTTTTCCCAGTTTCGCAACACTGTGCGTCGGTCTAGTTGTTCATTCTACCGGGCCTGTCGAATAAAAGCATTTAATGTGGATTTTGCTCCGTGCCCTGGAATGCCTAGATACGGCCCAAAATGCTACATCCAAAAATAGACTGTCGTTTAACCACTTCAATCAAGTACCATAACATTTGTTGACACTAAAAAAGTCTTAGAAGGACAGAAGCCGTCGAAACCGGACTCATCTTTAGGGCCCAAAACACGTCGTTCCAAAAATAGACTGTCACTTAACTATATAAAATCAATAAATTTAGTTTGTTCTTGATAAAATAAGAGGGAACCTGCAAAAGCAGACACCGCCAATACCGGAGAACGAAGCTGGACCCGCTTTTTCCATCCAGAAACGGTCGTTTTTTTCGAGTTTTTGAGCTAAACTAGATTTATTGATTTTACATGGTTAAATGATATTTGGATCCACGTTTTTTGAGTACGAAAGCTGGGTTCTGTCTCGGCAGTGTCTGTCCTTTTGGGCGCTCGACTTTTGTAATGTCAACAAATGTTATTGTACTTGATTCAAGTGGTTAAACGACTCTCTATCTATTTTCAGATGTAGCATTTTGAACAATCCAGGGCACGGGAGCCGTAAAATCAATGTTAAAGACTTTTATTCAACTTGCCCGATAGAATGAACAACTAGACAGACGGTTAGTCGACAGGTCAAAATTTCGGCTCGCCCTCTTGGTCACATACACACAGCTTTCAAAGTTATTTTCAAAACTGGCAGAGGTAAAAATTACAAATATTACAGCCTAATCATATTAGTGGCAATGAAAAAAAGTCTGCCTACCTATCTCTTGGAAAAAAAAAAATATTTAAATAATCATGTACTTGATGCCTAAAGTGTGTCGTCCTGTCAGAAAATCCAAATCGACCAGCACGGTAAACTATCTTTATCCTGGGTACGACTTCTATTCCCGATTTAGGGGTAACTTTGGAATCTGTCTTTTTGTCAGAAGCGACCTCTCTTGCCAACGAGAAGAGGCTCTGGAGCCTCTAAACTTTGATGTTATGTGGGTAAAACCAACGACTCAATAAACCACAAGGTTCATCTGTATCCTGTAACGACTACCAAGTGATACCAATTTTCGAACACTTTTCGCTTCTCTTGCAGATACCATCGATCATTTACAAATTAATTATCCAAGTGCCGAAATTGCCATCCTGGGCGACTTTAATGTCCACAATATCAACTGGCCCAAATATTCAAATACTACCGACGAACATGGTCGTGAAGCTGAATCATTCTCAATCAGTTGTGGCTTAACTCAGCTTATTGACGAACCAACACGGATCCTTGATCTTCTTGATCTGTTTTTAAACACCAATTTGGAGATATACACGGTCACCGTTAATCCGCCGTTGGGTTCTTTCGACAATAAACTGCTTTTGATATCGAGTATCCTGCTAATCAGTGACAGAGAGGCGCCTAGGCCGCGCAGGATTTGGCACTACAAATCTGCTAAATGGGAAGATCTCATGCAATATTTTCGAACTTTGCTTTGGGTGGACGTTTATTTTCGATCCGACAACCCATCTAACTGAGCCATGGAGATCTCCGATGTTATTTTGGCTGGTATGGAAGCTTATATCCCTTTTTCTAAGAAATACCCCTCCAATGGCAAGCCTTGGTTTGACTGAAAATGCAAAGAAGCTGTTGCTTCTAAACATATTGCCTACCGCCAATGGCGTAAAAATCCTAACACCATAAATCGTAACACCTTTTTTTGTGCCCGGAACAGATGCAAAATAATTATCGACGAAACCAAGGAGGCACATAATTAACGAATTAGAAACAAACTTCTCGCATGTCCCGACAATTCCAAGTCCTTTTACTCAGTCGCTAAGGCAGTTAGTCAAAATTTCATCTAATCCACCATACCACCACTCACACGGCCAGATAATTCCATTGCAACCACACCTGTTGAGAGAGCGAACTTGTTGGATGAACTATTTGTGTTTGTTTCAATATTATTAGCGATCACCAATATGGCTTTCGTAAACATAGATCAACAGGAGATCTTCTGACTTATGTAACACATGTTTGGAACAACGCAATTGGACACTTTGGAGAATCTCGAGCGGTGGC
Source organism: Pachyrhynchus sulphureomaculatus (assembly GCA_019049505.1). Taxonomy (NCBI): domain Eukaryota; kingdom Metazoa; phylum Arthropoda; class Insecta; order Coleoptera; family Curculionidae; genus Pachyrhynchus; species Pachyrhynchus sulphureomaculatus. The sequence continues at coordinate 48,457,104 of CM032449.1, forward strand.
TCTTGACATATCCAAGGCATTCCACCGTGTTTGGCACAATGGACTGTTGGCTAAGCTACGCTCTTGTGGTATATCTGAAAAGTTCTGTTCGTGGCTCTCATATTTCTTCAGAGAGCGTTCTTTACGAGTGGCAGTCGACGGATTTCTTTCTAACACCTTCATAATCAACGCCGGTGTGCCCCAAGGCTCCATACTGTCTCCTTCTCTCTTTCTAATTTACATTAACGATCTGCTGGAAAAGACCGGGAATCCAAACTACAGCTTTGCAGACGACAGTACGCTTGTCTCTTCAGTCACTTTGAACGCTCGGACATTCGCTGCTTAGGCGAATATCCGCAGACAGCAGGAGGTCGTTCAACTTCACAACAACCTGGAATCTTGGGGTGACAGTAACCAAGTGGAATTTAACGCTACAAAAACCCAGGCGGCAGTTTTTTCTAAAAAAGTTAACGTTGCTGAACCCGACATTATTATGTCGGGGCACTCCATTCCCGTAGCATCGTCGCTCAATTTGTTGGGCGTTAGTTTGGGAGCAAATATATCCTGGAATGAACATGTCGCAGGCATAGCAAGGAGAGCTTCTCAAAAGTCGAAAATAATATTTTGAACCAGAAAGCTTTACACTCCACAACAACTGTTAATTCTTTACAAAGCTCAAATTCGACCAACTATGGAATACTGCTCCCATATTTGGGGCTCCACTCCCAAACATACACTGCATTTGTTGGATTATGTTCAGAGAAGAGCTGTTCGTCTGATTGGAGATCCGGAACTGACCGGCAGCCTTGATTCGCTGGAACATCGAAGAACGGTTGGCGACTTGAGTCTGTTCTACAAGTATTTTCATGGAAAATGTTCGAAGGATGTAGCCCGCTTAATTCCTCCCAAAGCGGTGCATGTTAGAAATACACGTCGCGCTGGTGCTTCACATCCATATGGGGTTCAGCTTGTTACTCCGCGTACAACGCTTTTCAAGCAGTCTTTTATATGGAGAACATCATCCCTTTGGAATGGCTTACCCAGGACTGTGTTTCCCACCGAGTACAATTTACAGCGATTCAAGAACAACGTGAATCGCTTTTTCCGCACACATGCCGCTCCTGGAGCGCTTTAGGGACTTCCCTGCAGCACGTGTACTAGACCCATAAAAAAAAAATAGGCCTTAAGAATTTGATCGGTGACCGATATAAAGATCTTCATTCACCATATCTAAGTATTACCCGTTTACCCCACTTCTGGCAAATGTGTGTGTGTGTTTTGATAATTCAAATTATTCTAGTTTAATTTTTGTTCATAATATCTAACTGTAAACGCCACTTGCAACATCGGACTCTTTCACATAATTTTAGAAAAAGGTACATTATTTAATCACACAAACACAAAATATCTTATACCGGTCTGGGTTCGTCACTAAAATTTTATTTAACATTTTTATTGCAGGTTAAACATTGTTCATTGCGTCGTAAGCTGACGATACAACATTTTTCTCTAGCTAACAGAATGACATTATTCTGGTAGAAGCCTGATGCAACAGACTATTGCCGTGAAAGGTGGATAAAAGTACCACAATTGCAACAATAATCCAAAACTCCAGTATTTTAAGCGATAGATTAGCAATAAGATTCAGGCGTAATTATAAGGTAAGCTTTAAGTTCATAGCATATATAAGAAAAAATAATCGTAATTGTCTATTTTCTTGCCACCAAACAACATTTTTTATTATTCGTCCTTACTGAAACTAATGGCACATTTGATTGTATCCTACATCCTTAATACCCTTTCTCCTTAATAACCTTCTATATTTTATCTATTTTTAAAATTCACGAGAGTCATAAATTTTGAGCAAATTAGGTCATAGTTACCAAGCTTTCAATCAAAAATAGCTAAGAGAGGACGATAACATAACATATTCTTATATATCCTAACTTTTATGGCGCATTTATGATGTGCAGAATGATTTTTCCGGAAATCAATAATTTACGACCTTTTCTCGAGAGTCTTCTTTGTTGTCAATCTGGTGCCTCACATGATGTCAAGACGTAAAAATATTTTACATTCTAATATGCTGAAATAACATTAATAATAACACTGGGTGTTTCTTCAGTTAAGGAATTATTTTTAACTGAGTACAGTATTAATTGACTATAGTTACAGTGCCAGATACAGCCTATATAAATGGGAATATCCCATAAATAAGTTCAAATTTGTGTGGTTTACTTGGCGAAATCAATATATGGTAGGGCCAGGGTGGCGGAACAGAGCGTAATCCGGATTCTTAGTTTCTACTGAGCAATTCGCCGGATTTAAGCATAATTTTGTGTGTAAAAATTATACAACGAACACTCAATCACCTATGCTTCATTGTTTCTGACGTTTCGCTATTATTTGGAACTACAAAAATAGTTGACTATTACATCGGTTGTACAAATGATAAGTAACTAGATTTTTTTCGTTTAGTAAGGAAATAACACGTAGGCTGAAAAGTGTTTGGTCTGACACATAGATGTCGCCCTTTTCAAAAAATCCATATGATTTTTAGGAAGTACAAATCTTCAAACGATACATGTCAAAATTTCATGACATTTTGACGATTAGTTTACAAGTTACAGTGGTTTTAGTGATGTTACTTTTGATATTTTCAAAACCATGGAAAAAATCGAATTTCGTGTGTTGATTAAACATTGTTTTTTTGATGAGAAAAAATACCGTTCAAGTAATACAATGGCTTGATAAGTATCACGGGGACTCTGCCCCTAAAAAATCATTTATCATTTACTGGTATGCTGAATTTAAAGGCGGTCGTACAGATACAAATGATGCTGAACGCTCTGGACACCCAAATGAGGTGGTTACACCCGAAACCATCAAAAAAATCCACAAAATTGTTTTGGATGACCGTAAAGTGAAATTGCGTGAGATAGCTGACACCTTAAAGATATTAAAAGGACGTGTTGGTCATGTTTTACATGATTATTTGGGCAGGAGAAAGCTCTGTTCGAAAGGGGTACCGCGCTTGCTCATAGTGGACTAAAAACAACAATGTGTTGATCATTCTGAACGCTGTTTGGACCTGTTTAAGCGCAATAACCAGAATCAAATCAGCAGTCAGCAAAGTGGACAGCAGCCGGTGAAAACAGCCTGAAGCGACCAAAGACACAACAGTCGGCTGTGAAAGTTTTAGCCTCTGTATTTTGGGATGCGTATGGAATAATTTCCATGGACTATGCTGAGAAGGAAAAAACCATCAACAGCGAATATTATATAGAGTTACTGGTATGTTTGAAGGTAGAAATCTCAAAGAAACGGCCCCAAATAAAGAATAAAAAGGTGTTCGTTCATCAAGACAATGCACAGTATCACAAGGCAATGGTTACAATGGCAAAATTGCATGAACTTGAAGTTCGAATTGCTTCCTCATCCACCGTATTCTTCAGATTTGGCCCCCAGCGACTATTATCTATTCGCAGACCTCAAAAAAATGCTCGCGGGAAAGAGATTTGGCTCCAATGGAGAAGTTATCGCCGAAACTGTGGCCTATTTTGAAGGCAAAGACAAATTCTTCTACAAGAAATGTATAGAAATGTTAGAAAAGCGTTGGACTGATTGTATCGCTCTTGAATGAGACTATATTGATGAATAAAGTCGAACTTTGCAAAAAAAAATGTGTTTAAAGTAGCTAGACCAAAAACTTTTCAGCCTACGTATTACATTATGTGCATCTGTGGAATAAGTTTTTTGAAAATATTTAAATAATCTCATACTAAGCGTCTAAAATGGTAAGCATGGGGGTAAGGAAATTCAAATTTACCAAAGACCATGTTGTTTGTAAAATTATTCAACAAATTATTGAAAATGATTTTTAAGCGATAAATATGGAGGCTTTTCACTTCTCGTACGTAAGTATTTCGAAAATTGTGTTAACTATTTCTAGTAAATGTTACCTCTTTGGTACTTAAAATTCATCCAGTATAATTTTTGTTGATTTTGTATTAATGTAAAAGTCACTCGCAATATATTTCTTTATTATAACATCATTTTATGATATATTTACGGATATAGATACAAAATATCTTGTACCGATCACGGATTTGTAACTAATTTTTCATTTAACATCTTTATAGGAAGCTTTATTAATTCGAATCTCTGCCATAGCTCTGTACTTTTCAGTATTCGAGTATGAATCACTTCTGTGGAGGAAATTTGCCGATGCTAGGAGGATGTCGCAATTAATGACTTGGTGCTTCAGACACTCCAACACGGGTGCTACACTCGCTCATCGGCATCGCACAAGCACCGATAAGAAAACAAGCTGCCTCGAAGGTAGAGTGGAAGAAGTAATTTTTAAACTCCTGGCATCTTTTCTTCAACTACGAACCTGCTGCCTAGACTCAGGTCATGAAGAGGTTTCTTACATACCACAGAGGCCCTTATTACTGTGCCAGAAGACTGAAAGCTACAATTTAATGTTCAGCCTGATGCAACATCTGTATGTAAAGAGGTACTCTCTGCTGGCATCAGACTTTTTTATTGTACCTGGAGATCTTAAAATCGGTTTCAAGAGTCAAATAAAAGGTAATTGTGGTAACTTCTTAACAAGGTCTTGCTTGTACAAACCTGCTAGTAATCTGTACTATCCAAGAACTGTTGACCAAGCTTCCAAAGTAGCTGATTTTTGGAAATATCTAATATAATGGTGCTAACGGATATCTTTTTAATATCTTTATTATCAACTCTGGTGTATCCCGGGACTTTATCCTGTGTTTTACTCTTTTCATCCTTTATATTAACGATCTGCTGCAAAGGATCAAGAATCCAATCTACTACAGCTTTGCAGATGACAGTAACGCTACAGTGACCTATAGGGAAGTTTTTTGTAAAAAAGTTAATATTGTAGAATACTACATGATTATGCCGGGACACTCCATTTGTCTTGCATCGTCACTCAATTTCCTAGGCGTTAACTTGGGAGCAAATATGTCTTGCCATGACCATTTTGCATGCTTAGCGAAGATAGCTTCTCAAAAGCTAGATAGCTTTACATTCCACAACCACTGGTAATTCTGAATAAAGCTCATTCAAAAAATGATAAAATACTACTCCAGTGTTTGGAGCTCTTCTCTCAAACATACACTGCATTTGTTGTATTCTATTCAGAGGAGAACTGTTTGCCTGATTGACTCAGAACTTACACGCAACCCTGATTGCTTGGAACATCGAAGAACGGTTGGCAATTGGGTTTATTCTACAAATACTTTCATGGAAAGAGCCATGGTTGCAAAGAATACTTGTCATGCTCATAAATCACATCCGTATTAGGTTCAGCTTGTCATTCCTCATACAACCCTTTTATTTTGAAAACATGGTACATATTTAAATTGGGGGGGCACCACCCAAAAATGAACCAAAAATGGTGTTTTCTAACGTTTTTTGGGGCGCAGAACACGAGTCTGGCGTTAGAAATCGGCACTCGACTACCTCTGCGTCGCTCCGCCGCTTCCAACCCCTAAAAATCGATTAAATTAAAAAAAAAATAGAAGAAAATTCAGAGAGTATTTTTATAATTTATTGGGGCGCTGAACACGAATCTGGCGTTAAAAATCGGCGTTGAATCACCTCTAAACCGCCCCGCTACCCCTAACCCCGGAAAATTAATTAAATTTAACATTAACCTCGTGTCCGTGGTTAATGTTAAGGATCTGGGGGTTACGTTTGATTCGGCACTGAGTTTTATTCCTCATATAACCGAGGTAACGTCTCTGAGGATGCTTGGGTTCATCAGGCGTTACTCATCAGAATTTTCATCCATTACCTCTATAAAAATGTTGTACTGCTTGTTGGTTAGGCCTCTCTTAGAATATTGCTCAAGTGTGTGGAACCCACCTTTTGCTTGCCATGCTACGAGCTTGGAGCTTGTTCAGAGTAAATTTCTACGTCATATTAATTTTAAATTCTTTAACAATGATTCTTGTAGTTATTCAAAACTGACATCTATATTAAACTTGAATACCTTGTCTAACCGGAGACTTCAACGCGATCTCGTAATGTTCTTTAAAATTTTAAATTCGATTGTAAATTGTCCAGAACTTTTACCTCAGATTAATTTGTATGCACCCTCTAGACATACTAGATCTTCGTTGTCCTTCTTCAAACCTTATCATAAGACGACCTGCGCAGCTAATACCTTCATGATTAGATCTATGGGCATTGTACATAACTGCCCATCACTTGACTTGTTCTCCAGCTCCTTGTCTCTTTTTAAGAGGCAGATCGGGGTTCTATTCTGAAATTCTTAGTTTTAGCCTTTAGTTTTAAGCAGTTTTAAGTAGTTTTAAGTGTCATTAATAGATGTAGACTTTTGTATTTTGTCTTTATGAGTTAATGGGCCTGTCCCGTAAATAAATAAATAAATAAATTTGAGAAAATATACCTAGGGCATTTTTATGTTTATTTGGGTCGCTGAACACGAATCCGGCGTTAAAAATGGGCCCTCGACTACTCCTGAGCCTCCCCGTCATCCCCAACCCCCGAAAAATCGATTAACTTGAACTAACCTAAGCTACTCTGTGCTCACCGAACTCGCATAGGTTAACATAGTTTAGTTAGGTTAAAAAATAAAAGGTAGGGGGGAAGTTTGGGGGGGGGGGACAGTACGCGTCTCTAGTAAAAAGTAGTATTTTCTATCCCGAAAAACATACATTCACTACCTACAATCCATTTTTCGATTTATAAATTTTTCGGGGGTTGGGGGTGGTGGGGCGCCGTATTCGTGTTCAGCGTCCCAAAAAACGTTCGAAAACACCATTTTTGGTTCATTTTTGTTCAAGTTAGTTCAGGTTTACTTTTTCTTTTAATTTGATCGATTTTTTGGGCGTTGGGGATGGCGGGGCGTCTCAGAGGTGGTCGAGCGCCAATTCTAACGCCGGTTCATCTCCACAATAAAACATAAAAATACTTCAAGGTTTTTTTCCCACTTTTTTTTAATTTTAATGGTAGATTCGTGTTCAACGTCGAGGCGGCTCAGGGGTAGTCAAGCGTCGATTTGTGTTCTGCACCCCAAAAAATGTTAGAAAACACCATTTTTGGTTGATTTTTGGGTGGTGCCCCTAATCTAAATATTTACCAATTTACAACGATTCAAGACCAACGTAACTTTTCGCACAGGCATGGTACTTGTAGCAAGTTAGGAATTTCCCTGCAACACGTGTACTATGCCAATAAAAAAATTCTGATATCGGTATGCATTAACGATCTCCCGCAAGCATTGGTGATGGGTGCTCTTTTTATGTAATCTACCATTATGTGGAACATTTCGTTTATGATTCATTAATTATTTTCCAATTGGTGGCAATAAATTGGATTAGCATTTTTATGTCAGTAGTAGACGGCGAAAAATGGAAAAAAACTCCCTAAAGTACCTTAATTTTTTTATACTGAAGCGAACAGAATAAGTTTCAAGTCGATAAGACCAACTGGCTGCATGCTATACCAATTTATTCAATGTTATTACGCATAAAAGTGGTTTTTCTGACGAATTTCAAAATTTGTTCAATTTTTAACGTATTTTCATACTTAACTGAACTACTTTAGTGGCACTAGGATGAACTAATGTGAAAATATAGTACGAATACTATTTCAAAACTAGACATTTTATTTAGCTAGGAACCAGAGATTACTGCTTACACACAATTGTTGTATGGTATGTAGGTTCTTTAGAAATAGTGAACTCTAAGTTGCTTATAACATTTTTCAATGATTTATATTCTTTAAGAAACTAAACAAAATTAAGCAGCGAACATGGAAATGGTGATAGTTTTTGCTTTCTTTGAGTTTTAAAGACTAGCTCTAGCCTCCAAAGAATTAGAATACTATGAAATTCTATTGGTAGTAAAGAACGCCACTGAATATCACCCAATACGAGTTCAGTTGATAGTCCAGTAAACAGGGAACAAAATAAGTTTTTTCTTAACTGATCTTTATGTTGTTTGGGGTGCTCACTCCGAATTTTAACTTTGCCATCTCGTAAATGTTGTGCGTTTTAAGTAAAATGCAAAAAATGGCCAAAGAAAGCTCTTTTTTCAGTGTAACTTTGAAACTACTCCCTTTTCGTGAAAAGTCTATATATATATATATATATATATATATATATATATATATATATATATATATATATATATATATACATATATATATATATGTATATATATATATATATATATATATATATATATATATATATATATATATATATATATATACATATTACTCAATATATACCACCACTACACCAAACACTTTATTTTTGCACGCGTTTCGCTAACCATTGACTCAGTCAATCATCGCTTAGTTCTTAATGAAGCTAACATGGTTAGCGAAACGCGCGTCGAATGCAAAAATAAAGTGTTTGGTGTAGTGGTGATATATACTGAGTAGTGTTATTGTGCCAAAGATTCCACATTCCCAGTTTAATATATATATATATATATATATATATATATATATATATATATATATATATATATATATATATATATATATATATACAGTAGACCTCGATTAACCGAGTCGCGATTATCCGAACTCCGGATTAACCGAGCAAATCTAAGAACCTGATTATCCGAGGTACGCGCGTCTATGCTGCGTATTAACCAAGCTTCTAAAATATGTATGTACATATTTCCATTTAAAATCGTCGGGGCCTTCGGGGAATCCTCCTGGCCCGTGTGACGGGTTCCCCTATTTATGTTTTTGGACTCTTTCAGCATGTAAATTTGCGTGAATGCAGTGCGTTATAGCGTTTACTACGGAGAAGTACGAGTATACTCACATAATTTATTGGGTTGGAGTTCTGGTAGTTAAGTGTAATTAATACGAACTGCTTTGTTTGAATTTTTGTTTGTAATATTATAATGGAGCAAAACAAGCGTAAAAGAATCGTCATTCCTATTGAAGAAAAATTAAAAGCCATCAGAAGAATTGAAGCAGGAAAGACAATTAAAGTTTTTGTACGAGATTATGCAGTAGGTGAGGTAACAGTTGGAGATTGGAAAAGAAACCGCACAAAAATAGAAGAGTGGTGTATAAATCAAGCCTCCTGGTCCTCAGGAAGAAAATCAATGAAAACCGGCGACTATGAAAAGGTTAACGAAGTTTTATTCATATGGTTTAACCAACAGAGATCAAAAGTTGTGTCTCTGTCAGGTCCAATTTTACAACAGAAAGCAATAATGATTAGTAGGCAATTCCCAGAGATAGATCAGTTTACCGCACGTTCTGGATGGCTTGACCGCTGGAAAAAAACGGTACGGTGTACGACAAGTGACTGTATGTGGTGAAAAACTTTCTGCTGATGTGTCATCAATTGAGAAGTTTAAGCAGAACTTTAAAAAGCAAATCGAAGATTGTGGATACACCTGTGATCAAATTTACAACTGTGACGAAACTGGTCTGAATTATAAAATGCTTCCATCAAAAATATTGGCATCTCGACAGGAAAAATCAGCGCCTGGGCACAAACGAAGTAAGGAAAGATTAACTATAATGGTATGTTCCAGTGCATCTGGTAACCACAAAATCCCACTGATGGTGAATAGCAAGTCTGCATGTCCAAGAGCTTTAAAAGACATCTTACCCAAAGCCCTACCAGTCTATTACAATAGTCAGAAGAGCGCATGGATGGATGCGACCTTATTTACTAACTGGTTTAAAGAAGAGTTTGTGCAATCTGTGGCTAAATTTTTGAACAGAAATCGTCTTCCTATTAAAGCAATTTTGTTAATGGAAAATGCCCCCCTCACCCTGGAGAAGGACTTCATGTGGCCGAAATTGTTGTAAAATTTTTTCCTCCAAATGTAACCAGCATAATGTAACCAATGGATCAAGGCATCCTCGAAAACATTAAAAAAAATTATAGGCGTTTATATCTTGAACATCTGTTAGAATATATAGAAAAGGAGGATATTATCAATGGGATGAGAAAGGTTACACTGAAAAATGTTATTTACTGGATAAGTCAAGCTTGGGTTTCTGTACGTACTACCACTATTCAAAAATCGTGAATATGATACTTCATTAAATGAATTAGCTTTGAAGTTGAGAAGCCATGGAGAAATGTCCTGTTCAAATTTTGACAGCGAGATAGAAGAAAAAGAAAAAAGTTTATTTGAATTAATCCAAAAATTAAAAGGTTGCGAAAATGTGACAAGAGAAGATGTTGTTGAATGGATTACAGCAAATGATTTAGAAGAAGAAATGAGTATTGAAGAAATAACGAATGCCTTTCTGGAAACCGAAAAAAATCAGATGACGATGACGATGACGAAGCGGCGGTGGATGAACATATCGAACAACAACCAGAGACAACCCCAGCGGATATACTTATGCTTCTTGCAGCGACAAAAAGAAGATGCAATATGAAGCAGAAGCGCATAGATACCTATTTCACTGTTTTGTAATGTATGTACCTATTTATATGTTAAAAACGTTAATACATCGGTTTAAAGTATTGGTGTTTATTTCTTGAATGAATAAAAAACAAATCCGGATTATCCGAGTTTTCAGTTATTCGAGGAGGGTGCCCCCCCCCCCCACGTTACCTCGGATAACCGGGGTTCTACTGTATATATATATATATATATATATATATATATATATATATATATATATATATATATATATATATATATAATAAATAATCTACATTAAATTTTCTACAAATTATATTCTACAGATAAATGGTTTAGCCGTTAGAGCGCTTTGAAATTTAGGGAAATTCGAACATAGTGCTAAGCCAAGAGCAATTCCCTCATTTCTCGCTCCGAGCTCTATTTTCTGGTTACAAATGTAGGTTAATAATTTTACTAAATATGAACTAATTAAATTAAAAATAGAGCTCCGAGCTCACTCATAGTGCTCTTGGTTTAGAGCTACGTCCGAAATTTACTAACTGCTCTTGGGGCTAAACCATTCGCCTAACAAAAAAACTTATAGAACATAATTGTTGGTAATTTATGTATGTATATATGTTATTTGTAGTTTATTTTTGTATGGGAACGTTTTCAAATTATAAGCGAAAAATTGAAAAAAAGAGCATTTTTGGCAGTTTTTTGAATTTACCTCAAAGCTCACAACATTTACGAGGTAGCAAAGTTGAAATTCGGATGAGGCACCCCAAAAAACATACAGAATAATTGAGAAAAAATTTCTAAATTTTTTTTCATGAAATCACCACTTTTGTCCCCTGTTTACTGGACTATCAACTGAAATCGCATTCGGTGATATTCGGTGACATTCTTTGCGGAAAATCGAACCTCATAGTGACTACTCTCTAAGCAAACAAGAGGTTCTTTGGAGGCGAGAGGAGCTAGTCGTCAGAACTCAAGGAAAACAAAAACTATTGGTAATATAATATATACCATAAAGTGTTCATGTTCGTTGCATGATTGCTTAATTTTGATGATTTCCTTAAGGAATAAAAACCATTGAAAAACCTTATAAGAAATTTAAAGTTCATTATCTCTAAGGAACATTTTCATAGAAAAATCGTGTATAAAAAGTGATCTCTGGTTCGGGCTAGTTTGGGTCCCATTTTTATTCTTCTATTGGAGAAAAGGTAGAAAAATTTGAGATCTAAACTACATTAAAAAATTAATAATAAGCATTTTTAAAAGTATTTTGAAATTTAGGGCTTTTTTCACTTATTTCCCATTGTGCCGCGCTGCCTACTAACCTGAATCAACAGAGTTAATTCCTTGTGACAAATTGACTCAAATCGGCTTTCTTGTTTTGAAATGGTGACCACTAATCCAAGAAAAGAAAATTTTAAAATGATGAAGAAATATTCTTACCTTAATAATTAAGTTTTGTGTGACAGTTCTTCACACATTTTTAGAGTATAAAACGGAAATCATTAATAATTAAGTTTGCTCCAGTTTGTTGTCTCTTTTTCCTGAAACACAAAAAGGTTTTAGAAGAGATCTTCGGTGGTATTTATCTGGATAAAAAAAAAAAAAATTCAAGAAAATCTTAAAAAACGTGACGGATTATTTGTCTTGCTTTGAGGCATGACGAAATTCGATATGGAATCCTAAAAGGTTTTTTGCCTAAAATAACGACACGGCGGTGTTTTTACTATAAAAGGTTTGAAAATTTCTTCTCAAATGGTTTAAACATTAACAAAGAAAAAATGTGAAATAACATTTGCATAAATTATGAATTTTTTTTGCATGTACAAAGTAAGTATACCTATGTGGATACAAGTGGTACTGGGTGTGTAAATTAATGTTGAGGGATTTTTAAGTAAAGATACAGCTTTATCGTAAAAAAATTGTTACGAATTGATTATTCAAAGGATTATCTATCGCTAGCCACTAGTTTCTCCAATCTTTGTGACAGCATATGAATACCATGTTGAAAGAACAACTAATCTTTTGAGGCTGTCCACGAATCGACCCATTTTTTGGTATCCTCATAAGAATATAAGAATAGAAGCGCTGTTCAGACAGATCCTGCGTCATCGATTGAAACAAGTGATAATCAGAAGGAGCAATGTCTGGTGAGTACGGCGGGTGAAGTAGGAGTAGGACATCCCATCCAAGTGCTTTTAGCGTATGACAAGTTTTGCAACATGTGGCCTACCGTTGTCATGTTTAAAAATCACTTTGTCATGTATTTTGGTACAATGCGGTCGTTTTCCCTTCAATGCTCTGCTCAATTGCATTAATTCTTGTTGGTAACGTTCCCCAATAATAGTTTCGTTGGATTGGAGCAAGTCGTAATACAATACACCCAGCTGATCTAACCAGATACACAGTCAATAGTTTGGCGTTGGTGAGGATGTTAAGGATTCACCCATGATTTTTGCGCTTTGATTTATCGTAGCGTATCTATTTCATCATCACGATGCAAAAAACTTTCCGATTGTGCAGTTGTTCACAGATGCAAAATCGCCTTTCAGCGTCTCTCGATTTTAGTTTGTACGGCACCCAATTTCTTTGCTTTTGAATCATTCCCAGTACATGTAAGTGCTTGGAAATGGTTGTGCGATCAATTTCTAATAATTCTGCAAGTTCTTTTTGCATTTGGCATGGGCCTTCATCGAGTAATGCCTCCAATCCTTCATCTTTAAACTTTCTCGGCTGGCCTGGACGTTCTTTGCCTTCTGTGTAGAAATCACCACTTTTAAAGCATCGAAACCAATACTCACATCTTTTTATCGATGGAATATAGTCACTATAGGTTTCCGACAACAAACGGTGACTTTTAGCAGCGCTTTTCTTCGAATTAAACAAGAAAAGTAACGCTTCCAGCAAATGGTGTTTTGCTGGCACGTAATTCGACATATTCAATTTAAATTCAAAAAGATTCAACATTATTAGCAATCACCAATATGGCTTTCGTAAACACAGATCAACAGGAGATCTCATGACTTATGCGACACATGTTTAGAACAACACTTTAGAGAATTTCGAGCGGTCGCTCTTGACATATCTAAGGCATTCGACAGTGTTTGGTACGATGGACTGTTGGCTAAGCTACGCTCTTATGGTATGTACGAAAAGTTCTGTTTGTGGCTCTCATGTTTCCTCAGAGAGCGTTCTTTATGAGTGGCGGCCGACGGATTTCTTTCTAACACCTTCACTATCAACGCGAGTTTGCCCCAAGGCACCATACTGTCTCCTACTCTCTTTCTCATTTACATTAAAGATCTGCTGGAAAAGACCGGGAATCCAATCTACAGCTTTGCAGATGACAGTACGCTTATCTATTCATTCACTTTGAACGCTCGGACATCGGCTACTCAGGCGAATATCCGCAGAGAGCAGGAGGTCGTTCAACTTAACACAGACCTGGAAGATATTCTGTCTTGGGGTGACAGTAACCAAGTGGAATTTAATGCTACAAAAACCCAGCCGACAGTTTTTTCTAAAAAAGTTAACGTTGCTGAATCCGACATAGTCATGTTGTGGCACTCCATTCCCCTAGCATCGTCACTGAATTTGTTGGGCGTTAATTTGGGAGCAAATATGTCTTAGCATGAACATGTTGCAGGTATAGCAAGGAGAGCTTCCCAAAAATTGGGAATATTATTTCGAACCAGAAAACTTTCCACTCCACAACAACTGTTAATTCTTTACAAAGCTCAAATTCGACCAACTATGTAATACTGCCCCCATGTCTGGGGCTCCGCTCCCAAACACACACTGCATTTGTTGGATTCTGTTCAGAGAAGAGCGGTTCGTCTGATTGGAGACCCGGAACTGACGGGCGGCCTTGATTCGCTGGAGCATCGCAGAATGGTTGGCGACTTGAGTCTATTCTACAAGTATTTTCATGGAAAGTGTTCGAAGGATGTAGCTAGCTTAATTCCTCCCAGAGCGGTGCATGCTAGAAATACACGTCGCTCTAATACTTCACATCCGTATGAGGTTCAGCTTGTTACTCCGCGCACAACGTTTTTCAAGCAGTCTTTTATATGGAGAACATCATCCCTTTGGAATGATTTGCCCAGCGCTGTGTTTCTCACCGAGTACAATTCACAGTGATTCAAGAACAACGTGAATCGCTTTTTTCCGCACACATGTCGCTCCTGGAGCGCTTTAGGGACTTCCCTGTAGCACGTATGCTAGACCCATAAAAAAAAATTCGATGCTCAAAAAAAATATGTGGTTTACACTTCGGCAAAATAATATATACTAAAAATTAAAGTCTAATTATGGTGCCTCACCATGCATATAACAACAGTATGCCCCGACTCGATATAAAACCACTTACGTCCTCTCCTAGAAATCCGTCATAATTAATTCACATTGTGCAGTGCAACTGATTAACAACATATTGTTAAAAATAGTACACTAAATTGAGTCACAATTATATATAAATTTCTATATATTATTACACTTTGTGCCTCTTCTCCTTATAGATAAGGAAATTTGTTAGAAAAAAATTGCATTAATTTCCACGTTATTGTAAATTATTTATCTGCATTATTGCTTATCTGTTTTGCGTGGTTTACAAAATTGTACATAACACTTTGTAAGTGTGCCAGTGATATAAAATATAATCCTAATAGTTCATGGTGTTTATGGAATTCTCGACAGCCTTGTAAAACAAATTAGTTATTTTTTTCAAACATTTTTGATAGACGTCCTTCTAGTATTGTCTAAATTGTAAAAAACTGAAGTAGATTTTTACCGTATGCACATTCAAATAAACTTTAAAATTTAATCAGTATTTGTGTATTATTTCTATATAGGCGGATACGAAGGCATTATTTTCTATAAAGCTTTGTTAGTCTATGTAAATTGTAGACAACGAAATATTGGGAAGTAAGAAATTTGATGGGTGAGACGTTACAAGAGAGGTGGTGTAACATTAGGGTGTACTTGTTATTTTTAATACGCTGATTTCGAAGAACCAGCATTTGGTATATGAAAACACTTGGTAAAATCTGGTTAAACCAATTATCATTGGCGTAGCTAAATTGAGGTGGTGCTAAGACCTATTAATGCAAGGAGCGCTCTTTTAAAGAAAAAAGAGAGAGCACTCAAGGCTAAGCTGCTTATACAGGGGGTCCCTAACAACAATTAGAAAATTGATAAAAAAAAACACTCGTTTGTATTAGAACTCTAAAAGCTCAAGCCTCTCCTAACAGAGTGAACGAAAACTGATGTCCGAGGATGGAATTTTTCACACATTTACCTTCTCTTCAGAAATCGATGACGGTTGGAAGGAGCGAATGTCTTTACAGTCCTACTGTGAAACATTAGAAACTACTTTAAAAGTAACAATTTAAAAATTTATCAACGAGAGGTGAATATTTTTCACAAAAAAGAACCTCCCAAAAAACCCTATTTCTAAGGAGCAATATATATATATATATATATATATATATATATATATATATATATTTATATATATATATATATATATATATATATATATATATATATATTTATATATATATATATATATATATATATATATATATATATATATATATATATATATATATATATATATATGTATATAATACAGTACTACTAGAACAACGAGTTTCTGAAGTAATTGCATATATTAAAGGAACAGGAAAAAAAGACTTAAGTAATGTAATGTAATTATAGTAGTAATTAAAATAACATAAAAATCTAAGTAAAAAAAACTAACAGAGACGGATTGCAAGAGTCAAATAACTAAAGCTCATCCTCGACTATATAATTAGTTGACCTATACCGGAAGCTTCGCTCCCTAAGCAATGTATATTTTATATTATTGTCGGTGAAAATTTATCGTACTAAAATGCTTTTCTATACAACTGATATCCTATTTGATTCTACATGCCACTCGATTACAATCCTTATGACATGCTGTAACATGTGAACTTGCCCGCTTTTTGAGGCGTCATTTTGTAGCCTATTGAAAAGTGTTTAATTGCGCCCCACGTAGACTGCGTCATTGTGTACCCTGTGAAAATTGTTTTTCCCACGCTTGGGCGCAATTTTCTTGCAACCTCTTTTTAATTTCTGAGAATGAATTGAGTGAATAATGATTTTTAAAAGAACTAAAGAAATTAAACAAACACTAGCTCAGTTTTCCTTGGTAGAGAGATATGGGTAAGAGATAATTTTTGTACGTCTTTTTGGAATTATTTTCTATTTTTAAAAAGCCTCAGCTGTACGAATTTTGGGCACCATTCATTTTAAAATAGAAAGGATCTAACTTCAGCTAAAAAAAATGAAAAAATACTGAAAGGGTGTACAGTTGTTAAATAAAAAAACAGTTTGGTACAGCCGTCATTATCCTGAAAAGTAAGATAGGTATTCAGTGAGACACTAGCTTTAATCAACAAAAAGAAAATTTATTCATGATTTTAAAATAAAAATTCCAACCTTTGCAGTTTTAAGGATTACAAAAAAAAATTCTAGCCTAACAGGTAGTTATTATTATTAGAGTCCCTAAGTCAGACCATTTTACTTCTAAAACCTGACTACACCCGAAATCGAAGAATCGTGATTTTCACTTCACGTTTTGTCAGTTCAAATTGCTGTTAAAACACTCATTTGCGGGAATAGATCTATTGATGAATGTTCTGGTAACTTACGGTTTTCCTATGGGCTTCTAGGCCTTCGATGGAACACAAAACCGATTTCACACTTTTGAGAAGAGCCTACTTTGGCTACTCCATGTAGAAAACACACAAAACCCACTACGGCTTTACGTTAAAAAACTCGTGCTTAACTTGGCTCTCGTAAATATTGTCATGAGCCTCTACTGCGGCTCGGTCGAAGTAAGCCTCTCGGCTCGGTGGAAGTCAGCCTTCACGGCGGCTTGGTCGAAATTCTCTTCTCGGCGGCTAGATGGAAATAAGCCGAGATTCCTGTCCTCCGGACCCTTAAATAAGCCGTGGGCACTCTCTCGGTAATATGGCGACGCCGGAACCAAAACTCCGGATACAAAGATTTGACCAATCCCGGCGTACTATGAATCGATAGATTCGATCGGAAACCCGCACTGCACACTAATATAACGAGCGGCTAGCAATTTCTGATTAATATACTGCTCGATACAAAAATGAAAAGAAGTACAATTTAAAGCGAAAAATCAGTAACATTACATGGTCTTAAAATCTAGGAAAAAATGAATGTTACATTTACCCCCTTCCAAAAAGAAATAGACTACACTAGTCTATTAAACTAAGGCTACTTATGAAAAGGTACAAAGTGGTACACTATCACTTAATACTAAGGTCAGAACTTAAAACAAAATTACAAACTTCGGACCTTACTACTAGACTTAATTCAATTAAGCACTAATATTAAGTACAATGAAAACCAAATGAAAATCTTTGCATGTACACAAGAATCTTATAACTAGACTTAACTTAATTAAGCACTAAGGTTAAGTACATCAAAAAGTAAATAAAAATCCTTGCATGAACATAAGAAATACCTGTTCAAAGTAACAATCGCGGTCTTCTTATATAAAAGAATCAGCTCTATTATTGTTACCAAAACAAAAAAAAAATATAACTTTGTCTAGACTCTTGTCTAAATCAAAAAAAGTGAACTGAAACAAAGTATGAACACCCCCCTTAAAATATTTTAAGGATTGTCTGAAAATTTTCTATTTCAGTAAAAAAAGAAATTTATAAAAATTCTTAAATAAAGAAAAATAAAAAACTGATTCTAGTGCAAACACTTACACTAAAAAGAAAAAGTCTTGTCAGACCATTTAGCACAAGGCCAAAAAAAAAAAATATCTGGATAAATATCCAGACAAACGCTCGGGAAAAATCGCTATCAATGCTCTAGCTCATCGCTAAGAGAACATTCCAAATCTAGTATCACTACTAGTCGCACTCAGAAAATAATCGCACTCTACGTCGCAATGTCGACGTCCTAAGACGTCCAGACATGCTAAAATCGCCAGGGAAAACGCTACATCGCGCAATGTCGACGTCCTGAGACATCCAGACATGCAAAAATCGCCAGGGAAAACGCTACATCGCGCAATGTCGACGTCCTGAGACATCCAGACATGCAAAAATCGCCAGGGAAAACGCTCTGGTTAATCGCCAGAAAACACGTCAGCTCCTCGCCAACAAAACACTCTGGTATATCGCCAGAAAAAAAACTCGGCTCCTCGCCAAGAAAACACTCTGGTATATCGCCAGAAAAAAGCCTCGGCTCCTCGCCAAGAAAACACTCTGTAAATAGTCCTCGACTACACAAAGTCTGCGTTCTAAAAGAACAATCTCGCCATTAACATAGTGAGCAGCTATAAAAGCTAACAATATCACTATAGGCACAGTGAATAGCTATAAAAGCTAAAATTCACCCTAAACACAGTGAATAGCTATAAAAGCTAAAATTCACCAAACTGAATGATCCTGCTTCAAAAAGCAATGTTCACTAAGAACAGAATGATTAGTCTGCGCGCAACTAACATTCTAGGAAACATTCCCAACATAACTGTATGAGACAGCAAGTCTCGAAATAGGACCTCCCTAAATCATAACCCGATATATAGGAGTCCATAAGCAAAACGACTCAAAATCACGCATTTTGAGCACATGCCCTCAGGCAACCAACATACACCGAAATATATACAGAAATATATACAGAAAAATATATACAGAAATACATACAGGAGTTCAAATCCCAAACTCTTGGTTAGGATAACTCCATACTGAGCTTGGTGAAAGCTCTTAGCAAAAGCTAATCAAATCTTCGGCACATCGCACCAAAGTGACAAATCTGCCTAGAAACATGAAGCCAGAAGAAACGCCCTCCGTCATTCTTCAGGATGGCTACACAGAGATATAAAATTTAACCAGCATTGCGCTTCTCCAAGTTGCATGAAGAACCCTCGTGTACTGGTCTCGCCCTAGAACAACAACGAAAAAATTAATCCATCCCACATAACAGGAGACAAACACCTCGCCACGATATACTGAATGGTGGAGACAATAAAATACGGAAATGGGTGACCCTGGTGTCCACCAACAAAAGGGAGTAGATTATAGCATCCACTAAACTAAAACGGTGTCTACCACACCACCATAAGTCAAAAAAAATTAATCAATAGGGTGTTCCGAAACACACTACTGCCAACAGCCTGTCACCACTAATAGGCTAATTGGAGCTGAGGTCGACTACAGTAGCTAGGCTCTCCTTTGGTTCAAATAGAAATAACCATTGGGTAACAAAACCCCTAAAGGTCCCAAAGGTCAAACGTTCGCCCCCCATAGAGATACTACCCTTCCAATCAGTCTGTTCCTCAGGAAGACTAACTCCCTGCCAAACGTCGTAACGGCATCTGTTAGCACCCGGTGCATCACAGCCTGTAAAAACAGATAACTCATGGGATACAACCTAAAAGGTTTACAAGGTTGACTTAACCAAGCTTCTAACGGAAATTTCCAAAAAACGAAAATGAGCTTAAAAAGCTACATGAAGCAAAAATTTCTCAATTTTTCGGTGGCAACGCAACAAAACTTTTGAAGACGACAAGAGCTTTTCCAGCTTAATCAGAAACAAGAAGAAAACATCGTTGACAGCTAAAATATTCGATCATGGTGTTAATCGTCTCCCTAGACAATAGCCTCTAGAAGAAACTGCTACAGGTATCAGGCATAACCGTTTTCTGTCAGCCCAAACTTCTAGATTACCTCTTGGAAATCTAAAAATTCGGTTAGGAATCTTCCTTCACTGCGCTTAGCCTCACTCTTGACAAGGTTCTCATCTCGGTATCAGATTTTGATCATTTCTTTGTGAAACGACTGTCTTACTCTGCTCTCATCTCTTGTAAATGATCAGCCTTTAGTTCTCCTGCAGGACTTCAATTTCCTATCAATCTGATAGTATACCGAAAAAACTCAACATACGCCTATGAGTCCATGCAAAAAAATTTTTTAAAAAATTTAGTGACTCAAAGGTAACGTTTAAACGGCTCTGAAAAGAATAAATTATACCCTCAGTTTGTCAATTCAGAAGAAGATCTAAATCAAAATAATCCAAGTCTTAGACTTACTGGATAAACCAAAATCAATTTACTCTTAATTGCACCCAACATATACCACTAAGGTAATAGAAATACACCCACTCGGGTAACAAACTTTGAAATTGCTCATAAAAATTTTGACTCTACATCACACTACACACGAGCTACATCTTGCGCTTGTCCTAACTCAAGATCACCTTGGATTGCCTCTAATCAAAATTTCGCTTCCAAGTGTCAAGAACTGGATATTATTTGGGGTCATAAGCAAATCAAATCCCGCGACCACCGACATACCAGTCTTATGATATATCCTGAGTGTGACTCTTTCGCAAGCTCGCAACAGCTGAGTCGATGCTAAACATCAACTACAATCAACCTAAGTTTGGATATGATCAGTACCCAAAACCTTAGCATTAAACAACAAAAGTAAGCTATTCTCTGCTCAACTTTTATAACAGTCAAAAAAACGAGGTCGTCACCTCTACAGAGCAACATCAAAAAAAAATAAAGTAAAGCAATTAAGATAATGTAAATATAAATTATTCTTCTTCTGACAAACTTTCATTAGGGTTAGGTTCATTGAATGGTTTTAAGTCTTTAATATGCCATCTGCCTATTTTAGTCCCATCTAAATTAACCAAACCATAAACTAAATCTGAAATCTTTTCTCTTATCACGCAATGCACATACTTAGGTACCAACTTAGATGTGAATTTATCTGCTGCACTGGAAAGAATTTTATTTTTTCGCCAAACGTGATCACCTATATTAAAGGCAAAATCCCTTTTTCTAAGGTTGTAAGACTTACTGTTCCGTTCATAAGCCTTATGTATCCTACTACGCACGTCGGTGAAAATATCTTTTAAACCCTTTAAATTTTCGGCGTACGCACCCCTGTTACCCGGAATTATTTCGCTGTCAACATTGACATCCAAATCTACATTTTTATAATACGATCCGGATAGAGGTATATGTCTGCCGTAAACTAAGAAAGACGGTGTGAACCCTGTTACTTCGTGTCTTGCGGTATTTATTGCTTGTTGAATTTTGGAAATATTGCCATCCCAAGTGTCATGTGAATCAACGTAACTTCTTAAAGCGGTCCCGATTGTTCGGTTATTACGTTCGACAAAATTACATTGTGGAGAGTACACGGGATTAAAACGGATATTAAAACCATAAGTTTCACTTAGGCTCTTAAAACTTTTAGAGGTAAACTGAGAGTACCGTTATCGCATATCAAGAGCGATGGAACACCGTGGATTAGAAAGACATTATTTTCCAAAATTCTCTCTATATATCCAGCTTTAGAGCTTTTCAAAGGAAATAGCATGGTATACTTTTGTAAACCAGCAAGAAACCACGAGAAGCCATTTATTTCCCTTTTTGAACGTGGGAATGGGCCTACTAGATCAGCTGCTATGACTTGAAAAGGGTAATTAACCGTTTTCTCTTTTCCCATCAGTCCCATAGGTAGTGCATTTGGAGATTTCTGCGCTCCACATACTTCACAAGTCCTCACAAACTTTAAGATATCAAAACGCATTTTTGGCCAATAATACTGTTCCTGAACCCTGTGAAGAGTTTTATAAAAACCAAAATGACCAGAAGTAGGAGGAGTGTGACACATGTCTATAATTTCCTCTCTCTGTGGTTTAGGAACTAGTATTTTCCACTCGGGTACATTAACTTTTAAAGGCAACTGGTTTGGGATAAATTTGTACACGAAATCATTTTCCACCTTCCACTGCGGAAAATTTTGAGGAAATTCTTTAATTTGCTGCCGTAAATTATCGTACCATGGATCTATACGATCTATGTCAACTGTATCAATTCTTACGCCAATCTGTGCATTTAGACTGTTTTCGTCCACTGTATGATCTGGGATTCTTGACAAAGCATCAGGAATAACATTGTGGACTCCTTTTCTATGAATTAAATTAAACGTATGTTGTCTCAGCCTAATCGCCCAACGCGCTAGTTTGCCACTAGGGTTTTTAATAGAATTAAGCCACAATAAACTATAATGATCTGTTATGACCGTGAAAGGAACACCTTCTATGTAAGGTCGAAACTTTTCGATGTTAAAGAGTACTGCTAAACATTCTTTTTCAACAACCGAATAGTTACGTTCAGCCTTTGATAAAGTTCTACTGGCATACGCTATCACTCTTTCGTCACCATTGATTTTCTGTGTTAGGACGCCCCCTAAACCGGTATTAGAAGCATCACTAGAAATATAAAACTGTTGGGAAAAATTTGGTTGGGATAAAATGGAGCTGAAACCAATAGCTCTTTAATCTTTATAAAAGATCTTTTTCGGCTGCTTTGTCCAATCTATCGATTGTCCTTTTTTTCGTCCTTTCAAAAGATCATTAATAGGCGACAACAAGGGTAGAAAAATTCTCAATAAAACGTCTATACCATGAATACATTCCTACGAAACGCTTAACTTCCGTAGTATTAGTAGGTCTCGCATAATTAACCATGCTTGCTACTTTATCCGGATCGGTACGCAAGGAATTTGAGCCTACAATATAGCCTAAAAACTTTAGAGAAGTTTTGAAAAAATCACATTTGCTCAAATTTATCGTCAGTCCGGCCTCTTTCAATTTATCTTTTACTTCTTTAAGTAAGCGAATATGCGATTCGAAGTCTTCCGATGTTACTAAAATATCATCGAGATAGGTAAAAATATGTGGCTCATATTTCGGACCAAATATAGCGTCCACTAAACGTTGCTGAGTTTGAGCAGCGTTCTTTAGACCAAACGGCATAGTGACGAACTGAAATAGACCTCGGCCTACTACTGCAAAAGCGGTCTTTTCCTTAGAGGATTTGTCTAAAGGAATTTGCCAGAAAGCCTTTCTAAGGTCTATCGAGGATACATACTTAGCATTCCTGAGTGATGTCAAAATTCTGTCGATGTTCGGTAATGGATAGTTATCAAATTTGCTGACCTCGTTGAGCTTTCTTCCGTCAAAGCATAGATGATATCACTCCGAGTTTCAACATTTCGTCTAACTCCTTATTTAATACTTTTGACATGTACGGAGACATGGCGAAGGGCCTTGTCTTTACAGGACTGGCATCAGCCGTATCTATAGACATGGTGATTTTATTCGTTCGGCCTAACCTATCTTTACTACTTATTTCATTGAAAGAGCTTATTACTTTTTCTGCTTTTAAGCGTTCCGTCCGCGAGAGATCATCTAGGGTACATAGACGTGAGAAAAGGTTTTCTAAAGAACTTTCTGAATAACAATCTTTAAAACTTGTATGCGAATTGACTTCTAGGGACTGTGGATACCACGAATTATCTTTAAAATTTACTAAAATTCCGAATTTTTGTGCAAAATCACATCCTAAAACCAAAGTATGTGATAGAGAAGGTACTACTAGAGCAGAGATTACTAAACAATGACCATTGCAGACTAGCGGCAACTCAACCGTACCTAAAACTTTTAGACGGCTGCCATCTGCAGTGGTAACACTTCTATTTTTGACATGACATATTTTTATACTTAAACGACTTAAAATTTTAATACCATTCTGACCTACAACGGAGGCATTTGCACCAGAGTCAAATAAAGCCGAGAAATGGGCACCTAATAGATTTATCTTGATATGCGGTCTGTTATCTGAATATTTATGCACGAATAAAGGAGACATGTGACCATTTGGAGAAGCAGGAGTTTTAACTTGAGAAGGAGAATTTTTATTAGACTTAAAAAAATCAGAAACTTTTTGTAACCATTTAGTCCAATCTGATCTATTGGAATATTTTTGTCCATCCGTGTTTCTAGAACGTTTTGGATTAGGGGCTATACTGCTAACGTGAGCTTGTGACTTAGCCGAATGTTTAGAGGCTTTTTTGTTGGACTTAGTGTATCCGCCTCGGTAATATACCGTCCTTACTCGTTTTTTGTACATTTGGGGCATGATGCTAGTCTCACACCAGTTGTTCCACATTTGAAACAAAATACCCTCTTCGGTGCTGTACAATTTTGGTAAGTGTGATTCGGACCTGTGCAATTCCAACAAGTGAAAATTGCCTTAGGTGAGACCGACTTGTCGTTCACTTTAGCTGCAGTGTCGCTAATTTTAGAATCCTTATCTTTTCTTTTACCCGTTTTCTGGTTACTCCTAGAGTTCCGATTTACATTCCCAACTTTATTTGTCGAGACTCCACTTCGGCTATTTGGATTATACTCTACTTGATGTATATTAGTTTCGCCTTTTGGTCTGCTCTTTTCCAACAAATAATCGGACTCTTCGAGTTTTCTACATAACCCGGCGAGTTCGGCTACCGAATTAATATCTAGTAGAGCTAACCGATTGACGAAGCTAGGCAGAATATTCCTCCGTATAAATTTAACTTTGGTACTTTCCAAAGGCTTGGTGGATAACCTACCAAATAAAGATTCCATGTGGGCAATAAAAATCACAGTGGACTCATTCTTCTTTTGTCGCCTCCTCTTTATTTCCGACCACAATTCTTCATCCTCATCACAGTGCAAGAAGTCCTTCTTTAGCCTATCTACCAAGGAATGCCAGTCGTTGACACTTGATTTTAGGCTTCTAAACCAAATGAAGGCATCGCCAGTGAAGAATTCAACAGCGGAGCTGAAAAGTTCATCTTCCGATACTTTCCTAGCTTGTGCTATTTCAGTCAGCCTCTCCAAAAAAGGATAGAGTCTCTTTGAGTCTCCATTAAATTTCAATTGCCATTCGCTGACAGGAATATTTCTGGCTGCGCAATTCACGATTGGAGCTGGTACGTTTATGACTGGGGTGGTAATAGGTAACTGTGGTAACTCATGACCAGGGGCTATCTTTTCTGCAAGATTTGCTTCCATGAGTACACATGTAGCTATTGTTTCTTGAACATATTTGGAAAACTTCGACGCTTCCTCTTCGTCATCCGGCATGGAATTCTTTGTACGCGACCCGCTACATGCGATAAACGTGACTTAACCCGGTGTACAAGTGAATCATTTGGATCGCCGTCATAACTATCGATTAAGTTTTGGATAGAATTTAAACTCTTTTCGATACCAGCCGTTTCTTCTTTAATAGACAGAGTGTCATCCCCTATCTTTATCGTTTTTCCGGGCTCATTAATTTCTTTACTTAAGATCCTCGTTAGAATCTTTCTTTTATCCGCGACCGGACGTTCTCAGAAAGTACGACGGATTTTCAGTTCATAGTCTAACTCATATTCCAGTAGGTGATTGACTTTAAAATTGAAGGCTTCCATGATAAATGAATACAATTTAAAAGAATTGTTTAAAAAGTCGTGAAAATATTTCTCCTGTGCTCCCAATAGTCAAAATAAAAAATATGTAAAGGCACTTAAAATATGTAAACTTCTTTACCAAACATTTAAAAAATCTTCAACCATTTCAAAAAAAATTTCTAAGTATTGCCTTGTATTAAAATTCTTTTACCAAATATGTTAAGAATTTCCAACAAAAAATCTCCAAATATCGTTTCGTATCAGCAAAGTATTTTTAATATTCATGCAAAACATCGGTGAGAAAAAAAGTACAGTTTTTTCTTCGGTTTTACCGCAAAATAAATCTAACACTGCAAAAATTAAAGTAAACCAGCACATCTGCTAATCTGAACTATAAAAGTAGCTTTTAAGAAAAAAGTAGGAATCTCTTATCTTAGAGTCGATTAACAAAATTCAAATATCTATACCACCATCAGATAAATTGAAATAAAAAATTCTACAAATTTCCTGCTTTTGTCTTACTGCTATAGTGTAGTTTCGTTTAATAAATATTATGAAATAAAAATATCTGAAAAGTTAGAGCTTTTACTTTGTTCGAAAGCTAGTACACTGAACCCTTTTTTAAAAAATAAAATTCCAAAAGCCCCGCGTTGACAGCGCTATTTTGTAACATGTGAACTTGCCCGCTTTTTGAGGCGTCATTTTGTAGCCTATTGAAAAGTGTTTAATTGCGCCCCACGTAGACTGCGTCATTGTGTACCCTGTGAAAATTTTTTTCCCACGCTTGGGCGCAATTTTCTTGCAACCTCTTTTTTAATTTCTGAGAATGAATTGAGTGAATAATGATTTTAAAAGAACTAAAGAAATTAAACAAACACTAGCTCAGTTTTCCTTGGTAGAGAGATATGGGTAAGAGATAATTTTTGTACGTCTTTTTGGAATTATTTTCTATTTTTAAAAAGCCTCAGCTGTACGAATTTTGGGCACCATTCATTTTAAAATAGAAAGGATCTAACTTCAGCTAAAAAAATGAAAAAAATACTGAAAGGGTGTACAGTTGTTAAATAAAAAAACAGTTTGGTACAGCCGTCATTATCCTGAAAAGTAAGATAGGTATTCAGTGAGACACTAGCTTTAATCAACAAAAAGAAAATTTATTCATGATTTTAAAATAAAAATTCCAACCTTTGCAGTTTTAAGGATTACAAAAAAAATTCTAGCCTAACAGGTAGTTATTATATTAGATTACCTTTTACTTCTAAAACCTGACTACACCCGAAATCGAAGAATCGTGATTTTCACTTCACGTTTTGTCAGTTCAAATTGCTGTTAAAACACTCATTTGCGGGAACAGATCTATTGATGAATGTTCTGGTAACTTACGGTTTTCCTATGGGCTTCTAGGCCTTCGATGGAACACAAAACCGATTTCACACTTTTGAGAAGAGCCTACTTTGGCTACTCCATGTAGAAAACACACAAAAACCCACTACGGCTTTACGTTAAAAAAACTCGTGCTTAACTTGGCTCTCGTAAATATTGTCATGAGCCTCTACTGCGGCTCGGTCGAAGTAAGCCTCTCGGCTCGGTGGAAGTCAGCCTTCACGGCGGCTTGGTCGAAATTCTCTTCTCGGCGGCTAGATGGAAATAAGCCTAGATTCCTGTCCTCCGGACCCTTAAGTAAGCCGTGGGCACTCTCTCGGTAATATGGCGACGCCGGAACCAAAACTCCGGATACAAAGATTTGACCAATCCCGGCGTACTATGAATTCGATAGATTCGATCGGAAACCCGCACTGCACACTAATATAACGAGCGGCTAGCAATTTCTGATTAATATACTGCTCGATACAAAAATGAAAAGAAGTACAATTTAAAGCGAAAAATCAGTAACATTACATGGTCTTAAAATCTAGGAAAAAATGAATGTTACAATGCATACTTGCACTATAAATGTAAAATAATATATATCACTTCCAATCCTGCCAATGATTTGTTAAAGTTGCATGGTTGTTTTTACTTTTCTTGTCAACGGGAGGTGTTGCATTTGTAAAAAAGAACCGAGATTTTCATATTTATTCCCATTTTAACGTCCTTAAATTATGAAAAATATTGTACTCCATTGACGTCAATGTATCTGTTGTCGGCCGATCTGATGGCACGACAACGCTCTAACAGAATGGGTATCGACTTCAAATTTGGTGCATATATAATACTTGCCGTAGGAAGGAAACTTATATCGGTATTGCCTCGGGATATAGTAAGAGGGTTGAAAGTGGGAAAATTTTGTATATTTTTAGTGTTATGGAAATTTTTCCCGGGTTTTAGTTGCAATAACAAACAAATTTTAAGCCAAATTACCTATAGGCTGAGTGGAAGTCGGAAGAGCTTGTTCCAAATATATAATATTATACGTCAGTTTCAGAGTTTTTGGAGTAAAGGATTCTGAAAAATCATGTTATTTTATAATTATTTTCAATTTTGACAAAAACAGTATCTTAAGAGAATTTTCAGTTTCTAATTGCAAATCAAAATAGGCAGTATTGCTTGGGCTGTAAATAAAATCATGAGATATATTATTCATTAAAAACATCTTCAGTTTTAGTAGTTTAGGCCGACACTGGTAGCAATTGGGACACTTAGTAGGTTGGCTGGTTGTAGGCGGGTTAGGCGATTGTGCCTATTTGTGCATTGCAGCCTCTTGGCTTATAATGCTCCTCCCTTTTAGTTACATGAGCATCGTTCCTTTAAGAAGTTCTATTAGCTCCCTTCCAAGCCCTTTATGTTGTAATTTACTACCACAGTGTCGATCTCCTAACCATTAATCTCTGTTCTAAGTTAAAGCCCCATATTTATAGATGATGTGCATTGAGGTTTCTTCCTGGTCACCAGATAGTCTGTATGTCGTGGGGCTATTACGGATACCTATTTTCTATACAGTTTTGGTTAGGTGACAATGGTTGGTGGTCAGTTCCACTATTGGCTTGGTCTGGGCCCTTGTTAGACGAAGGATGCTAGTTGTTGGTTTCTTTGAGATCCCGCCAATTACGTCTTACACATGTCTTTAACCAGATGCGAGGCATTGTTCGAGACGTGGCGGATATGTTTTTACCACCTATTTTACTAGCAGGTTCTAGACCCCTGTATGGTTTTCTGCCTCTAAATCTAGCTAATTCGTTCACTTTCTTAATACCTTTTATCCCGGAATATTCTACAACCCACAGTAGTTCAACTCTATTGTTTCTGGAAGATAGTTCTAACAGGTTACCTTTATACTCCATCATCGTGATCTTAGAGTTGGTCTGATAGGCATCTAAAGGTTTTAGAGCAACCTGACTGAGAGAATATTCTTGGTTGTGGTAGTCCCGTCTAATACACATGTTTGCATTGCGTGAATTTCTGCCTGGAATATTCATGCATTGGGAATTTTTTGAGTCTATGTTAATACCTACTAAGGTTTTTAATCGATCTGTGTAATTCATCAAATCCACTGCCTTTACTAGACTCCATCCATAAATACGGATCGCACCCAATTCCACAATATTTTTCAAAATTATACGACGTTGTCACATAATCAGATTGCATATCCAAGGATTTGTTGTCGGTTAGATCCAAACTTTTGTGTGTTCAAATTGGGCAGACTGTTGTTTCCATTCCCCAGTTGTCCTCATTCGATATGTGCTATTGATAGCTTCACTTTTCATGTATATAGCTAAAAGTATTAGTCCTAGAATTATTTCCATAGCTGTGGTGGAGGTGCTACTTATAGCCCCGGTGGAACATAAGAAAGCCAACCTCTTCAGTCGATTTGGATCCGTAGTTGTTATTCTCTGCTCTGTTTTCGTTCACCATACTGCAGCTCCTTAGGTAGCCATAAGTCTAATGACCATGGCGTATAGCCATGACACCATTTTTGGTTTAAGGAAAATTCGGGTACAACTTTAATGGATGGGCATTGTTTGATATTAGTATTCTCAAACAAATCACTACTCAGATATATCACCACTACACCAAACACTTTATTTTTGCGCTCGACGCGGGTTTCGCTAACCATGTCAGCGTCATCAGGAGCGATAATTGACTAAAGCTAAACTACAAATCTACCCTGTTTATAATTAGCAAAACATCTAAATTACTGAGGCGGAACTAATGGCCTAGGTGAGGCCATCAGTTCCGGTCAAGTAACCAATAGAGGGGACTATAAGGAATAGGCCCTCTATCTTTATTTAAACTTCTTTTAGGTTTTGTAATTTTTATATTTTTGTCTGCGTTCAACAATCTCCTGTCAGATACATTTTTAATTAATGTTAGATTATCTAATGTTACAGTATGATCAGTTTCAAGGGCATGTTCGGCAATGCTAGACTTTTCTATTCTACAGTATTTTAAATGTGTTGAATGTTCTTTAAATAGTGTTTTAATTTTAGTTTGCCAAACATCCTTTCTGTCGCAATCAATACAACTAAATTCCACTTTTCTCACAATTAGGAATCTTGTCTTTGGGATTTCCTAAAATATTCTTCAGATTATCTGATGACTTATGGACTAAGGTGAGGCCTACCTTATTTAAATATTTTTTTTATTTAGGATTATATGGTATGGAGACATATTTGGTCTTATTTTTTTCGCGTGTAAAAAAAGTGGAATTCCGAATATTTAACCTGATCTTATGTCTATTTATCAACTTGTTTATTAAGTCATCGTCATAATCATTAACTCTAGTTATATTCCCAATACGATTCTGTTCATTATTGAAGTTTACTCTATTTAGAAGAAAAGTGACCAAACGTTGAACTAAAAAATGTAATGCGGCTAGTTCGTGTTGTTTGCAATGAAATGAATCATTAGGAATATATCTATCTGTTACTGTATCTTTTCTATAGATATGAAATTCTAACCTATTATTATTTTTAATAATTAAAATATATAGAAATGGCAGTTGTCCTTTGTTCTTAATTTCGTTTATAAATTTTATGGAATTATATCAGCTATTTAATTTGGTAACAAAAAATTTGCTTTCTTTACATCAAAAATCGCGAAAACATCATCCACATACCTATACCATTCCACCTTCACACGCGAAGGAAATAAGACCAAGTATACCATATAATCTGAAATATAGCTTTTTAATAAGATAGGCCTCACCTAAGTCTATAAATCATCAGACAATCTGAGGAATATTTTAGGAAATCCCAAAGACAAGATTCCTAATTGTGAGAAAAGTGGAATTTAAGAAATTAGTTGTAATGGTTGCTACAAAAAGTATGTTAGGCTAAATAAAAGGTCAATTGAGACACCATTTAAAGAACAATTAGCACATTTAAAATACAGTAGAATAGAAAAGCCTAGCAGTGCCAAACATGCCCTTAACGCTGATCATACTGTAACATTAGATATTCTAAGACTAATTAAAAATGTATCTGATAGGCGATTGTTGAACGCATACGAAAGTATGGAAATTATAAATCCCAAAAGTAGTTTAAATAAAGACAGAGGGTCTATTCCTTATAGTCCCTTCTACAGGTTACTTGACCGGAGCTGATGGCCTCGCCTCTGCCATTAGTTCCGCCTGAGTAATTCAGGTGTGTAGTTTAGCAATTATCGCTCCTGATGAAGCACGTGGTTAGCGAAACACGCGTCGAGTGCAGTCTTTGATGTAGTGGTGATATATACTGAGCAGTGTCATCGTTCCAAAGATTCCACATTCCCAACATAGGTGTAAATCAACCTGTTTTTGGTAGGCCTTTTTACTTCCCTAGCTTAAGGAAGAGAAGAATCTATAGTTTTAAGAGACATTTCATCAGATGAATAGTCATCTTGGAAAAGAGAACAGTAAACAAATACTATATTTGAAGTCTAAAAATTTACATTTCAACAACAATTCAGCTTATATACGCACATAGTCACGAAATAGACAAAAACAACACCTTCTAACAAATTTAATGTAGAAATTAGTTAAAATTATTGAATCTCTAGGCCATTCCACTTGCAAATCGGACGAAATCAACATATTTCAGAAATTAAAAAGTGGACTTTATTAAATAATAACCAGTCAAGTGCAAGATGAATTTGCGCAATTAGTGTTCCGCACGTTAATTGTTTTTAAAATAAAAAATTTTGTTACGGAGGTATAAAATGATCAGTGACTTTACAAAACACACCCCAAATGAGTTTTCAACACAGTTTATTGAAAACTGATGACCTTGAAATTTTGCTTTTTTTTTATATACCAGATAAATTATTAAAGGTGATAATTTTCGTTCAATCTACAACCCGTAGAGAATATTCCAGAGTTTTTTTTAAAATTTTTCGATCAGCACTTTTCAAGATGAGGGGAAGGATAGCGATTTTTCGCGATTATTTAAAAATAATACAAAGAAAAGTGTGTGCGCAAGTATTACATTATATATATATATATATATATATATATATATATATATATATATATATATATATATATATATATATATATATATATATATATATATATATATATATATATATATAATGTAATACTTGACACCACACTCTATGACCTAGTAAAAAAAAATTTTTTTTTCACTTCCGATTTCACCCCCCAAAACTAAACCCTTTAAGTCAAAATTTAACCTTCAAAACTACACAACTCTGATGAGGCCACCAATTCCTGTATTAGTACCAAATTTCGACTTTCTATGACAAATAGTATCAGAGAAAATCGGGGTGTGACAGACAGATGGACAGACAGACGGACAGACACCGAAGTGATCTTATAATAGTTCCGTACGGAACACTAAAAACAAATTAAATGTAGCACATAATTGATAAGATTTCCCAAATTGTTGCACACCTCAAAAATTGCGGGCATCTGTTAACACCTGAAAATATGTAATGTCTTATCGGTTAAAGACTATCAGTAAGTCTTACATTTGCATTGCAAGTATGATAGTCCAAGAATAACGGGCAACCCAGGTGTACCGTATTATATTAACCAAACTAGGACACTCTAGTTCAAAGCTCATTAGCTGGTTCAGGTGAAGATTCAGTTGTAACACAATTTCAAGAGCAGCAAAGATTTAAGGCATTACAAACAAACGTCATTATCTGATGCGTCCAGGCAAAATCTTTAATTAAAAGTCCCCAGTCGGGAAAATCAAACTTCATACTGCTATTATAATATGCAAGTAGAGTATTAATACCACTACTAAATGTTTAGGTAATGGCATAGCACGGTGCTTTTAATGCAAGAGTAAAACTTATTGACGGTCTTCGTCCCATAAGCTACTGCATACTTTCAAAAATGCTGGACATATATTTTTGTTAATAACTTTATTAATTTATAACAGAGAAAAGTTTACAATTTAATTATTAATGTAAATTTTGTCTAAGCTGTTACATAAAAGAAGAATTCAACAACAAGGAAACAAATTAGCAAGCATACTGTAAATTTAATTAAAACTGCTCATCTAAGATTGCAGGGTTTTATGAACTAATGCTAACGGAATTTTCAAACAATCAAGCGATATTAAATCACAATTTGAAATATAATAAAAATATTAATAGGAAAATTAATTTTTTATTGAAATACAAAATTCTATATTGGAGAAGGTTTCGTTTTCTGCGTGAGATGAAACAAAATGTTTTTTTTTTGAGAAAGTGTATAATATTTTTTAATATAATTTTTCCCAGAGTATTTTACCATTACGTTTTAATGGTAATTTATATTGATATGATAGGAACATATCGCGGTTTTAAAATATACATAGAGCAGAGAAAAAAAGCTGGCCACCATACGCAGTTTAAGATTTAAACACACAGAATGATTTATTAACATATTTTTATCTTGTTGTGGGTTTTCAATACTACTTTGTCAGTTTTTATATATCATATATTATTTATTGAACAATAAATAAGTATGGTATATCAGTGCCCAAGTGTGATTGGAAGGAAAAGTAAAACTTTCAAGGACTACCATATCACATACTTGAGAATTTGGTTTTTAAACAAAAAACTGAATATAAAAGCAAAAAGCAAAATTAGTTATTTTATTTCCGCACTTTTTTTGTATCGAAAAAAATATTTTTAACAACTATGAAATATGAAAAATAGTAATAATTAATATTTTGCTATTTTATTAGTGATAAAATCACTCTCTATTTAATACTCATATAATACTTGAGGTAGGAAAGACACTTATTATTTTTTAGTGATCTAACGTTAAGTGAAGACGATGAAAGAGGTGGTGGTCGAGATGTTTGTATAGTTTCAATAGTAATATGATAATTTTTAGTGTTCCGAACACTGGTTTCGAATATCTTAAATAGAAAGTTGAAATTCAGAGCCGTGTAGTTTTAAAAGTTAAATTTTGACTTAAGGGGTTAGTTTTGGAGGATGAACTCGGAAATTAAAAAAAATTTTTTACTAGGTCATTGAGTGGGGTATCAAATGAAAGCTTATAAAAACACGAGTTTAAAAATATATATAATGTAATACTTGCGTACACTTTTCTTTGTATTATTTTTTAAAAAATTGCTGAAAATCGCTCTCCCCCCTTTATCTCGAAAAGTACTAATCAAAAAATTTTGAAAAAATTCTTGA
The DNA here is from genome assembly GCA_019049505.1 of Pachyrhynchus sulphureomaculatus. Classification (NCBI taxonomy): domain Eukaryota; kingdom Metazoa; phylum Arthropoda; class Insecta; order Coleoptera; family Curculionidae; genus Pachyrhynchus; species Pachyrhynchus sulphureomaculatus. Next base: position 48,491,416 of record CM032449.1, read on the forward strand.
ATGTTCTCCACAGGGTGTAGATTGAATGAAAAATATCACGAGTGCATTACCTTTAATAATTTATCAGGTATATAAAAAAAAAACAAAAATTTCAAGGTCATCAGTTTTCAATGAAGATCGGAAACAAACTTTGTTGAAAACTCATTTGTGGTGTGTTTTGTGAAGTTACTGATCATTTTATACCTCCGGAACAAAGTCATGAACAAAGATTCATCAATTTATAGTTAAGCATAATAGGACTTAAAGGTGGGAAGGAGGTTAGGTAGATCAGTGTGTATATATATAATATATATATATATATATATATATATATATATATATATATATATATATATATATATATATATATATATATACATATCGCTCAAATAATTTGAAAATGGAATTTATGAATTTGACCGTATTGAAAGTTGGGTGCTCATTCAGGTGAGAATGTGGCGAAAGAATTATTTTCACTCCCTAGTTGTTTCCTGTTTAATTTCAGCAATATTCTGGCGTACTTAGGCTAAAATTCTCCTATGAGTTTCTTCAACCTCACATCCTTGATGTCTCATTCCAGTCTTTCATGAACTTATGATTTCGTAGATTTATAGTCGCTGCGCCGCTCATATTTCAAAGATCTCCCAAAAAGGATTTGGGTCCTATGGGGCCCGTTAGAGCTCCTTTTTAGCCATTACATCGGCAGCTTATAAAAACACGAGTTTAAAAATATATATAATGTAATACTTGTGTACACTTTTCTTTGTATTATTTTTTAAAAAATTGCGAAAAATCGCTTTCCCCCCTTTATCTCGAAAAGAACTAATCAAAAAATTTTGAAAAAATTCTGGAATGTTCTCCACAGGGTGTAGATTGAATGAATAATATCACGAGTGCATTACCTTTAATAATTTATCAGGTATATAAAAAAAATCAAAAATTCCAAGGCCATCAGTTTTCAATGAAGATCGGAAACAAACTTTGTTGAAAACTCATTTGGGGTGTGTTTTGTGAAGTTACTGATCATTTTATACCTCCGGAACAAAGTCATGAACAAAGATTCATCAATTTATAGTTAAGCATAATAGAGGTTAAAGGTGGGAACAAGGTGTTAAAGGGTGGGAAGGAGTTAGGTAGGTCAATGTGTGTTATATATATATATATATATATATATATATATATATATATATATATATATATATATATATATATATATAGATATATATATATATTATATATATATATATATATATATATATATATATATATAGATATATATAGATATATATATATATATATATATATATATATATATATATATATATATATATATATATATATATATATATATATATATATATATATATATATATATATATATATATATATATATATATATATATATATATATATATATATATATATATATATATTATATATATATATATATATATATATATATATATATATATATATATATATATATATATATATATATATATATATATATATATATATATATATATATATATATATAAATATATATATATATATATATATATATATATATATATATATATATATATATATATATATATATATATATATATATATATATATATATATATATATATATATATATATATATATATATATATATATATGTATATATGTATATACATATATTTATATATATTTATATATATATAATATATATATGTATATATATATATACATATATATATATATATATATATATATATATATATATATATATATATATATATATATATATATATATATATATATATATATATATATATATATATATATATATATATATATATATATATATATATATATATATATATATATATATATATATAATATATATATATATATATATATATATATATATATATATATATACATATCGCTCAAATAATTTGAAAATGGAATTTATGAATTTGACCGTATTGAAAGTTGGGTGCTCATTCAGGTGAGAGTGTGGCGAAAGAATTATTTTCACTCCCTAGTTGTTTCCTGTTTAATTTCAGCAGCATTCTGGCATACTTAGGCTAAGATTCTCCTATGAGTTTCTTCAACTCTCACATCCTTGATGTCTCATTCCAGTCTTTCATGAACTTATGATTTCGTAGATTTATAGTCGCTGCACCGCTCATATTTCAAAGATCTCCCAAAAAGGATTTGGGTCCTATGGTGCTCGTTAGAGCTCCTTTTTAGCCATTACATCGGCTCTCTTATTTTCTTTGATACCCTTGGTCAGCAAGTCATTACACTTACCAGTTACAAGCTCACCTGGCCTGCTTCATAGTAACAAAAGACACTTTACTGTCAGAACAAAGGTCACGGTAAGCCACATTATATTTCTTTTTACCGTGAGGAAGACGTAGATTTCTACTTAGAATACCGATGCATATCTTCCCGGGGGTAATGATAGTTTTGTTCTTATCTGTGGGGCAGTATGAGCCTGCTCCAGCTCCCCCTTTTGTTTAGAGTCCTTTTACGTCAGTCTAATCTTCCCTGTCTGGTATTAAAATCTTTATTGATTTGTCGTTGAGTGCCTATTGGCGACTATCCATCATCATCTGTTGTAGTTCTGGCCCATATACGATAAATTACTGTGAGAAACATTTCACATAGACATGTCTTCAGGTCTTATAAATATAGTCCAATAAAATGGCCGCCAAAGTCAACAATTTTTGCACCTCTTTATTTCTCTACGGTGGCCTTACCGACGAATACAAGACAACAACCAAAGAATATTCAAGATCTTACAAACGAGATTACTTAAACAAATAAGTTTATGGCGCTAAATCGAAAATATCCTTCGCGAATTTTAAAAAAGAGCCATGGACCATGTTTTGAACATTTAAACAACAGGTAAGGTATAGGACATTAATTACGTTTAAACTGATTTTACAAGGTATTTTATAAGAAATGACCAAGTCGATTTCATTTTTGGTTAAACCGGAAGTAAAAGTTACTTGTTTTAAGGTCATATTCTCCATTTATTTTAACCATATATATATATATATATATATATATATATATATATATATATATATATATATATATATGTTTCGTTATGTAGGCTAGCTACCGAGTTTGTATACACTGAAAAATCCTTACATCCGCTCTAGTTTACGAAATGGTTAAAACTGTACTAACCGAAAATTTAATGACGGAATTCTAAATCTTTCTTAGAAAAGGCATATGTATTTAATTAGCTAGCAAAGTTTTATTTCGTTTAACAAGTGTGATTCTTATAGGATGTTTAATGCAAATTTGACGAGTTAAACAACATTTTGTTTCTTAACGTGCTCCAATTTTTTTTTCCACTTTTTGCAAAAATATGCATTTTTAAATACAGGCTCTTTTTCTTATCGAATAGAAAATATTTTCATATCCTAACTATTTCCGAGACCTAGGTCAAAAACAGTTTTTGTACACTTTATGAGTTTAAAATTAAAAAAAATATTTTCTTTTTTGATTTTTGTGCCTTTATTTACAAAATTTAAATATACGTATTGTGGAAGTACTTCTATTGCAATCTCAATATGATGATTAAATGTCAGGCTACCATATTGAATGTCAATGGTTTATGTTATTATTTTATTGAATTTTGAATTGAAAAAGGTAGGTCAGTTTATTTACATATATGAGATTCAAGAAGCAATCTAATATTACAACTACTAAAAACTCTAATACCTAGGTCGCTATTGAAAAACCATATTAGTATAGTTGAATCAGATACTTTTCAGGTACAATACTTCTGAAAACTTATGTTTATTAATTACTAATTTCACGTTTAAACAGCACTTATGCTAATCCATTGCTTTCATGACCATAAAACTGCATGATATATTCTAGTCACATCCAAAATACATTTCCCCTTACCGGATATTCTAAACCAAATGACCACTTAAGAAAAAGGAAAACCCTTTGGAATACAAATTGGTAATTTATGGAATCGACACGATACGATTACAACGCCGATCCATTTTGATGATTAGAAATTTATTTATTTGCTCAAGGGTTCACTATTCAAGTGTAATGTATTTCATTACACTATAGGTAGGGTTTTATACATATTTCGTAGTGTAAAACCAAAAATAATAATAAAATTTTTATTAATAGTGGTACGAATAATATTAGTGAACGAAAACAATAAAATGCACACGCACAACTGGAAGTGTCCTTGAATAGGCAATATATAAAACTTCTGGTACAAAAAGTTCACCAGCACACACGAAGCACCCACATATCAAATCTACAAAGTCATTCTACAACCACACACATTCCCCACTTTCGTCACCCCACGAATGACATACGTCAAACCCGAAATCTCAGACACTACAAACCTGTCAAACTACCGACCTATCACCTATGTTTTAACCCTATATAAGATCATCACAACAATTTCCAAGAAAATAGAACGACACCTAATACATAACAATATTCTCACAGAAGAGCAGAAGGTGTGCAGAAAAATAGCCGAGGACGCATAGAGTAGCTCATCATAAATAACGTTATCCTGGGACAAACCTGAAAAAGATACAAAATCCTTCGCACCGGTTACGTAGACTATAAAATGGCCTTCGATTCTAGACCATACAGCTGGTTAATCAAAGTGTTAGAGTTCTACAAAATTAACTAAAACGTCAGACAATTTCGCGTGTAAATCATGAAAACATGATAAACCAAAATCCATCTGAAAACACAAACCGAACGAATCTAAACAGAAGAGGACAATGGTTCTGTCCTGAACTATCCTCTTTTAAATATTAAGGAGACTCGCTCAGTGCTCTGTGGTTTTGCCTCTGTTTTAATCCACTCTCAAATACACTAAACAAAATAGACCATGGCTTCTACTTTAGATCCATCAAGTGAACCAATACAAAATCAACCACCTCCTGTATATGGATAATATACAACTCTACGCCGGTACAAAAACACAGCTGAAAGAACTCCTCAAAATCACAGAAATATTCACCTTAGATATCCATATGGAATTTGGCATAAGCAAATACAAAGTACTTCACATCAACAGAGGCTAACGGAAAGGCCACCACGAGATGGGGACCGTTCACAATGAAACATTCGATACCATGCTCGACAAAGAAACATACAAATATTTCCTTTCAAATATACTTCCATCAAAGCACCAAACTCCAGCATACACACATGAAACTTATGCAAACAAAATTCATAAAATTCCACTAAAACCATCAACATGTTCGCTATACCTACCTTCTCTTCATTTGACATCATCAAATGGTCACACACAGACATAGAAAACGTTCACATTGTTATATGTTCGCAATTTACTAAAAACAGGAAATTATACCCCAAAGCATACAAAGAAAAACTCGCCATCGGGAGAAAAGAAGGAGGAACAAGAACTATAGATATAAGATCACTCCACATAAAACATACAGCCTACATACAGCAACAGCGAGAGCAGACAAAAATTACACGCCGCTCGCTTTATCCCAAGCAAACCACACAGTAGACACAGACAGTTATCCCCAATCACAACAGGAAAATATGAAAACCTAGTTAGAAAAAACACTTCACAAATAGTGTAGATATCATATAGAACAAGATCACAAAAAACTATCGTACAATTGACTGGGATGGGCAGCTGTCCCCTGAAACAGAAGACTACTTGCCATCAAGGAAAACGTTATCAACCAGAAACTACCAAAAACATGTCATCAAGGACCCAACCATTACAGAAGACATATACAGGAAATACCACCAGCATAAAGAAACAAACGAACAGATAACAAGCGGATGTTAAATAATAGTCGGAAGTGAATACACAGCGAGACATGACTTAGCGGCAAGAGTAGTTCACCAGGCACTAGCCATAATAAGCCAGCTCATAGAAAACACAGATCCCTACTACAAATACACACCAACGTTCATACTTGAAAATAAAAATTACAAGCTCTACGGTGACATCGACATCCATACATTAACACCACACTTAGTACAATTAGGACTAAACACAAACATGCACACAAATATTCAGAAATCAGTAGTTTTAAAAACATGTAACATTGTCAGGTCATTCCTTAATACACAATGGTAATATCCTTTATACTGACTTAACGTAAGCCCGTCAGCCGAAAATGGAACCACAATGACCAAATGTGAGAAAGAAGAATAATATTAATGACAATAATATTCATAGTAATATTACTGAAACATAGGACCACAATCAACTATGCATTTACTTTCAGCATCCATGGTCATAACGCAAGGTTGCGTGTCTCTTGTTACTATATTAGACATACGTATGTATTTATGACTTTTCAAGGCTAACGTATCTTCCGGGAGAAATTGAGTCTGTGGAAAATGAGAGGTGGCTTTACTGGAATTTTATCTTTTCGACCCTAATTAATATTTACGAAACTGATATAGTAGATCTCAATAAAGCAACAAAACATATTCTTGTAACTGAGTTTTCGGCAACTGTTGAAACAACGATATTCAGTTACGAGGGAGTTTCTCAAAGAATTAAGGAAAAGCAAAGAAAATACCAGCTTGCTGTGTCTCGGTTCTCGAATTCACTTCCAATGAAAGTACTGAGACTTGTTATCCTTGGTACTCTTAGACTATTGAGGTAAATGAGCTTAGTCGATAATCACTAACATACATGAGGAATGATCACCACTGCCGCGTGGCCGCCTGTGTAGATTGGTACACACAGACTGCTTAGCCATACTCAGGTATATAAGTTTGAAAGATTATCACTAAAAGAACAGATGTCAGGAATGATAATCACTACCATGCCGCGTGATAGCCTGTGTGGGTCGGTGCTACAGGCTACATAAGTAGATGAGTTTGAAGGAACGTGAGGAATGATCATCATTATCTTGCCATGCTGCGCGGCAGCCCGTATTGGTTGGTATTGGTTGTCGTGTGGAATTTATTTCTTTCGATCTCTCCTCCCTCTATTTACCGATTGATTCCCGTATCTTTAAGTAGTCCTGTGGTCTTTTTTTTTCTTAGTGTCCAGATTCCCCTTGCACCCTTTAAACTTGGCTATGCTACTGTTACAATAATAATGCCTCTCTTGAAATGTATAAATATACTTGTTATAAATCACCTATGACAAGATTTTAATTAGAATATAAAAAATAAAAAAACTACAATCTCAAACATTATCTTTTATTTATAGATAGCTTATATCGTGACATTCATAAATCAACGCATTTGACCATTGCATGTTCGAATAATGTAAACGGAATGACAAACGTACTCCTCAGCCGTAGAGCTTCCTTGAACTTACAAACTTTCTTGAAAAAGTCCCATCTCGCTTGTTGCTTATTTGAGTTGTGAGAGATAAGTTGATGAACCATACAATTACAGTGCAACAATTCTTTCAAACTATATATATATATATATATATATATATATATATATATATATATATATATATATATAGATATATATATATATATATATATATATATATATATATATATATATCGATGTTAGTAAGAATGCCTCACAACTCGTTAACAAAAGTCCAACAATTGTATAAAATCTATCTATTAATCCAAATCTTTCCGAGAAACATTTAATATACGAACTAAATAAATACCAATTAAGTGGAAATATTTCCAGGAGATAAAATGAATTTACTTTGGTTTTGTCTCTGTTTAAATCCCCTCTTTGTCAAACTTAACAAAACAGTATACAATTTTATTATCACGCATCAAAAAAAGAAAATAACAGAAAATAAATCAGCCCGCACAGGGTTGGTTTATCATTATCATCATCATCAAATCATTTATTATGCTTCAACACAAAATTTTAAATTAAAGAAGGTCCTTATGACTTTAAAATAATTAAATGAGAAAAAATTAACATAAAGTGGAAAAAATGGTCAGAAGAAAAGATTACACATAATAATGAATCTATCGATAGTTTACAGACCAAAAAAACATACAAATATTTTAGTATATAACCAAACTCCATAATATATCTCACAAAACTAAAATAAGATATTCAGAAACATTATCTAAAATGTTTACCACTTCTTTGGAATACAAAACTTTGTTCTAAGAATCTCGTAAAAACTCCAAAATTATATACATAAAGAATAACAATATCAAGGAAAGAAGGTGACTGGGGAATAATAGACATAACAACACTTCACAAGAAAGACTGCTATCATAATATTTTTATTTGACTTCTCTTCATAGAACTGTATATCTTATGATACTGAAACCACAACATACAGAAAATAAAGAATTTTCAGGCTATAAAACAGAGAGTTAAAAAATAAAGGACCCAACGAAATCTACGTGAAAAATATATATGCAGTTTAAAATGAAAATATGCATGCATGCTACAATAAGGGCAAATACAGATATATTTATCACAGTGCCACTTAAAATTACCGAAAGTTTGTGATGGTATGGTTGGATGATGAGTATTGTTGATGATAGCTTTTAAAAATGCTCCATATTTTCACTGGTTATTTTACTGAAGTTTGTGAAAACTTTTTTTTTCTTCTTCATGCGCCCTGTTATCGAAGAACGTCGGCTACCATCCAATTTGGATCCTACTGACTGCCCTTTACCGGAACAGAATACCCAAAATGACACAATGTGCTAACCAAAATTATAGAATAAATTTTAGCAGATAAACCTGAACTACAAGTACTAAAAGGTGAACTTCCCTATTAGAAATATGTACCACCAAACATCCTAGGAAATAATACTTTCAAATTATACTGGAGCTCTTTATCCATGCATATGAAACTATACCTGCCAATCGTTCTTACCTAATATTGTAGGACAAAGTAATTCAAGTAACAAACCTCTAGACATCAGTGAGTCGCCAGGTGCAAGGGGTAGACAGTGGGAATACAGATATTTATTTCAGAAAAAGAGAGTACCAAAGATATATACCTAGGCTGTCTGAAAAGTGCTCAGCGTTAGAAAGTGTGAAGCCATAATTGTATTGGAAAGGTTCGTCCTTTATTTAAACACATGTAAAATTTTATTTTGATCTGTTAATTCATTCAAGTAGTAGCAGCTGTTTAATATTGACAGGTCATTGATTTTTCTAAAATGGAAAAAATTTAATACCGCGCAGTGATTTTTGGTTTTGGATTGTTTAACACCAACAGAAATTCATCTGAAATTATTAAAAGTACATCACCTTCACTTTCTACGGTGAAAAAATGGACTGCTCTCTTCAAATCTGGTCGTATAAGCCTCGAAGATGATCCACGGGAAGATTGTCCAAAAACTGCTACAATATAACAAATTATGCAACAAGTCCATGATATGGTGTTAGATGGTCGACGAATAAAAGTGCATAAAATAGCTGAGGCCATAGGCGTCTCAAAAGAGTGAATTGGAAATATTTTGCGTGAAGAATTACATATGAAAAAGCTTTGTGCAAGATGAGTGCCGCATTTGCAGACAATTTGTCAAGAGTGTCTGGGTAGTTTTATGCAAAATAAAATGGATTTCAAGCATCATTTCATAACTATTGAAATTTAATCCACCACTATACACTAAACTGAAGAATAATTGAAACAACGACTGAAGCCGGTGGAAGTGCACCAAGGAAGGCAAAGACTGTTCCATCAGCAGGGATATTACTGTAACCTTTTGGTTCATTTGGATGCAAAAATTCTTGAGAAAAGACCTGCTTTAAAGAAAAAAAGAATAATTTTTCATCAAGAAAATGCACGAGTTCACACAAGTGTTTTGACGAACGAATGGCTTGAACATCCAACGTATTCACCAGATGTGGCTTCCTCTGACTATTATCTGTTTCCAAACCTGAAAAAATTTCTGGCTGGAAAGCTTTTTAAAACAAATGACGAAGCTATTGCAGCCGTGGATGGATATTTTGCAGACCTTCCGGAATCATACTTTAATGATGGTATTGAATTATTGGAAAAACGTTGGAACAAATGTATTAAAGTTTTAGGAGATCATATAAAAAAATAAAAGATATTTCAAGTGAAGAAAAATTTTCTTTCATTGTTAGGCCGAGAACTTTTCAGACTAAATATAAAGGAGGGACGCCAAACGACAAACTGGGGGCAGGTGAACCCCTTGATGAAAAGAAACTTCTTGAAATAGATCTCTAAAAGCTTAAGTCCTTTCCAACACAATAAACTAAAAAACAATGTTCAGGGGATGAAGATTTTTTTACAAAAATATTCTTAAAAACCTTTTCATAAAAAATTCTGTGCTACAGTGAAATTTTAACAACTTACATCCAATTTATAGACTAACGATGGGGAGAGGGGAGGTTTTTTGCCCTTTCTTACAATGGAACTCCAAAGCTCCATTTAAAAATCTATTGTTGGTGGTGAAGAATAACCTGCAATAAAAAAGCTCTATTTCTATAAGCGAGGAGAGGTGCATATAGTCCCCTACTCCATCTTGACTACTACGCTAGCGGTAGCAGCCTCTTTAAATATGAACACAAGCATGAAATACGACGAACTTTGAAATGGAATAAAACAAATAGAACAATATACATCTCTGCAAATTGAGCTCGACTTTTTCCAACAAAGAGAAGTTAAAATTATCCCATTCTTAACGGCGGTCACACGAGTCGCTCCTCCTGGCACGAAACTCGTTGAAAAAATCTAAAAATATAATATGCCTAACACACATTTACACTAAATTAGCACACCAAAAGACGGATGTAACGGTGTTTTAACATACACTTGAGGATTATATTAAAAACGTTCCACATAGCTTTCCAAAGTTTCAAAAATATGCAATGGTTTAATTTCCAAGTGATCTTTTGGTGTAGTCCGTCGAATAACAAAAGAAAAACTATCGGATGGTGGAAAACGTGGTGCGAAAACGGGATGAAAATAAAAAATAACAGTAATAATACTAATGAAATATTAAAACTTACATATAGTTTTTTACTTAAGTTTCAATCTGAACTTAACATTAAGGTCGGCGAGAACTCGTGAGCTTAGAATGTATTAGCCACTTGTTTGAATTATCTTCTAGAATTGTCATACAATCATACTGCTTATGATATCAACATACTTAATGGAAGAATTAGGTCTAAAATTAGGTTTAAATAGTACTAACCCATAATTAAATGATAACATAAACATCATTCAGTTTGAACCGTAAAAACTTAAAACTCGAGTTAAATCTGATAAACCACAATATTTACTTAGAAAGCATATGGAGAAACCTTAACACCCTATTTTCAAGGAGCGTCGTTTATTTGCGATGGTTTAAAAACCAACTTCACTTTTCTTAAATGAGCAAGTGTTAAATCAGGAACTGAATACCTCTGCCTCTAATATCTTCATCTTAACTAGTCACGATCTATCATTGAAACTACGGATGAACATGGTAGGCTGCTATGTCTTTCCGGGTCGGCATGGAGGCATGGACGCAAACTGAAACAGTGCTTAAAGGTCTGAAGGCATTCGAAATATGGGTGTATCGACGACTGCTGAAAATCAGTTGGATGGACAGAATTAGTAACAACAGCATTTTTACTCGTATGAGCTTGATGGCCATCAAGTGACGCAAATTAAAATATTTTGGCCATATTGTGAGACATCCAGAAAAATACGATATCTTGTCGTTAATTTCTATTATTTCGGCATCAAAATAAAATTTTATTCTCAAAAAAATTCATTACCTAAAGGCAATTTTTTGTACATTAGTTTCAGAGCTAAAACGTTCTCTATTAATTTTAAGACGCAGAAAGTATACAATTTATACCTATATGTAATAAATGACTAATGAGTTTTGTCTAAATATATTCAACACTATATGGTTTTCACATTGATTGAGAATAAAATAAGCAGTAGCTACTCCTCTAAAAAATATTCAGAATGGAAGTCATTAAATGATTACCAAATGTGAGTCCGGAAGTCCTAGAAATAACAGTTTGAATGCAATCGTAAAAAAATATTTATGCTATTTTTATTGCAAAGACGTCATGCTAAGGCACAGGAAAATTAATTTGTAATATTGTAATAGTACTAGAAAGATAGAGAATGAGACGTATGTGTCTTTTTCATGTCCATCATTACTTCAGTTATGAAAGTCGTGTGATTTGCGCAGATACTCTCGGTAATACAATGCGTATATATTTGGATACATTTTAATTATATATATATATATATATATATATATATATATATATATATATATATATATATATATATATATATATATATATATATATATATATATATACAGGGTGCCCCTTATGAATGGAATAATGATCCCACAGCATTTATTAATCAGTGTAACAAAAAAATGTTAATAATCCTAATTTAAAGACTCTATGCCATAGGTACACTCATCTAGCTTAAGGGGTTTTTATTTAGTAAATGTAATTTTAACAGTGTAATAAAGTTAGGAATTTTTATTTTGTTAACATACCCTTTTTTATTTAAATGTGTAGCGTTTCACTAAACTCACACTAAACATTTATTAATCAGTGTATCAAAAAAATGTTTAAATAAAAGTTAAAGGGTGTTATAAGGCGCACATGCTGACGTTGACAATAAAATGTTTTGAACTCTCAGTTCGAAGAAATTACGCCATCTTGATTTTTTTTGAATGGAAACCCTGTATATGATTTTATTTTTGAGTCCTACTAAAAATTCTAGATATTAGTTGTCTAACATACTATATGTCTAAATTGAACTGTTTTGGAAATATTGTCATTTGAAATTTAAAATAAAAAAAAAAATACAAAAAAAAACTATTAACAGTACACTAGGTTTATTTTTAATTTAACAATTGCCTCAAAATGGCTACCGTTAACAGCGAGGCAATGACCCAATCTGTCATAAACAGCCTGAACAGAGTTTTGCAGAGAATCCAGGGTGATCTGTGCTACTTCATATTGAATTCTTTGTTGTAAATCTTCTACTGTTTCAGGTCGACTTCGGCAAACTTTGGTTTTCAAATGACCCTATAAAAAAAATCGAGTGGCGTAAGGTCGGGACTCCTTTTAGGCCATTGTACAGCCCATCTTCTGCCTATCCATCGATTAGGAAAAATTGCATCCCAATATTTACGAACATTGATTTCATAGTGAGGAGGTGCTCCGTCCTGTTGATACCACAGATTCCTGTTAGGGGCATCCAAATTATTTTCATTGGGAAAAAGACCTGTACAAGTTGGAACAACTTGCTCTTGGAGTAACTGTAAATACCGCTATCCTGTAAGATTTCCATCGATAAATAGATATTTGGATGCGATTTTTCCTATTCAATGGATAGGCAGAAGAGGAGCTGTACGATGGCCTACAAGGAGTCCCGACCTTACACCACTCGATTTTTTTTATGTGGTCATTTGAAAATCAAAGTTTATCGAAGTCGACCTGAAACAGTAGAAGATTTACAACAAAGAATTCAATATGAAGTAGCACAGATCACCCCGGATTCTCTACAAAACTCTGTTCAGACTGTTTACGACAGATTGGGTCATTGCCTCGTGTTAATGGTAGACATTTTAAGCAATTGTTACCTTAAAAATAAACCTAGAGTTTTATTTTATTAATAGTTTTTTGTCATTTTTTTATGTTAAATTTCAAATAACAGTAATTCCAAAATAGTTCAATTTAGACTTATGGAATGTTAAACAAATAATATTTAAAATTTTTAGCAGGATTCAAAAATAAAATAATATATAGGACTTTCCGTTTTAAAAAAATCGAGATGGTGTAATTTCTTCGAGCTGACAGTTCAAAACACTTTATTGTCAATGTCAGCATGTGCGCCGTATAACATCTTGTAACTTTTATATAAACATTTTTTGATGCACTGATTCTTAAATGCTGTGGAGTTATTATTCCATACATATGAGGCACCCTGTATGTGTCGGGTAATACAATACATAAATATTTGAATACCCTTTGATTGTATGTGTATATGTACGTGTATGTATATATATATATATATATATATATATATATATATATATATATATATATATATATATATATATATATATATATAATACTGGGAAACGCCCTTATAAGGAGAAGAGAAGAGCAATATAAAGGCTCTAGTATCTGCTTTTTATTTTTATATATCGCTGCCTAATATATATACAGGAAATAAACCAAAACGTTCGTTTTTTAAAATGTGATTAAATATAAAGTGAAAATTACTTACAAAAATGTAGTTAGTTATCTTTCCTAGTAATTTCCTTGCAAATACAAGCAAATTTCATTGTAAAGTCTATATATTTTCACATACAGTGGTAAAAAATCCTCATTTTCAGGTTGTATATGATACATTCGAGGTCATATTTTCAACTTCCACTCCAATTAACTATAACTCATTTCCTTATCATATATAATTTTACGAAAAGTTCGTTCACTATACTCTAACACGTTCACTACTCTAAAAAAAATATTTAAAAGGACTAAACCAACTTTAACATTGAAAAAATAGGTTTATAATTAAAATCTTAAAAAAAATATAGGCGCCTCACAAAAATTAATTTAATTAGATATAGCTTTGTTTTTGTTGCTGTTATCGACCGCTATTGAAGTTAAATAATTTTGTATTACCTAAATAAATGTTTGCATATGATTTTCATGTCAAATTAATCCAGAATGGTATATACAGCATGGACTAACCACCCAGTTTCCGAGACGTCGAGGAGACAGTGGGACACAAAAGGCGTTTTTAGGGAAAAAAAATAATACCAAAGATAAAGTTTGTAACATTCATTTTTCCCTAGGTTTTAAGATCATGTTACTAACGACACTGTTTTTCTTCCTATAATTTATATTTTATAACATATTTATATTTATCGCAGTGATTTCAATTTTTGAGCAGTGTAGCTTAAAACAGTGTTTTAAATTTTTGAGCAATTTAATTTAATTCGGCACTGTGTAACGCGTATTGCCGGCTCGACTTATTTAGTTCGCATTGAATGCGTCGAGATTTGCATGCCGGGAAATGACCCAAGGAGAAGGGATAAAGATATTTAAGCAGCCATTACGAATTTTGAAGGGCTTTTTCCACCATGAAGCAGTAACAGCTTTGTTCCGCCAGTAGGACGTAGTGACTTTCGTCTCCAGCCAGCCAGAATGTTTTTTTTTCAGTGATATAGTAGTGCAGTAACGGTTTCTTGCTCTCAAGTTTAAGGCCTTTTTCCTTTCTTGAAATATCCTGCTCATCCTCAGGCATTTCGGGTCAAAAAGTGTTTAGCAACCCAAATGAAACTACTGTGTTAGTGGCTGAGACAATATTTTTATGAGAATCTCACCAGGACAGGCCAAGTAACTTATGGAAAACCCACGAGGAGAAACCAATCAGTAAGTCATAAGCACACCAGTCTAAATATCTCACTCCTGTTTCCAACGACTACTCAACACGTGTAATTCGCGAAATTAATTTCACAAACTTTTAATATCGTGTTTTATCAAGCCTTTTATTAAAAACTTAATAATCCTAATTTAAAGACTCTATGCCATGGTGTACACTCATCTAGCTTAAGGGGTTTTTATTTAGTAAATGTGATTTTAAGAGTGTAATAAAGTTAGGATATTTTTTTTGCTATTATACCCTTTTTTATTTAAATATGTAGCGTTTCACTAAACTCCTGCTCTTTCTTTCAGGACGCATAGGTTGTAATAAAATTAATCTTATTTTAACAACTAAACTTTTTCATTTTTTTGAGCTGAAATTATATTCTTTTTATTCTAAAATGAATGGTGCCCAAAAAAAAATAAACATTACAACCGAGTTTTAAACAAATATAGGGACTATTTTCAAAAGACGTACAAAAATTATCTCTTATCCACATTCTCTACCAGTAAAAAAAAATTAGCTAACTTATATCTATTTTTTTTAGTTCTTTCAGTATTAATTAATATCCATTCACATAAGGGACAAACAATGGCTTCTATTTAATAAATAAGATATTTATTAAAAATAAAGAAAGTTGGGGCTATACAAAATAGCGCTCCAACGTGAGGCTAAAAAATGGCCCCGCTTCTAGACACTATAAGTTGCTTATATGGGTGAGAGTAGCGCCGATCAACAACCGAGGTCGAAGCCTTTCAAAAAAATTATTTCGAACTGAATCTTAGACCTTTCCCTTGACAAATAACTCAAAATCGATGACCGACGTTATAGAGATTTTTCACAAAAAGGAACTTTTTCATATAGTGGAACTTTAAAAGCATAAACCCAATTTAAAAAGATGACTGGCGTAGGGAGGAGATATAATGAAATTTCCTATACTGTGGAACTTTAAAAATATACACTCATTTTAAAAACGAATGAGAAAAGAAAGATTTCACACAAAAGAACCCTTCAATGTAATGAAACTTTAAAGGCCCCTCTCAATAAACAAAGTCCTATTTATACCGGAACGTTATTTTCTACACCCATAGGGCTGAGCTGGGGGTAGATATTGTCCTGCTTCTCTTTACTAGGACACTGCATATACAATATTAACTTTATATTGATATGGAAATTTCTGGATTGGTGAATGATTTTTTCAAATTTTTTTCAATATGTTTGACAAATATAATCCATTCAGAAACACTTTTCTTAATATACCCTATTAGTTCATGAATATAATTTATTTTAGAAATAACGGGTAATTGGGGGTTATGGCTTTAATACATTGGTAGTACTGAAATGGCTTATCGAATTGGAGCTTCTTATATTACTAAAGTAAATGTTAAAGTTAATATTTCTAAACCACCTAAACATGGCACGTGGTACATGCACTCGTGATAATTTTTACAATTATCTTAAAGTTTTATCATTCTCATCGTGTACATTTAATTATATTCCTTGATACTAAAATTCGTTATAAATATAGTCGTTTGTTTATTAAATTTTTGTTTTTTTTTATTTTGTTTAAGAAAACTTCGAGATTAAAAGGTAATACTCTAAAATTCCTTTCCCTTTAACAAAAAATCGGGTGTGTGACAGACAGACAGACAGACAGACAGACAGACAGACACCGAAGTGATCTTATATAATTTATTTAAGAAAATAAGGAGTTCAAAAGCAACTCATCTGATATCTAACTAATGGATAATAATACAACACATTTTACTTATTTAGATCTGGAAACGGCAACTTCCATATCGGAAAGAGGGGATCCCTGTTATCTGAAACACCACTGAGTGTGAGG
Organism: Pachyrhynchus sulphureomaculatus; assembly: GCA_019049505.1. Taxonomy (NCBI): domain Eukaryota; kingdom Metazoa; phylum Arthropoda; class Insecta; order Coleoptera; family Curculionidae; genus Pachyrhynchus; species Pachyrhynchus sulphureomaculatus. The sequence continues at coordinate 48,508,575 of CM032449.1, forward strand.
TTTTGAAAAGCATCTATTTGAGTCTATTTATGTTGACGATTACAACAAAATGAACTTTATTAACTTGGCAATGAAACGAAAATTACTAATTTTACTGTAATTATACTAAATAATAATTATTCATTGCTTCAAAATTTGTTGTACAATCCCTGGCTTTATGTCTGCTAAAATATATTCAAAGTGAAAGTTCTTCTGCCGGCATGTAAAAATGATACATGACATTGAGTAAATGTTGATCTGGAAAATTTTCCTTTAAGTTAATATATGTTGGGCATGTGGAATCTTTGGTACAATGACACTACTCAGTATATATCACCACTACACCAAACACTTTATTTGTGCACCCGACGCGCGTTTCGCTAACCATGTTAGCTTCATCAGGAACGTCGAGTGCAAAAATAAAGTATATCTGAGTAGTTTAAGTTAATACCTTTTTTGGTAAACTGTTTATTGATAAAGTTGTTATATTGTAAATTATTCATCAGGGTAACGTTTCGACCTTTTCAAAAATAAATTGTTCATATTACCATAGTTATAGTATATATGAGCTTAAAAATGTTACTGGCTCTTACCAAATAATATTGCATATTGTGTTTATAATATATTTTATTATAATCAATGTAAAATATCCTCTTCTATAAATGTTCTCTTCAGCTGAACAATATTCTGGAAATTAAATATTATTCCTTCTTTAATTCCTCCTTGAAAATTTTACCTTCAAATGGTAAAAGAAAATGAACACGTGGAAAAAAGAAATTGGTGAAAATAATGAAGAATTTGGACAAACTGGAAATAGCACATACACAAAAAAAACTGAAAGGATAGAAAAACTACTGACTTTTCGAATAACCTTTAGGTTTCTCTAAATAAATTTAAATCATTTTTTATTCACAATAGGAATGGTTTCCATGTTGGAAATTCTAGGATAAATCAGAAGAAAAACGAAACAGTGAAAAATTCTAAAAATTTTTAGCGGAGTGACTTTTCATTTAAGACTTCAAAAATAAACATAATCCTATCGTTTTAAACAAAGGAAAAAAAACAGACTGACAGAAGTTACCAGGGTGTCGTATTCAAAGGATTATATTTTATTTGAAAGTAAAATAACCGGCAAAGTGCACTCAGATTTGCGCAATTAGTGTTCCGTAAGTTGACTGCTTTTGAAATAAAAAAAACTTGTTACGGAGGTATAAAATGTTCAGCGACTTTACAAAACACACCCCAAATGAGTTTTCAACAAAGTTTTTTTTCCGATCTTCACTACACCCATTAGTGTGAAGGGAACCTATTCTTCCGAAAACAACTGGCAGTTTTGATCAGTTGTCAGTGATATAGGTTAATTTTTATTTACCTAAAAAAAGTGGAAAAACGGCCTCCCTCCGATATTTTCTCGTAAGGTCTGTGTTTCCCACCGATTACAATTTACAACGATTCAAGAACAACGTGAATCGCTTTTTCCACACACGTGTCGCTCCTGTACAGCTTTAGGAACTAACCTGCAGCACGTGTGCTAGAATCGTAAAAAAAGTCTTTCAAAATTAGACCATTTTAAGCTTATTAAAAAAAAAAAAAAAAAAAACCTTTTTCTGAAAAGCCCGCGTAACGAAGTTTTACCGAATTTCTTTTGGAATAATCCAAAATTACATATATATATATATATATATATATATATATATATATATATATATATATATATATATATATATATATATATATATATATATATATATATATATATATATATATATATATATATATATATATATATATATATATATATATATACGAGGCTGGTTTGAAAAGTCCGTGCAAAGTCCGAGAGATGGCACCACCGGCGCGTATCGAGGTCATGTTTAGTTAGTAGCATCTCTTGAATGAACGCACACCAAGTTTCAGCCATATTGGTCTATTTCTTTGTGTCTGGCATTCGTGTGAATTAAGGAAGTCGAGTGATTTTCAAGAAATGGACGAAAAAGAATTTCGTGTGGTGATTAAACATTACTTTATGAAAGGCAAAACGTCTCAGGAGACTAAAGAGAAGCTTGATAAACATTATGGTGACTCTGCACCTTCGACTAGAACAGTTTATAAGTGGTTTCAAAATTTTCGGACTGGCTATATGGGCACAAGTGACGCTGAACGTTCTGGACGGCCTGTGGAAGTTACGACTCCAGAAATCATTGATCAAATCCATGATATGGTGATGGATGACAAAAGAGTTAAGGTGCGAGAGATTGCTAGTGCTTTGGGCATCTCGACTGAATGGGTACAAAATATTTTGCATAAACATTTGAACATGAAAAAGCTATCCGCAAGATGGGTGCCGCGATTGCTCACGCTTGACAAAAACGGAATCGTGTGAAGTGTTGCAAGGATGGTTTGCAGCTGTTCCAGAAGAATCCAGAGGACTTTAAGCGTCGTTTCGTCACTGTGGATGAAACATGGATACATTACTATACTCCTGAGACCAAACAACAATCTAAACAATGGGTTACCAAGGGGGAATCTACACCAAAAAAGGCGAAGACCGTTCCTTCGGCCGGAAGGTTATGGCGACTGTCTTTTGGGATTCGCAAGGGATAATCCTCATCGACTATCTGGAAAAGGGTAAAACTATTACAGGTGAATATTATTCATCGTTATTGGACCATTTGAAAACCGAGCTGCAAGAAAAACGCCCGCGATTGGCCCACAAGAAAGTCCTTTTCCATCACAACAACGCACCAGCACACACCTCAGCAGTTGTGGTCGCAAAATTAATGGAAATAGGATTCCAACTCGTTTCACATCCCCCCTATTCTCCAGACTTGGCTCCCTCGGACTACTATTTGTTCCCCAATTTGAAGAAATGGCTGGCGGGACAAAGATTTTATTCAAACGAGGAGGCGATTGCAGACACTAATGGATATTTTGCAGACTTGGACAAATCCTATTATTCGGAAGGGATCAACAAACTAGAACATCGTTGGACGAAGTGTATAAGCCTAAAAGGAGACTATGTCGAAAAATAAAAAAGGTTTACCCCAAACACATAAGTAGTTTTTATTTTTGCACGGACTTTTCAAACCAGCCTCGTATATATATATATATATATATATATATATATATATATATATATATATATATATATATATATATATATATATATATATATATATATATATATATATATATATATATATATATATATATATATATATATATATATATATATATATATATATATTGTGTCTTCAATTAATGCCCCTAACGGTGCACTATCAACGTTCATTAACAAAATCCTTACTAAGGCATACAATGCTGACAACGATTTTAATGTAAAGGACTCTTTCCCATTTAGCACTTTTATTAATAATTATCTGATTGTAAGTTTTGATGTAGTCTCATTTTTCACCAATCTACCCCTACAAGTAATTTTAACCAAAATAAATGATAAATGGGACACAATCTCCCAATACTGCTACTTGGACCTAGACCTATTCAAATCCATAGTACAGTTTATTTTTGACTCCAACATATTAGTTTTCAATGATCAATACTATAAACAAATTTTTAGAACCCCTATGGGATCTAAAATTTCACCTATTCTTGTCAATTTTGTTCTTGATGACTTGGTTAGCGATTGTCTTGAACTTATGCCTTTTCATATACCTTTTATTAAACGGTATGTCGATGACCTCATCCTGGCAGTACCAAAAGGTAGAATTGATGTAGCACTGGATATTTTTAACTCTTATAACCAGCATATTTAATTCATCGGAGAAGAAGAATCAAACGGTGGCATTCCCTTCTTGGATATATTGGTAATCCGTACGGATGACAACGTTCTAAGAACTAAATGGTACAGAAAACCATACTGGATCTGTATCTGCATATCAATCACAACCTCAAACATTTACTACACAACGCTCAATTCAAAGTAACAACCAAGAAATTCATATTAATCATTCCTCTACTCAATTAAATAATCAAAATTTTTATTTCTCTCTTCTTTATATTGACAATTTTACTGATAAACTTATTAATATTTTCAAACCGTTTGATTTCAAAATTGCTACAAGACAAATTAAAACTATTTCTAAACTGTACACCAAAACCAAGACTCCTCTTCTAAAAAATGAAAATTGGAACGTAATTTACAAAATACCTTGTTCAAATTGTAATAAGGTGTAGATAGGTCAAACCTCCAGAAATTTGAAGGGTAGGATTACATTACACAAAAGTGACTGCAAACGTAATGTACATGTCATTAACAATGACCATCGGATGAGCTGGGGTGAGACTGAGGTCCTTGATTTTTTTTTTATATGCCTGATCGATGATAATTTCCGTTCAATCTACACCCTGTGGAGAATATTCCAGAATTTTTTCAAATTTTTTAATCAGTACTTATAAGGGGTTAAAGTGAGTTACTCAGTAATTTAATCTTCCTACTCCTCAACTCTAAAAACTCTGACAAAGATCGATCTATAATAAAATATATAAGAAGCAACCCTTTTCACCTCCTACCCCATCCTTTTAACCCTTTACATATTTTACTATTGAATTAAATAAAATTTGTCAAAAAAATCTGTAAATATTTCAAAATCCTGTTTAAATTATACAAAATTAAACACCCCAGCCCCTTTTAGCTCCTTCCTAGGTTAAAATTGAAAATAATAATAAAACAACTTTTAAATTTCTCGACCTTAAAAATCCTGAAAAGCACATATAATACGATATATATGAATCGTTCCCTCTAATGTCCTTCCCATCCCTTACACCACTTATATTTGTATGTTTTACTATAAATATTTATACAGAAAATATATCTATTATTTCAATAGTAAAACAGGAATGGCTACCATATTGCTGTTAAAGCATATAAAATTTATCGCCCTCCACCCCTTTTACTCCCTTGGCTCGAAGCAATATTGAAATGAATATCCCATTTCATTCGAGAGTTATGGTGCAGACAGACAGACTGACCTACAGAAATGAGTTACTTTGTTTTTCGCGATTGTAAGAAAAGTAAAAATCTTGAAGTGTAATAACAATACTTTTCTTTAGCAAGGAAAGTATTGTTATTACACTTCAAGGTAAAAACTATGAACTTCAACTAATCTAAGGATACACAAGGGTTGGATGATAAGTACCTGGCCATGTTAAGTGTGTAAAATTTGTTTTATTTTTCAACATAGTCTCCTCTCAGCTCGATATACTTAGTTCAAAGTTTTTTTATCTTCTGTCCATCTAAAAAATACGTTTCTCCAACCCTTCAAAATAGGCGTTTGTTTCAATCGTTTGAGCCGATTTTTTTTCCGCCGAGCCATTTTTTCATATTCGGAAATAGGAAATAATCGCTGGGGGCTAAATCTGGCGAATATGTTGGATACAGAAGCAATTCGTAAGCATCATATTGAACATGGAATTTTGTCTTGGCGATGACAAAAGTGTGCATGCGTGCATTGTCTTGAAAGAGAATTTTTTCTTCGCCAAATGCGCATGTTTTTCTTTCACAGCATGGTTAGAACGATCCAATAAGTTGACATAACGCTCTCCATTAATCGTTTTGCCCTATTTAAAGTAATCGACGCGGATAATGCTGCGTGCATCCCACAACACTGTGGCCATGACTTTGTTGGCAGACAAAATCACCTTTGCCATCTTTGGCGTCGGTTCGCTACGGAAAACCCACTTTTTGGACTGTTCTTTGATCTCTATGAACATGAATCCATGTTTCATCAACAGTTATGAAACGACGTCAAAAATCATTCCGATTTCGCTTTAACATCGTCGAACATTCTTTTCAGGTTGACACAAGTGCGTGTTTATTGTCAATTGTCAGCAATCGCGAAACCCCTCTTGCGAAAAATTTTCTCATATTCAAATGAGTTGTTAAAATGTTCTGCACCCATTCAGTTGAGATGCCCACGGTCTCAGCAATCTCATGCACTTTCATTCTCCGATCTTTTATCATTATCTCGTGGATTTTTTCAATCATTTATGATGTTGTGACCTCATTTGGACGACCTCAACGTTCTTAATCATATATGCTTGTACGTCCACATTTGAGTTCAATTGTTCAATATTTTATGGTCAATAACGAAGGTGCAGAGTCCCCATAAACTTTGCTGATATCCGCTTTTATCATCATTTGTATTCAAAAACAAATATTTTTATTACTGCTCGATAATTATTTTCCATTTTAAAATCACAATTAAAAGGCTGCCACTCACAAACTAGTTCATGCAGTGAAAATTTCACAGGATTCTTGCGAAAGTTTATGTTTACGAAAAATATAATTTTTTAAATAGTAGTAGCGGCATCTTTGACCGAGGCCAGGTAGGTATCATACAACTCTCGTATATACCAAACTGTATGCTTTAAAAGTTTGTGCTGGAAATTCGACATAATGAAAAGCAAATGAATAAATACTGTACTTTAATATTGTTTATACAAAAATCATGTAGAATATGGTACATAAAGTATACAAACTGTGCAAATCATAAAAAATTAACGCCATAATATTAAGTAATACGTTATCGGTAAAACAACAGAAAATATAGCTATCGGTACAGAAAGACAAACACGTAAAATAAAATGTCACAGTAAAACGAGGTCGGCTGGCTGCCGCCGGATCTTTAAAATTTATCCCTTTGAGTTTCTTAGAAATTCCGCTCTCATTTTCCACTAACATGGTCACTTATAATATATAATACAACTTACAATTGCACGGCATCTCTCAGAAGTTCGACTAGGCCATTTTAAACAATCCGATGATAGATATGTGAACAAAACAACCTTACAATATTAAACGGACACTACCAGCATAGGGATATTCATAAATATACGTGGAGATTTAAAAAGTATTATAGACTATATGATAATACGATAGAGATCTAGATTAAACTTCCTAGATGTAAGAGTCCAAAGAGGGGCTTCATGTGGCAGCGACCACTACCTGGTGAAAGGAAAGATAACCTCACGAACAACACGGGAAAGCAAACTGGAAGATACAAGTACACAGCACACAACAAGTGAAACAACAATAAGATATAATACAGACAGCTTACAAAATGAAAGTATCAGAAATCTATACAAGAGTAGACTGGACCAAAAGATACAACGGACGGGATCTGTTAATATAGAAGAAGAATATAAGTATATAAAGGAATGCCTACGCGCAGCCGCACTGGAAGCATTAGGGTACCAAGAGAAAAGGGAAAAACAGCAAAAAACCATATTGGTGGGATGAAGAAATTAAATACGAAATTGAAGAAAAACGGAAAAGCTATCACAAATACTTAAGTTCAAAGAGCACAAACGACAAAGTAAAATACAAAGAATCCCAAGCTAGAGTAAGCAAAATGATTAGTGACAAAAAGAACAACCAATGGAAAAAGACATGCTCAAGATTCAACACTTACATAGGAGGAAGAAAAAGCACAGAAAGCTGGAGACTTCTTAAAAATATGAGAACAGAACGGAAAAGAGAAATCTTCTCACTAATAACACCAGAAAAATGGAACCAATATTTTATAAATATGCTAACAGAAGATAGACCAGAATTCAAAAGTACCCAACATGGAAACCCAAATATAGTTATACGAGGATCCCCAATAAGGATAACAACATCAGAAGTTAAAGAAGTATGTAAAACGCTAAAAAATGGTAGAGCTCCAGGACCAGGAAACATCCCAGGAGAGATAGTCAAATACGGAACTGAAAAGCTATTTAGCGCTTTGAGGAACTTATTCCAAAGATGCATTAACACATCAGAAGTACCTAAGGAATGGAAAATATCATACATATCAACAATTCATAAGAAAGGAGACAAAAATAATTGCGATAACTATAGGGGAATAACGGTTATAGGATCTATTAGCAGAATATACGGAAAAATACTTAAAAATAGAATGGAAACGGAATACGCGGACGTAGAAGCTGAAGAACAGGCAGGCTTTAGAGCAGGAAGATCCACAATAGACCATCTCTTCTCACTGACACAAATCCTAGAAAAGAAAACCTCATTTGACCAGGAAGTCCATGTTTGTTTGTTGATTTAAAAAAGGCCTACGACAGTGTGCCCCTAATGAGATTGTGGGAAACACTACAACAGAGTAATGTAAGCACCGAAATAATTAAAGCCGTAAAATCCTTATACCAAGACGCAAGAAGTAGTGTGAAAACCAAATATGGTATAACAACAGGGTTTCGGGTCACAAAGGGTCTTAAACAGGGCTGCTGTATATCCCCAACGCTATTTAAAATCTATTTGGAGAGTGCACTGAAGAACTGGAAAAGGAAATGCAGCAGTATAGGATTACCACTGGATGACGATACACTGTACACGCTATCATTCGCAGACGACCAGGTAGTAGTCGCTCAGGACATCGATGATATGGAATACATGCCACGAAAACTTATGGAGGAATATAAAAAATGGGGCTTAGAAGTCAATATTAAAAAGACCGAGTACATGTGCGTCGGACGACAACAGCAGGACTTGAAACTGGCCACAGGACACACCATCAAACACTGTGCCAGTTATAAGTATTTGGAAACGAGAATATCTAGGGACGGAACACTGGAAGAAGCAATATTCGAGAGGAATATCCAAGGAAGAAAAGCTATTGCAATGCTTAATAGTATACTATGGGGCAAAAAAACATAACCATTGAAATTAAGAAGAGAATTTACAACTCAATAGTGAAAAGTATAATAACTTACAGCTCCCAGGTGTGGCCATTGAAGGAAAGAACAGAAAAAATACTAAAAGCTAAAGAAATGGATTTCTGGAGACGAGCAGCCAGAAAATCCAGAAAAGACCGCATACCAAATGACACGATAAGACGAGCTTTAGAAATAAAGCACGATATAGTAGACGAAATCAGAACCCAACAGTTGGTATGGTACGGACATGTACAGAGAATGTCACAAGACCGACTACCTAAAAAGATTTTAAACTGGAACACTCATGGAAAAAGAAAGCGAGGAAGACCACGCCAAAGCTGGAGAGCAGGAATCAACAAGGAAGTACTAGAGAGAGATCTGGAGGAGGAGGGATGGAGAAACCGGGAGGAGTGGAAATTAGGCATCGGAAGACGAAAGACGTTATAAAACCGATTGATATATATATATATATATATATATATATATATATATATATATATATATATATATATATATATATATATTATACAAAAATCATGTAGAATATGGTACATAAAGTATACAAACTGTGCAAATCATAAAAAATTAACGCCATAATATTAAGTAATACGTTATCGGTAAAACAACAGAAAATATAGCTATCGGTACAGAAAGACAAACACGTAAAATAAAATGTCACAGTAAAACAAGGTCGGCTGGCTGCCGCCGGATCTTTAAAATTTGTCCCTTTGAGTTTCTTAGAAATTCCGCTCTCATTTTCCACTAACATGGTCACTTATAATATATAATACAACTTACAATTGCACGGCATCTCTCAGAAGTTCGACTAGGCCATTTTAAACAATCCAATGATAGCCAGCCAGCATCATTTCTCCTGTTTGTCTTTCTGTTGCGATAGCTACATATATTTTCGGTGGTAAATCTGACAGAATGTCAAATCCACTGGGAACAATCAATTCAGTTGTGAACAATGGTAGGTGCCGTCAATTTTACCACCTAAAACATTTATATAATAGGGCATTCGGCAGCTGCTGAGACAAATACTAAAAGCAAAGGGAAGGGACTATTCCCACAACATTCAGTAAAGTTGATATATTTTTCATTTTTTCATTCCTAATATATTCCTCGATACTAATCTGGCCATAATTAAGATAGATTTCTGATTAAGGCCTTATTTATTTAACAAAAGATACCATCTACTTAAAAAGGCAAACAATTCAAAGGCCAATGAAAAAAAGGAACTTACCTAACTTAAATATTTTTAAGGAAAACATTTTGGTTTCTTAATTAAAACCTTAAAAGAAATATAGTCATTAAACAAATTTACTTAATTACATTTAGCTTTATTTTTGTTGGCGTATCCAAGATCCCTCGGGTAAAAAATGTCTTAATTTTTTTAAATAAATATTCTTCGGTGGAATTCTCGGACACGTTTTTGAGATCTGCTCTTACTGTATTCTAAAAATATGACTTTTAAAAAATATAAGTTCTTTTATTTTTCTAAAAAAAAAACATTAATTAACGGAACAGAATAAAAGTAAGTTTATTTTTAGTAGAAATTTTGACTATTTCTAAGTTAAATTATCCATGACATTTTTCACCACATTGTAGTTTCTTCAGATAATAAATACGAAACGAATTTATACCAATAACGAAATGCTACCTAAAGAGTAGAATAAGATATTTTCTTTTTTCACTATTTGGATTTTACAGTTTTCGGCAATAGAATCATTTTATCTTTAGGTGATATACAATAAAATTACCAACTTAAAAAATATTTCGAAATTAATTAAGTTAGTGTCACTCATTTAAAATTGATGAAGTATTGAAATCAATCTTGTCATTAAGTAACTTATCAGAGTTTTTGAGTTTATTGATTTCAAGAGATTATAGTAAACCTGATTTTTTAAGTTTCAAATCTTTTGTCTCGGAATATAAAATTTTGACATTCTCATTAAAGGGATGTTGTAATACCTTTAAATGAACTGCATAATTAGAGTACTTGTTCTTCTTAGTAATGAAAGTTGAGTGTTGCTTTACTGTTTCATAGAAGTTTCTATCCATTTGGCCTACGTGCATTTTTGTCTATCACCAAATGTTAATTTACAAGTACTCCTATAACCATCAAACCTGCTATTTTTACTTGTTTTTGTCTTATTATTTTTGTGAATTGAATTATTAGTTTCAGATGCTACCCTGTTAGTTAGCCTGTTTGAATATTTGACTATTTTGTTAATAGAATCTTCATAGTCTAAAATAACTTTGAAAGTATATGAAATATTTTTTGATATAGGCCTCCTCATAGCTACTGTTTCTTTGTCAATTAGTTTAGATTGGTTTCAGTTATTAACAGCGTTACTGAATAAAATTTAGTTTCCTTTCAAAATCATACTAAGAAAGTTGCAAAATTTTGTTGTATTAAGTGACATGAAATGAGATGGTTATAATCAGTATGTGATGGTGTGTGGAAAACTAAAAATTATCACTGCTGGCATAATTAACATTATCAAATAAGTTCGTTCTAGGCATACTGATAGGAGATAGTAATTTTTTTTTTTATGGGCATGGCACCGGTGCTGAAGAGAAACCCTAAAGCGTTACAGAAGCGACGCGTGTGCGAAAAAAGTGATTCACGTTTGTCTTGACTCGCTGTAAATTGTACTCGGTGGGAAACACAATCCTGTGCAAGTTACTCTAAAGGTATGAGGCCCTCCATATAAAAGACTACTTGGAAAGAGTTGTACGAGCAGTGCTCTGCTGAACCTAATATGGATGTGATGTATCGACGCGACGTATGTTTCTTATACGTACGGGTCGGAAAGGAATTAAGCGAGCTACATCCATCGAACACTTCCCATGAAAATAATTTTAGAATAGGCTCAAGTCGCCCACAGTTTTTAGATATTCCAAGGAATCAAGGTTGCTGGTCAGTTCTGGGTCTTTAATCAGGCCAATAACTCTTTTCTGAACAGAATCCAACAAATGCAGTATACGTTCGGGAGCAGCGCCTCAAACATGAGAGGAGTATTCCTTTGATCAAATTTTAGCTTTGTACCGAATTAACAGTTGTTGTGGAGTGTTAAGTTTTTTAGTTTGAAATAATATTCATAGTTTTTGAGAAACTCTCTTTGCTATACTTGCAACATGTTTATGCCAAGACATAACGCGTAGGCTGAAAAGTTTTTGGTCTTGCACATAGATGTCGCCCTTTTCAAAAAATCCATATGATTTTTAGGAAGTACCAACCCTTAAACAATATGTATCAAAATTTCATGACATTTCGACTATTAGTTTACAAGTTACAGTGGTTTTAGTGACGCTACTTTTGATATTTTTAAAACAATGGCAAAAATCGAATTTCGTGTGTTAAACACTGTTTTTTGATGGCAAGAAATATCGTTCAAGCAAAGCAGTGGCTATGCCCCTGAAAAATTACTCATCATTAACTGGTAAACTAAATTAAAGAGCGGTCATACAGACACAAATGATGCTGAACATTCTGGAGGCCCAAATAAGGTGGTTACACCAGAAAACATCAAAAAAATCCATAAAATTGTATTAGATGACCGTAAAGTGAAATTGCGTGAGATAGCTGACACCTTAAAGGTATCAAAAGAACGTGTTGGTCATATTTTGCATGAATATTTAGGCATGATAGAGCTCTGTTCGAAATAGGTACCGCGTTCGCTCATGGTGGACCAAAAACAACAACATGTTGATGATTCTGAGCGCTTTTGGACTTATTTAGGAGCAATAAAAAGGAATTTTTCATGCGATATGTGACAATAGACGAAATATGGACGCACCACCACACACCGGAATCAAATCGGCAGTCAGCTGATGGATAGCAGCCGGTGGAAGCAGCCCGAAGCAACCAAAGACACAACAGCCGTCTGAGAATTGGCTCCAATGAAGAAGTTATCTCCGAAACTGAGGCCTATTTTGAAGACAAAGACGAATTCTTCTACAAGAACGGTATAGAAATGTTAAAAAGGCGTTGGACTAATTGTATCACTCTTGAAGGAGACTATATTGATGAATAAAGTCGAATATGTTTTAAGTAGCTAGTCCAAAAACCTTTAAACCTACGTTCCAAAATTGACGCCCATCAAAAAGAGTGACGACGCAGAGGCATGGAGTGCCCCGACATAACTATGTCGGACTCAGCAACGTTAACCTCTTCCGAAAAAATTGCCCCCTGGGTTTTTGTAGAGCCAAACTCTACTTGGTTAGTGTCACGCCAAGATAAAAGTTCTTTTAGATTTTTATTAAGTTGAACGACTTTCTGTTGTCTGTGGACATTTGCATGATTATCCGATGTTCGAGCATTCAAAGTGAATGAAGAAATAAGCGTACTGTCATCTGCAAAGTTGTAGATTGGATTCCTGGTCCTTTCCAGCAGATAGTTAATGGAAATGAGAAGGAGAATAGGAGACAGTATGGGGCCTTGGAGCACACCGACATTGATAGTGAAGGTGTTAGAAAGAAAGCTGTTAGTTAAATATTTCTTTTAAAACAATTATTTTATTCTTAATTTCAAACAGTTCTTGCTCTTCGAAAGAAAATAACCCAAATAATACTATTCTTAAGAAATACATGAATTTATTCAATTATTTCTTTAGTATTATTGTACTTGGAGAATAAGTGGAAAATAAGTTAAATTTGGAGGTGACGTCTTATACTTGATATTTGTTGTTACTACCCTTGCGAAGGGTAGTAATGTATTCGTAAAAAAAATCACTCTCCGACATTTTTAAATGGCTTTACGATTAAGAGGCCTCTGATTACGGAAAACTTTTTCTTCTGTCCTCCGCTCTAACTTTCGGTCTGTATGTGTATTTACACGATAACTTTCGAACGACATAAGATTTCAATTTCAAATTAGTTTTTCATGTAATGTTTGAAGTAAAAAAGAAACCTAGGTTAGTTGGGCGGTATCCCTTCAAAGAAAGGGAGTGTAGGGGATGACGTGTCGATAAATTTAGTACAGTTTCAAAAATATATAGTATTATAATTTTTTTTAGCTTTTGCTTGTGATATTGAATAGTTTTCAAAGGTAATTACTCATAATCAATCACGTAAGTGTTTAAAAGATTGGAAGAGGAGATTAGAGGGGTTGCCTTATATATATTATATTGAAGGTTCTTTTCTGGACTCTTGAAGTAGAGAAATCTATACATTATATTTTCACAGAAATAGAATGCAGAAGAGAAAGTTAAATCTCAGTGGCAAACATCGTTGTTATGTCTTTCCTTTGCTGTAATTTATCTTTAATTAATATCTGTCTATAAAGCACCGACACAAATATTTCCAACACATCTTAAAGCAACTGTAATATAAATTTGATAGTATGATTTTTAACTTCAGTTGATAAATTTTCGTTCATTTACATTATAAACGTTTCCCTATATTGTATTCAAAATGCACACGAGAGCTTCCTTTCGAAATCCAAAAACTCTGGCACGAATATATACTCGAAGAGAAAACCGGATGTTCTTAGGGAATACTAAGTGTCAATTTATTCTAGTATTAAGTTTAGGTCACACTCAATTTGGGTGATTTCCTAGAAACTTAGAAAGTTTAATGCATTACAAGCTTTAACTTTACATTTTTAACACAAGGTAATAAAAAATTAGCCAAACTACTAAAGTAAAATGAAGTCAAGTAGATATTTTAGTCAGTTAAAAATTGTACTTATAAGATAGAGATAGGTGTACTTTACTACCACTAGTTTACAAAAAAAATATTTTTTAAGCTCGATAACGTATGTTTGTACCTTTGTCGGATCGTCACTGTTTAATAATAAGATAAGTAAAATTAATTCGTTTCATAGTAACACAGTGATTGGGATTGTTTGTTGACTGAGTCCACACTATTATTCTTCATCCTAATCGTATTTAATACTAAGTTAACAACCAAAATTGCAGTCATGTAAACATTTAGTGCAAATCTGAATTATTTGTTTTTTGTTGCCCATTCATTGTAGAAAGGACAAGTTGCACGGATTAAATTATAATACTATGCAACAAAAAAAAACATTTATTTTTTAACTGGGTTTAAATTATAAAATACTGATTCCTCACTGCCAACGCCATTAAAATTGATTAACAGAATAGTCACATCATGCCAGGTTTCATAGAGAAAAGCTTTTATTGGTTTATTCAAAAATACGCTAAATTAGAAAGAAACAATTTTATTTTTAATTAAAAAACATATTTTTTTGATCGATTGATTTTTCTCTTATAGTCAGTCTCGCAGTTCCCTTCTGAGGATACCAACAGAAGTCTGCAAGCATGGCTGGTTCCCATTTGATAGCGCTTCTCAAACTCAGCTATTTCTTGGTGAAAGCGTTATCTATGTTCATCGCTAACTGAGCCCATGTTTTCCGAAAAGAAACTCAAATGGGAGTATAGAAAATAAATTTTTAATGACATATTGCATCCTAGTTCATGATAGGCATCCAGCGTTTTTATTTTTTCAAGGAAATCTGGTGATTTGTGGCTGCCGAGGAAATTTTTCGTGACATTAATAAAATTCAACCATGCTTTTTTTTCTATGTAACTTAGACTGGATAGAAAAGAGGGATTATCAATTAATGTTCTTATATTAGGCCCTACAAAAATTTCTAATACATTGATTCTCTCTCTGTGAATAAAAAATATAATGCAACACAATCTGGTCTTCAAGCCGTTCGCAACAGTGTCAATAAGATAGATATAGCGGATTGTAAGGTAAGCATTCATTATGTAACATTACTCATATTGGTTATCTACATACCTTCAAATACTTCTCAACAAGATCTAAACACATTGTTTGAATGCATTCAAGTACTTAACTTTATATACAATAATAATGTATTGATTTTGGGAAACTTTAATATACCTAACCTATATAAAAATTCAGCTTTATTGCGCCTTATAAAGGGATGTTTTTTGAAGTAAAAAATCTTCTATATGAATAAATTATTTTAGTTCTAATTAATATTTATTATTATTTGAAGTTATTATCAGATGAACTTTTGTCAGGTGCCGGTTGGTTTAGCGATAGATTCTACCTTTGCCTTTGTTAGTTAAAGTTGTTCGAATTTGCAAGAAAAGAATTGAATGTGTTTCTATACGTCCCTACGAGTAACCATTTCAATATGTTAAACGACTTTCATAATAATTTATATATATATATATATATATATATATATATATATATATATATATATATATATATATATATATATATATATTAGGGTGACCGCAAAAAATCGATGTTGGAATTTTGTTCGTCTGGACCCCACAAAACGATTCCCCTTTCCAGATATTGAGATAGCCGAAATTTGAGCTCGATTAAAGGACGTTAACCCGTGCCGCTCGTCGCTGACATATGGAGCCATAACTCCAGAACGGTAAATAATAAAAACACGCTTGATATCTCAAAAGAAATCTAATGTTGTTCTTCAAAATTTATATTCTATACATAATTGTTTGTTATTTTAAGTCAAACCGAGTTACAACAGCCTTTAGCCTCAAAAACGTGACCTGGTGCCAGTAGGAGCCAGTTTGGGAGTATTCTAAGAATTTTACGGGTTTTTACATAATGTGTCTCGGAATTAACATTTTTTTGTTAAAAAGTATTTTGGAACTCAATTTTCAAACATAAAGAGCCTTTTGTTCAAATTTAATCTTTTATTATATGGGATTACCTGACTAGTTTACCAAAGAAAGACCCGTTTGACAGGTAAAAAGGAGGGTGAATCTAATTTCTATTTTAAGGATGGTGATGTTACTTCAGCGTACAACCGACCTTTTATTTATTCAGTTTAGTTTCTAAAGTGCCTTTGAGCTGGTTAGATCGAACAATTATCTAGTGAAGATAGTTTAAGACACTGAAGAGGACAGCATCTACCAGGAACTTGAGAGCTTGGAGGAAATGGACATCTCTGAAGAAGCTGCAGAAGATCCAGGACCATCTGAGAGCAAGAGGATGAAAGTTTCATTTGCAAGGGGCGTTAAAGAGATTTTAAACATGAAATTGTTCATTTTATTAGATCGATGTAAGGTATCCGACAGAAATGCCACGAGAATTTTAATAGCTACTCTAGAAGCACTAAACCTTGACTCTCTTGAGTACAAAGTCTCGAAAACTTTATTACATGATAGAAGGCAAATGTTCAGAGAACAATATAATAAAAAAATTTTTGATAAAGTAAACATTCCTGAAAAAAGAGCCCATGGTTGTCCATTGGGACGGTAAACTTTTACCGGGTGTTTTTTAAAAAATGAACAATGGGAGCGAATAGCTATAGCTATTTCATATGGCGAAAAGGAACAGCTGCTGGGAGTTCCTGTAACAGCAAGCAGCTCTGGAGAAGAGCAAGCCGTAGCCGTATATGAATACCTACATGAATGGGGTCTTCTCAACACCGTCAAGGCGATGTGCTTCGACACTACAGCATCCAAACACGGGAAGACTCAAAGGAGCATGCGTCATATTGGAGCAAATGTTAGGAAGAGAATTGTTATACCTAGCTTGCCGTCACCATATCTTGGAAATTCTGTTAAGAGGCGTATTCGACACAAAAATGGGATCAACCACTGGACCTCATCCAGACATTTTCAAGAGATTTCTCACTGCGTGGCCCAAGATAGACAAAGGAAAATACACAGGTATCAGTGACAATCTAATACAAAAGCAGCTAACTCCAGAAGTAATTGCAAATGTTACTGCTGAATTCGAGACCAAATTAACTGAGAGCCACCCCAGAGATGACTACAAGGAGCTATTGCAGTTGGTTCTCGTATTTGTTGGATCACTAGACAGCAATGTTGTGGGTTTTAGAACTCCAGGAGCCATTCATCACGCTAGGTGGATGGCAAAGGCTATTTACTGCTTAAAAATGTTCATTTTTCGTCGTCAATTTAAGATGTCTAAAGAAGAAGAAAGTTCTGTGCGTGCCATTTCTGTTTTCCTAGTTAAAATTTATTGTAAAGCTTGGTTCAATGCTCCAAAAGCTCATCTTGCACCAAAGCAAGATTTAGGTATTTTGCATAGTCTGTTAGACTATAAAGAATGTGACAACGACATTGCAGAAATAGCCCTGACCAAATTTTCGAATCATTTGTGGTATTTGAATGCAAAGTTGGTGGGATTATCGTTTTTTGATCCCACCATTACAGACGATGAAAAGTTGTTAATGGCTAATAAATTGCTCAGTAGCACAGATGAACCATCACAGTACGCTAGGGTTGTAAATCCAAAAGTTAGGAAAGAAAACTTAAAAGAGGTAGTTGATGGAGGATTGGTAAATTTACTTACCAAAGAAACGTTTACATTCTTTGACCAATTTAATATAAAAACAGATTTCCTAAGACAACATCCAAACACCTGGCCTCAAAATAATGACTTCCAAGAAGGATTGAAAAATGTCAAAACATTAAAAGTAGTTAATGATATGGCTGAGCGTGGTGTTAAATTAATAACCGACTTTAACGACCTTCTGACAAAAGATGAATACCAAAAGCAATATGTCCTGCAAGTTGTAAGTAAAT
>CM032449.1:48529268-48564268 GCA_019049505.1 Pachyrhynchus sulphureomaculatus
TAGGTAATTATGCTTAATATTTGATCATTACTCCAGCCTAAAAATAGGAAATCTTCTCATAATACTGTCAAAACTATGAAAAATTTTTAGGCTACCACCTCAGTTATTCCTTTTAATTAAACGACATTGGTCAAAAGATATATTTTTTTACTTCAACTATTTGAATTTGGATTCGATATCTTATTTCGTTCGAGTATAGCGTCAATAGATGGCCAGATAGAAAGAAATTCAAGGAGCCTTGAAACAAAAAAAAATGGAAAAATTTCAGAGTATGATTTCTTATCCATTACAGGGAAAATAAAATACAAGTCACTACTTCTATGTCAGATAATAATTAGCGTCGTCCTCCACTCATCTGTTGTATAGCTGATGAATTATTTTACACTACTACGTATATCAAAACATTTATTTTTGTGGTAGGAATTTATTGACATAATATTTTAAGTAGCTTAAAGACGCATAGACGGGAAAATGTGTCACTATTATGCATTGTGATCTATTCCTATTACTCGGACTGTAACTACTCGATCTCAAAAGCAATATTTCACTATTAAGATCCTAATTCCAAATAACAAAAAAGTTTAGCTTTTCCCCAAAGCAAATATTTTCTTATCTTCGGCAGCCAAAACCCAAAAATTGCCATCGTATATTCAGAATGCATTTAAAGCCTTTTTTAGTTGAACCAGATAGTGTGGCTGGAACGATCACTTGGGAAAATCGAAATACTTTTCAGAATACAAATTGTCGTTTTATGACATTGTCACGTTTAGGTCACAGTCAAAACCTATTTTCCATGTTTATCTCAGTTATATCCTGTAATTTATTGCATCGACATTGATGTTAGTTATAATCGAGAAAACGTTTTAACTTTACGGCATTCTTTATTTAGAACTTTTCTATTAACATGTTATTGTATTCACTCAAATATACTAATCTTAAATAACAAGGAAAATATTTGAATTTCTGAAGTTTTTAACTTCAAGGCCGTAATTTCAATATATGTATTAGCTACACTTTTTGTCTAAAAAGAAAAAGGACTTTTCAACAAAAAAGGGAATAATAAGGAGAGTTGTTGCACCTTGCCATTCTCGAAAGCAGCAACTTTTATTATAATATATTAGCTGTTTTTATAGCATTTCTTACATTAACAGCCAAGTTATAGTGGTAAGACTAATAGTATAATTGACAAAGGATTAGAAAGTGAGATTCAAACTAAGTGCTTCTATCGACTTATATTAAAAATAATCATCAATAAGCATTACGCGCTTGAAAAAATATACAGTGATTAATGCTTATCCCACCATTAAGTAAATAAGTAATTTAAGTCATTCGAAAGTGAGCTGAAGCCTTTTAAAGACTACTGTAACTGACTTGAGAAGATAAAATTTAGACAGCAGGTAATTTGGCCAAACAAAGCTTGAAATTTGAGATTAACTGACGAAGAGATAAATTATGTATGAATCTTTCTAGATTAATTCACGATTTATTTTCTACAACTTAGGACATTGCCAAGCGGTTCGTAAGCCAAAGCCAAGTTTATGTTAAAATAAACACTTATTTTACTTCTAAACTTTGTATCTGCTGTTTCGGTACAAGTATCTTCTTCAGATAATCGGTAACTAACAAATCGGATATCTGATTTGATAGTTACCGATTATCTGAAGAAGGTACTGCATACCGAAATAATTGTCATAAGATACAAAGTTGAGTTT
Source organism: Pachyrhynchus sulphureomaculatus (assembly GCA_019049505.1). Lineage (NCBI taxonomy): Eukaryota > Metazoa > Arthropoda > Insecta > Coleoptera > Curculionidae > Pachyrhynchus > Pachyrhynchus sulphureomaculatus. The sequence continues at coordinate 48,530,981 of CM032449.1, forward strand.
CGGATCGTGAAGTGTGTACATGTGAGTCGAACGCCTGGCAATAGTCAACTCGTTCAACGAGCATTATTACGGTAGTGTTTCAATCTAGAAATAAAGCAGATTGTAGTGTTAGAATTAAGATAATACGTAAAAAATTTGGAGGTTTATGAGAATAATTCTATGAAATTGTATGAAACTAACGAAACGATAAGCGACGGCCTTGATCGTTTTACTGTTTACGGTGATAAGAAATATTAACAACAGTTTTTTTTTCTTTTTCTCCCGTGTTTGAAAATGGAACATACGAGGAACACACGTAAAGTTTTTATAACAGAAAGAACAATGGATAGGGATGATTATACCTCGAATAATCGAAAAGAGGAAGTGTAGAAGAAAAAAAAGAGCCAATGGGATTATTCAAGAAGAGTAAAAAGCTGATAAGAACACCACAGAAAGAGAAAAACGAATGAGTAGATAAGATAGAAAATTTGATAGAAATGATCAGGGGAACTAATGTCAGATATAAAGGATATAAAACTAGAACAGAAGAGATACCAACAAGAGTTGAAGGAACTAAAAAAGGAGAATGAAGTATTGAAAGAGGAAAATAAGATAATTAGAGAAAACATGAGAAGTATGGATTTGAAGAGTAGACTGGAAAAAGACAACGTAAGGAATAATATTGTAATATCAGGAATGAGATTCGAAGCGAATAACCAACCAGATCTGAAAATGGGTGTAGAACATTTTATGGAGAGAAGTATGGACACAAAAGTACAGATTAAAGAAGTGATAAAAATAGGAGCGACTATATACAAGATAGAAAATAAAAACAAGCTGAGAAACCTAAGAGAGAGAGTTTATATAAACAACGATTTAATAAAACAGGAACGAGGAATACAAAAGAAATTGAAGCATATAGCAGAGAGCGAGAGCAAGAATGGAAGAAGGGTGAAAATTGGATATCAAAAAATCGTAATCGAAGGAAGAGAATATAAATGGGACATTGAGGACGAAAAACTGAGAGAACAAACAAAAAATACTACGACCATCAAGTCAAAAATCTGAGAAAAAGGAGCGAGATAGATAGATTGACGACGACCCTGGCAAAGATAAAGGATACGGAAGAGAAGACTAGTAAAATGAATATATATAAGAAGATAATCAAAGAAATATATAGGAAGAAAGAAATGGGAAATAATTACCGAGTTATTAGATTGAGAACACAGAATAATAAGGGTATAAACGGAAAAGAGGATGAACTGATAGAAGAACAACAAATGCACTATGTAGGAATTACTGAAACAGAAAGGAAATGGATGTAAAATTAGGAAAAAAGCATACAAAAATCAACATAGAGACATACTAGCGGAACAAGATACAGAACTCAAATAAACAGAAGTAACTAATACAGAAGAAACAAAAGAGGCAATCGGAAATTTAGGCAGGATGGAAGGATATAGAAGGAAATATGGAAAAGACAGATATAGAATAACTCAACTCCAAGGCCTTACACTCCTAACAAAAGGGTAGAAAGGCATAATGATTAAGCAAATAAGTAAATAATAAGTTTTTATTTTAATTATTATGAATTTCCACCAAGTAACGATTACTTTAATCTAACGAATTGTATGTGTTTACTAGCCATATTCATATGATTTAATTCGCTGTGATTTTTTATCGCTTTACAACGCTTTATTAAAACTGATTGCGAGTATCACACAACAAAAATTGGTTTGGGTTTTTTTCTACTAAAAGTTCTTTTTCCTTCTGGACAAAGGCATCTACTAGCCAATTCACTCTAACATTTATAAATATTGTTAAGACACGTCCTGTATATTTTTTTTTACCATTTTTGTCTCTAAAGAAATTGTTTTGAAACAACTCACACTATGGCGTCTAGACGCTATCTATCTTTGAGGCTGGACTGAGTATAATTTAATTGTAGGTTCTTTTAAAATAGTTTCATGAAAACTATTTTATAGCATATATTTGGTTGAAAGATTTATTCAATTGAGCCCTGGAATGTGCTGAAATAAAAGTTTTAACCTAGGGAATATCTTTTGGCGTATCTACGTACAGGTTATCTAAAACATTCAGAATATTAAAAATATCTCAAGACAAATTTATTTTTTACCAAAAAACTTTCAAGTAGCACAGATAAATAGAAGAAATCTTTAAGTAACTATATTTTATTTTTTTCAAAATATGACCTCCGTATTTCTATCTTCCTTTCAATTGAAAGAATTTTTGAAATAAAATTTTGGCGAGGTGTGTGTATGGGTCCCACTTTAGAAAGAGTTTTTTCTTAATTTAAGTATAATTTCCGTCTTATATAACGAGCGACTAAAGCGAACGACACGACTAAAAAGGCAAAGTCAAAATAAAACCTTTAAATGAGTTTTTTTCTATGTCACTTGACCCCACTCTACTCATAGTAAACTCGAGACGCACAGTTAGAACAACAAAATCAAGTACACGTTTTGATGGTTTGTTTTGATTTTGTTTCTTTACTTTGTTGTCGGGATAAGTTCATTATATTATAAGATTTTTATTTAATGTTTGGATTGTATGTGTGACTGTGTGACAATCAAAATGGCAGCTCAGGACATTTTTTGTATTGATAGGCCCTGTTATCCAATTTAGTTCACTACATTGCTAATACTGAAGGAATAAAAAAAAAACAGACCTCTCTTAGAAAAAGCATATTGGGACAAAAAAATGGTTTATCAATTAAAAAAGAAACGGGCAAGAGCAAGTCGGACTTGCGCAATTAGTGTTCCGGAAGGTGATTGCTTTTAAAATAAAAATGTTTGTTACGGAAGTGTAAAATGACTTCACAAATCACACCCAAAATGAGTTTTGCACAAAGTTTGTTTCTGATCTTTGTTGAAAACTGATGATCTTGAAATTTTTGTTTTCTTTTATATACCAGATAAGTTACACAGCCCCACAAAAAAAAGTGGGGTATACTTTTGATGCGATATATCAGATCCGTAGAATTTTTGCCGGCTGAACACGAATCTGACGTCAGAATATCGCCATCACATCTCAATTTTTTTCTAACCTCAAAAAATAGGTAAAAATTAGTAAAAATTAAGAAAAATATACTCCTAAAAATTGATTCAAGCTTTTTCATGAATCCAAAGATGTATTAATATGTATTCGGACACGCTAAGCTAATATTCATCGGTTGGATTGAGCCATACAGTTCTGTTTTCTTTCTAACCTCAATAAATCAGACAGATATAGTGCTTCTCGAATGCAAAAACGAATTCAAATTAAAATTCAACCGATCCTTACCAAATTTGGTACACGGGGATTTTTTTGGGTCGCTGATCACGAATCTGAGGTTGGATTTGCAAAATTCAAGATGGCAGATGTTTTCGCGCCATTTTGAACGCCGAGAAAATTCATCGGTCGATTTTTATTCTTCTACCTGCATCCAGGGCACCTCCACGTGGTGACGGTGGGCAACGGTGTTACTCTACTAGCCGGCAGGGTCCCTGGATAACGGCTTAGATGCCGTCATGGCAGGTAGAAGAAAGAGAATTACGATGCAGGGACTCGGAAACCCAGTATCGGCGGTTGGTCAGGGTGGGAAAGCGGGCCCGCAGCCGTCGTCATCCAGCGACCGTAGCTCTTCATATGTGGGTGACTTGGCTCATGTAGAGTATAATACTACAAGAAAACGGTCTCACGGTACAAGGACTTTTCATAAGTGCGATAAAAACAGTGATTCATTTTGTTATATTTGCTGTCAACACGTATTGAGTAAAATGGGGTCACCGATAACGGATAAGATTAAAACCTTATATAAGGATTGTTTTAACATTGAAATACAGCACCAAGATACAGATTGGGTTCCCCACGTCATTTGCAGTTTTTGCAAAATAATGTTGTACATCAATAAGAAGGCGATTAAATATTCCAGACCAGCAATATGGAATAGACCATACAGTGAAAATGATTGCTACTTTTGTATGAATGTTGTATCTAGGCATAACCGAAAAAATAAAAGCACTATTACTTATAACGATGTTTCGACAGTAACAAGACCAACTAAACTAATTCCGCCTCCTGAACCACTTGATGCTGATGTTATGGAAACAAATGATTTCACCTTATCAGTTCATGCCGAAAACATTGAGACTGTCGAAAAAGATTCAAACACTGTTACTAATGAATGTTCTAGTGACAACCTATCATATACTAGTGACACAGACAAAGAATTTCTACCATACAACCGTAAACCAGAACCAATACTCGTATCACAGTCAGAACTTAGTGATCTAGTCAGAGATTTAGGCTTATCCAAAGATGGTTCAGAGCATCTTGCTTCCTTTTTAAAGAAAATACATTTACTTAAGCCAGAAGCTACGATTTCTTATTATAGAAACAGAGAATTTCGAAAATATTTCACAATGGACGAGGAATTGTCACTTTCATATTGTACCGATGTAAAAGGTCTAATGGATGAATTTCAAAATAACTCATACGATCCTGAAGAATGGAGACTGTTCATTGATTCTTCTAAACGGAGCATTAAGGCAGTTTTGCTGCATAATACCAACGTTTACGCTCCCATTCCGATTGCTCATTCCACAGTTATGGAAGAGCAATATGAAAAAATGAAGCAGCTTTTGATAAAAATAAAATATGCTGATCATAACTGGAAAATTTTTTGGAGATCTGAAAATTGTAACAATATTGCTCGGCCAACAGTCAGGGTTTACACTTTATCCCTGTTATAAATGTCTGTGGAATAGCAGAGACAGGGAACGTCATTATAAGAAAAAAATTTGGCCAACAAGAGAATCGTTCACTCCTAGTGAAAATAATGTATTGTTTCCACCATTGGTAGATCCAGGAAAAGTTCTTATTCCCTCGCTTCACATTAAGCTTGGACTTATGAAGCAATTCACGAGAGCATTAGATACAAACGGCCCATGTTTCAAATATTTGCATAAAAAATTTCCCAAATTTTCTGAAGCTAAAATTAAGGCAGGCGTATTTGACGGGCCACAAATAAGAAAATTGTTTAAAGATTCATTATTTGTTACTAAAATGAATAAAGTTGAAAAAGCTGCTTGGCTTAGTTTTAAAGAGGTCGCAACAAACTTTTTGGGAAATAATAAAAGTCCTAAGTAAGAAATAGTCGAGAAAATGGTAAAAAATTTTCAAACATTAAGTTGCTTAATGAATCTAAAATTACATTTCCTGGACTCCCACATCGATGATTTCACAGATAATCTTGGTGACTACAGTGAGGAGCAAGGGGGACGTTTTTCACCAAGATCTGAAAATCATAGAAAATCGGTATCAAGGACGATGGTATGACTATATGCTAGCGGACTATTGCTGGTCGCTAAAAAGAGAAACAAGTCCTCAAAAGCGTTTGGGCAGAAAGCCTTTGAATAGGTCATTCGCGGAAAAAAGAACAAAATACAGCCAAAAAAAGGAAAGTTAGGCGCGGGTCTAACCTTCGCAATTCTAGGGCTTAAGCGTCTACTATTTGAGAGTACATGGTTTAAAAGTCCTGGTTTTGAGTTTATTGGGTCTCATTTTTAAAGTTACAGGGTTATTGAGGTCTATTTTTTGAGGTTACAGGGTGTGGGAGTCTAAGGTTTCAGGGTTTAGGGTTTAAGAGTATCAGGTTTGAGGATTCCCCAACTGTATACCAAATTTGGTAGGAATCGGTTGGTTTTCAAAAATTTTGTCCGCCATCTAGGATCCGCCATTTTGAATTTTGCAAATCCGACCTCAAATTCATGATCAGCAACCCAAAAGACCCCCGTGTACCAAATTTGGTAAGAATCGGTTGAATTTTAATTTGAATTTGTTTTTGCATTCGAGAAGCACTATATCTATCTGATTTATTGAGGTTAGAAAGAAAACAGAACTGTGTGGCTTAATCCAACCGATGAATATTAGCTTAGCGTGTCCGAATACATGTTAATACATCTTTAGATTCATGAAAAAGCTTGAATCAATTTTTTAGGAGTATATTTTTCTTAATTTTTACTAATTTTTACCTATTTTTTGAGGTTAGAAAAAAATTGAGATGTGATGGCGATATTCTGACGTCAGATTCGTGATCAGCGGGTAAAAATACTACGGATCTGATATATCGCATCAAAAGTATACTCCACTTTTTTTTTGTGGGGCTGTGTTATCAGAGCTAACGCACTCGGGATAATTTTCGTTCAATTTATTATGGAGAACATTCTAGAATTTTTTTAAAAATTTTTTGATCAGTACTTTACGAAATGAGAGGAGGACAGCGATTTTTGGCAATTTTTTAAAATAATGCAATGAAAAGTGTGAACGAGTATTACATCATATATATTTTTGAACTTCACAATCTTTCATTTGACACCCTACTCGATGACCTGGTAAACTTTTTTTTCGCTTTCAATTTCGCCCCACAAAACTAACCCCTTAAGGCAAAATTTAACACGGCTCTGACTGGGCTATCACTCCCTATATTTCTGCCAAATTTCAACTTTCTATGTAAAATATTTTCGGAGAAAATCGGGTATGATAGACGGACAGATAGGCAGTCAGACAGACACCGAAGTGATTCCATAAGTATTCCGTACGGAACATCAAAAATATTTTAGGATTTTTAACTAGCACATCAAAATTTCTTTGAGTTCTACAATAATTTGTATGTTAAAAATAAGAAAAACATATTTTTGTACATATTTATGAAAATATATTTTTTTTATCTCTATTGTAGCCTTAATACGACTCTGCTAACTAAATGTCAGTCGGCCATATTGACACTAAATTATATTATATTATTATTTTATAAAGGATTAGAGCACCTGTATATACTCTAGTATCTCAGTGAACTAGAGGGACATAGTTATAAAGAAAAAATTTAGGGTAGGTTTCCACTTTCTCGATAGCTTCTCCTGTGTTGGACACAAGCCTAGTTACGTCTAGTAACGCATTGTTTCTGGAGTATTTAGCGGGTCTACATAGCTGCTAAGTACAATTTTTTCCTATATGCACCTTCAAATTACTGAAGGTGCTCTTCCTTACTACACAAGAAATTACTTTTATTGTGGTTTGAGTGTTCAGATGTGCAGGCAAGCATGAATTTTCGAAGACCCTATTTAAACTCGGACTATACTAATGTCGGTCTGTATTAAATTTTACAAATAAAAAGATTCTAAACATCTCATTCTTAAATAAAAAAGATATTGAATTCGTCCAATTTTACTCACTTTATTATTTCATCATTATAGGACCAGAAGCATGTAATTTTATATCATATTAGATGGTGTTAAAAATCTGAAACCATTAGTACATACAACTAAATAAATATTATCATTATAATAAAGGGTTAACTTATCGTTAGATAAACATATTAAATAGGATTTAGCAACCGATAAAGTAACAGGTTTTTATTTGCATTTTTTTATTAACTGTCGTGCTTTCGTCCTACATGTTATGCAACTAAAATTTATTCCATTATGTTTGTCGACCATTTTTACATCGTACCTATATATTAATTCTTTAATTTTATAACTATTTATAATAATTAATATTAAATAACTCGTCTAATAGTAACATTCATCAAATTTCCCTCCCCCTTTGCTATAAAATTAAAAAATAAATGTCATTAATAATAAATAATTTGTCTAATAGTAGCATCCACCAAAAATTTACCACATCCCTAACTTTAATGCTTTTGAGTTTTTTGTCGACCCAATGACGACATATACTACCAACAATATCCGGTTCAGACTCAAATATCACTAAATAAGTTACTAAACTCGACGTCAAAAAAATTTTAAAATGGAGTACCATTTCAACGTCATGGTCTTTCTTACAGTTGTGTTCTGTCTTAAAAAGTGTTTTTGATTAATGTTTATTGACAACGTTTTATTTTTAATACTTGTGTAACTCTCTAAGTGTCCTTTTATCATGTTTTTTGTAATCATACCTACTACCTGGCCGACAAAAATGCAAATTTTATTGTCTTCACCACAGATGAATTGACTGCTAAATTTTTATAAGTAAATTCTCAGACAGCCTTATAATTTATTGAATCACATTTCAAAAACGAACGTCTTAAGTTTATTTTTCTTTACTTATCCTTATAAGGGCGTTTCCCAGTAGCTAAACTTATGATTGTTATATATATATATATATATATATATATATATATATATATATATATATATATATATATATATATTTATTTTCAATTCTTGGGCTTTGGGTTCATTTTATGAATATTTGGTATTTAAAGTTAAACTTAAATTGACGTCTCGCCCTTTGGTTTAGAGCATTTTCATTTTTTTCTTTATTTCTTGAATCTCACATATTTTATTTATTACTGACTAGTCAGAATGCCACTATGACTCGTCAGTAATAAATAAAATATGTGAGATTCAAGAAATAAAGAAAAAAATGAAAATGCCCTAAACCAAAGGGCGAAACGTCAATTTAAGTTTAATTTTAAATACCAAATATTCATAAAATGAACCCAAAGCCCAAGAATTGAAAATAAATATTAATTGATGGTTCAAGAAAATTTTTAAGTATTATATATATATATATATATATATATATATATATATATATATATATATATATATATATATATGGCGCATTGCTGAAGCAACCAAGGCGAATCGAAAAATCCGCACTTTGGTAGTTCCCAAAAGTGTTCTCTGTATTTGCTAGACCATCCCAAGACGCGTTTCGCCATCTTACGGCTCATCAGCTGGGTTAGGTTCAGCAAACACAAAGAACACCATTTCAGACCTTATCCGGGTACTGACGGAAAACCATGACAAAATAGGTGCTTATATTGCATTCTTTCGGTGACTTATTTAAAGTCTTTCCGAATAAAGCGGCCATCTCATAGCTGACACTTAATTACAGAAGCGCACCTTCTCAAGCTTCCCGCTTGAAGGCAAAGATGGCGCATTGGTGATGCAACCAAGGCGAATTGAAAAATCTGCACTTTGGTAGTTCCCAAAAGTGTTTTTTGTATTTCTTAGACGCGTTTCGCAGTCTCACGGCTCATCAGCTGGGCTAGGTTCAGCAAACACACAGAACACCATTTCAGACCTTATCTGGAAACTGACGGAAAACCATGACAAAAGAGGTGCTTATACTGCACTTAGTCGCTGACTTATTCACAGTCTTTTTCGAACAAAGCGGCCAGACCACAGCTGACACTTAACTGCAGCGCACCTATTTTGTCATTGTTTATATATATATATATATATATATATATATATATATATATATATATATATATATATATATATATATATACACATATATATATATATATATATATATATATATATATATATATATATATATATATATATATATATTGTGATACCTCTGTTAAGCTTAAAAAAATACAAGCTTTCATGATCACGTGCTGACATTCTAGTCTAGACTGTAACTTTATCTGAAAGTATTGGCTTTTGATGCTTTAGTTTTAGACTCCAATAATATTAGCTTTGCTTTTTCATGTGGCTATTAAGGTGTAAATGTGCCTTATCTGAAAATAACATATACCATTATATATATATATATATATATATATATATATATATATATATATATATATATATATATATATATATATATATATTTGTGTTAAATATCATAGATTTAATAAAAGCGACTTTAACCTGAAGCGTGGAAACCAGCAAAAATATTTTATTTCACAAACCGGGAATGAATGGACCGCTGACGGGCAGCTGTCGCCCAATTAGTCTTTTATCTGATTTGGGTAAAGTCAACAAAAAAAATAATTTAAAATTAACAAGTTTATTCTTGAGAAAAACATACTGCATAATGAATAATTTTGGCTTAGTATATTGATAACTGATGGTTTGTTAATAAAACTACTCAAAATAGAGAGAGAGGCAATTGGGCATGCCTCAGTCACTACATAATGTCTTTTTTAGAAAACAGAAAATATATAGTTTTATTAGGCAGCAGAAATTCAAATCAAAAACTCTATTACTTTTTGCTAATACTCCGATTACAGCTGTATTAAAAGAATCAAGACTAATCGTTAGGAAATTACTACGAAATATAAACCAATTAGAATTATTGATGAGGCTTCCTATGCTCACTACTACACTCACAAACTAACCACAAACAAAACCAAAGTGATTTACTTCAAGCCAAACTACCGGCTCCGGCGGCTTTTAACCAAGGTTCGTGTTTACAATCAAGAAATGGATTGGCACTGGAAATTAATTATTCGATATTTTCTTTTGACAGGAGAACAAATTGGAAAAACAATACAAATAAACTAACTAGAAAAGCTCACTAACAGCTACCCGCTATTAATCCTTTATTAAATAAAAGAACCAAGTTTCATACTAAAAAAAAAGTAAGAATTCGTAAAATCTTCATAAGATCGGTTTTTATTTTTAGTGTGCCTTCGTGGTATACCATCCGCAAAGGCAATCTTCACAAATTAAAAATCTTGCAGAATCAAGTTCCAAAAATACTTTCTAAGTTACTAAAGACAAAATAAATGGGGTCATATAGATTCTCCACTTTTCCACCATCGTAACCTTTAAGTCTCTCAGAGATGCAAGGGCTGGATTTCTGGCTTGAACCCTTCTTTTGAGCCCATCCCACTTGTGCTCGATTGGATTGAGGTCAGGACTCCACGCAGGCCAGACTAATATGACTAATCCTACTTCCGCCAGGTATTGCCTCACGGATGCAACCACATTTCGCCTCGCATTAGCACGAATCTATCGCCAACAAACCCAGCGTTAAGAACGACGTGTTCCTGCAAGATATCTTCGTTGTACGGGTGAGCAGTTCATCGACCGCTATAAGTCTCATCAGTCACGAAAACTAAACCGGTTTTCGCATCCTGTGCGATATCTCCCAACACCAAGACAGAACCTTCTCCGTAGACGACTGTTTCAGTAATGCAGCATTACGCATAGCGCTCCTCAGGCCTTCTATAGACTCGCCTTCATTCATCATAGTCATGTAGGCATCTTCGGTACTCGTCGAAGATAAAACGGAGCGTTACTAAGGTTTAGTCGACATATTCTCGTGCAAATCTGAGTCGCGCTTATCGATGGGTTGTTGTAAATTTGGGTCCGTTAGCTGGTCTCTTCGGAGTTAGGTTAGCTTCTTTAAGTCATCTTCTGACTGTTCAGTGACTAACAACCCGACTACGAACTCCTACTGGACCTCAACGCCGGTCCAGTGACGATTTCTTAGAGTTTTGTTGACAATGAAGTGATCATCTCGCTCCAAGCTACACTTTCTTCTTCTGGATCCTGATCTCCGTGTAAACGCACCAGTCTCTTGGTACCGTCGGTAGAGGAGATAGCTAACTAGATCGGGTGCAGTTGCGCAGAGACTACACGTTGGCTATGCCCTTCTTGCAATAGAGCAATGACTTATGCCGTTTCTTCCATTTTTCGATGACGTAAAGAATCGAAAATCGGCATTTTAATGACATCAAAAATAAGACCACTGTTTAAGAATTAAATTCAAGGATCGGGTGTTAAATGAAGCAAAATAACACATGGGCTGAAAAGTCCCGGCCTAACAAAGAAAACACGGTTTTTTTGGTTCAAAATTAGCTTTATTCATCAACGTAATCTCCATCAAGAGCAACGCAATCATTCCAGCGCCGCTCTAACATTTCAATACCACTTTTGTAGAACGATTTATCTTTTGCCTCAAAATAGGCCTCAGTTTCAGCGATAACCTCTTCATTCGTGCGAAATTTCTTACCGGCGAGCATTTTTTTCAGGTCTGCGAACAGCCAGTAGTCGCTGGGAGCCAAATCTGGCGAATACGGTGGATGTGGGAGCAATTCGAAGTTCAATTCATGTAGTTTTGCCATTGTTTTGATTGACTTGTGACACGGTGCGTTGTCTTGATGAAACAAAATTTTTTTCTTTGCCATATGCGGTCGTTTCTTTGCAATTTCGGCCTTCAAACGCTCCAATAACGCTATATAATATTCACTGTTGATGGTATTTCCTTTCTCAAGATAGTCGATGAATATTACACCACGCACATCCCAAATACCGAGGCCATAACCTTTCCAGCCGATTGTTGTGCTTTCGGGCGCTTTGGACGAGGTTCACCAGTTGCTGTCCACTCAGATGACGATCGTTTTGATTCCGGAGTGAAGTGATGGATCCATGTTTCATCCATTGTCACATATCGACGCAAAAATTCCGGTTTGTTACGTTTAAACATGGCTAAACACTGCTCAGAATCATCAACACGTTCTTGTTTTTGATCAACAGTGAGCAAACGCGGCACCCACTTTGAACAGAGCTTTCTCATAGTCAAATGCTCATGCAATATAAAGCCAACACGTTCTTTTGATATCTTTACGATGTCAGCTAACTCACGCAACTTTACTTTTCGATCATTCAAAACGATTTTATGGATTTTTTTTTATGTTTTCTGGTGTTACCGCCTCATTTGGACGTCCACTGCGTTCTGCATCATCGGTGTCTCTACGACCACGTTTGAAGTCAGCAAACCAACGTTTTATTGTTGTTTCTGATGGAGTGGAGTCCCCATAACACTTTTCAAGCCATTGCTTCGCTTGAACGGTATTTTTTCCCATCAAGAAGCAGTGTAAAATTAAAACACGAAATTGTTTTTGATCCATTGTTTTGAAAATAACAAAAGTAGCGTCACTCTTAGCACAATAACTCACAAACTAATGAATAGAATATCATGAAATTTTAACAGCTGTCTTTTGAAGGTTAGTATTAACTGAAAAAAAGGTGACTGCAATAAAACTAGCGCCATCTATGTGTTAGGCCCGGGACTTTTCAGCCCATGTGTTAGTATATGTAACATTTTAGTTTAATTTGAATACATCAAACGTTTTTAACTTTTGATGACACTTTTTCTTAGTAATTCCAAGTAGGCAATAAGTGGAAACTCTCCAAACAGATCTAACAAAAACAGATGAGTTTTACAATTGTTAAAATACATGTGTTACAAACAAAAAAAAACCGATTTAACTAATACTTCCCTAGCAAATGTAAAGTTCTATATTAGATACTGAATTCAGCTTTCTCACACTACAGAAGATCGTAATCGCACCATTACAGCCATCCCTACTACTTTAGGATAATGAAATCTTTGGCGCAATGACACTATACAACAGTTATCACTAAGGAAACCCAAATATGCAAGTGAAAAACTTTAAAATCTGCGTATAAATATGCAAATAATTTTCTCAAAATATGCACATACTTGTAAATATGCAGTAAAAAAAATCGAAATAGACTTGGAAAATGTAAATTTATTGTTTCACAAATCCGCACTGACACTACTGGCTTTGGGCATTTCACATACGACTCACAAGATAAAAAGCACAAATCGACGTAACCACTTTAAAAGCACAACCTGAAATGAAATCTAATAAATTAATAATACAAGTATGCTCTGATGGCCGTCTGGGATTTACTGACAGGTTTTTACTGACCATAAAATAATAAAATTTATTTGGGGAAAACCAACGGCGCGGTGGCGGCGGCCTAAACATTGACCCTTATTCCGAAAAATGAATGAAAACGCCTGCCAAAGACCTACATTATTGTAAATTTCTTCAAATATGAACATATATGCTATTTTTAAAGCATTTATGCAAATATTTAGAAAAATGCATATAATATGCAAAATATGCAATATATGCGCTTTGCATATTTGGGTGTCCTTAGTTATCTCTATTATATCAAGCCCTTTATATTTGTATCTTACTCGTATCTCGGTAACCATGTTAGCATCATCAGGGGCGATAATTGACTGTTAATCATCGCTCCTTATGATGTACACATGCTTAAAGAAACACGAGTGTAAAAATAAACTGTTTTCATTCATTTTTCGGAATAAGGGTCAAGTTTAGGCCGCCGCCGCGCCGGTAGTTTTCCCCAAATAAATTTTATTATTTTATGGTCAGTAAAAACCAGTCAGTAAACCCCAGACGGCCATCAGAGCATACTTGTATTATTAATTTATTAGATTTCATTTTTGGTTGTGCTTTTAAAGTGGTTACGTCGATTTGTGCTTTTTATCTTTTGAGTCGTATTTTACTACAGTGAAATGCCCAAAGCCAGTAGTGTGTCAGTGTGGATTAAACCAAACAAAGAACTAAGAATAGATATGGGAAAAATCTACTATTCTGCATGTGTTAAAATTGTAAGTATAATTTTTGAATACCTATTGAATATACGGGGTATTTCGTTTTCGTTTAATATTTAAACATAACGAAATTTTTGTCAGGATTTTGCCGTCGATGCTATTTTCAATGTTATTTAAGTTATTTTTGTTCCATTTAACGAACAAAATCACGAAATAGAAATACATACGTAAACGTATCTATTTCTAGGTAATTTAATAAAAAAAGGTACAAAGCAGAATTTTAATTTTTGCCTGCCCTAAGCTAATGTTTTAAAGGGGGATTTTACCGATTCCATTGATTTAGATCCTGTGCTATTAAATAATTTTAAAAACGCCCCTATTACATCAGTCGATGTGGAAAGGAGTTTCTCAATTTACAAATTTTTATACAATGATAGGAGACAAAATTTTTTAATGGAGAATTTTGAGAAACATTTAGTAGTTTATTGTTTTTATAACTAACGGCGACCCTGTCTTTTGCAATATTTGCATATTTCCGCTTACTTACTTGCATCGCCCTGTATGTATCAAATTTAAATTGTATGTTTTATTATGCTGTTTACTACGTATATAAATTTTTATATGTACCTACAATTTATTATTATTATTATATGTTCATCTTTAAGTAAAGTAATAAAATACATTATTATTTATATTTATTTTTTACTTTGTATAATATTATATTTAGATTTAGTTCATTCGCCCTGTATGTTGAAAATTTAAAATGGGTTTTTTATTGTTACATTTGTATAGTACTCGTATCATGTAATGTGAAACAATAAATTTACATGTTTCAAGTCTATTTCGATTTTTTTTACTGCATATTTACAACATGTATGTGCATATTTTGAGAAAATTATTTGCATATTTATGCGCATATTTTAAAGTTTTTCACTTGCATATTTGGGTTTCCTTAATGATTACGAATCACTCATATAGATAAAATTTTTTTTTTCTGAGGTTCAAAGTTAAAAACCTACAAAACTTCATACCTTATTTCAATTGTTATTTAACTGCGATATAGAAGATATTAAAACCGTTCAAATGGAAGATGGACTTGCGCAATTAATGTTCCATACTGGGATTGTCTTTAAAATAAAACTTTTTGTTACGGAGGTATAAAATGATCAGTTACTTCACAAAACACACCTCAAATGAGTTTTCAATAAAAGAATTAAGAACCTAGATTACAAACATATCTAGTCAGATACTGACTCAACAGGCTAATCAGATCAACCCAAATAAGATAAAAATTTCCCTAAGTTCCAATATATATTGTTACGATTTTTCTTAGTCAATAATGTATAATAATTAAAATATCTCAGCTCATTAATAGCCAATAAATCAATCTAACTCAATTTAGGATCTAGTGGTAAAAGTTTAAACAAATATTTACTACCTAAATATTTGTTTAATTATAAACAAATAAAATAAAATGATTTTATCTCGGTACCTAACACTTAAAGCAGTAGCTATTAGCACCGGTTCAATTCACGTCTTTCAACGAAATGAACGTTCACTATTTTATCGGTCAAATAGATTTTTTTATACCAAATAAATTATCAGTCCTAATACACACATGATAATTTTTGCTCAATTTACACTTTATGAAGATAATTCCAGAATTTTACAAAATTTGTTGATCAGTATTTTTCAAGATAGGGTGGGGGACAAAACTTTTTGGTCATTTTTTTAAAATAATACTGTAACGTTTGAAAAAAATGTTGCCCCAAGCTTGGGCGTAATTTTGTAGCCTATGAAAAGGTGTTTAATTGCGCCCCACGTACACTGCGTCATTTTGTAAGATGTGAAAAAGTGTTCTCAGTTTGAGGCATCTTTTTTTGTACCCTGTGAGAAGTTGTTTGTCCCACGCTTGAGCGCAATTTTGTAACATTGGAACTTACCCGCTTTAATTTCTGATACTGAATTGAGTGAACCCTGATTTTAAAAGAACTAAAGAAATTAAACACACACTAGCTCAGTTTTCCTTGGTGGAGAGATATGGGTAAGAGATAATTTTCTTACGTCTTTTTGGAATTCATTTCTATTTTTTTAAAAGGCTTTAGCTGTACCAAATTTTTGGGCACCATCCATTTTAAAATAGAAAGGATCTAACTTCATCTAATAAAATGGAAAAATGCTGAAGGGTTTTATGGGTATTACAAAAAAGAATTAGTCTAGTACAACTTATCCTGAAAAGAAAAATAAGTATTCAGTGAGACACTAGCTTTAATCAACTAAAAGAAAATTTATTCATGTTTTTAAAATGAAAAGTTCTAACCTTTGCAGTTCTACCTAACAAATTCTAGCCTAACTAGTAGTTGTTACATTAAAATTTTAGACTATTATAACCCCCGAAGACGAGAAATCGTGCTTTACACTTCACTTTTTAGTCTGTTTTACATTGCAGTTAAGGCGCTACTCTCGAATAAGTCTATTGAAGGGAGTTTTGTTGACTGTTTTTTATTCCTGCTGTGATCGACTATGCCCGATTTCACACTTTTTCTTAACAAACACTTAGAAAGCCCACTACGGCTTTTAGTTACGACACTGGTGCTTTTACTTAGCGGCTCTGATGAAAATTAGCCTACTTCGGCTAGATGGAAAATAGCCTCTCGGCTAGACGGTACTGCCTGGCTGCGGCTAGATGGAAAACAGCCCGGCAGCGGCTTGATGGTACTGCCTGGTTGCGGCTAGATGGAAAACAACCTGGCTTCAAGCTCTGCTGAGCCTTAAATAATCGTGCGACTTTTGCCAGTAATATCACGACGCTCCAATCAAAACTGCCGATCAAACATTCCACCAATCGCGGCGTAGCGAGAGGTTCGGTCAGGAACCCGCACAACACCGTATATACCGAACGTCCTGGAACTTCTGTTTAATATACCGTTCGATACAAAAATGAAAATAAGTACAATTTGAAATGGAAAAATCAGTAACATTACATGGTCTTAAAATCTAGGAAAAAATGAATGTTACATTTACCCCCTTCCAAAAAGAAATAGACTACACTAGTCTATTAAACTTAGGCTACTTATGAAAAGGTACAAAGTGGTACACTATCACTTAATACTAAGGTCAGAACTTAAAACAAAATTACAAACTTCGGACCTTACTACTAGACTTAATTCAATTAAGCACTAATATTAAGTACAATGAAAACCAAATGAAAATGTTTGCATGATCACAAGAATCTTATAACTAGACTTAACTTAATTAAACACTAAGGTTAAGTACATCAAAAAGCAAATAAAAATCCTTGCATGAACATAAGAAATACCTGTCCAGAGTAACAATAGCGGTCTTCTTATATAAAAGAATCAGCTCTGTTATTGTTACCAAAACAAAAAAAAATATAACTTTGTCTAGACTCTTGTCTAAATCAAAAAAAATGAACTGAAATAAAATATGAACACCCCCCTTAAAATATTTTAAGGATTGTCTGAAAATTTTCTATTTCAGCAAAAGAAATTTATAAAAATTCTTAAATAAAGAAAAATAAAAAAATGATTCTAGTGCAAACACTTACACTAAAAAGAAAAAGTCTTGTCAGACCCTTTAGCACTAGGCTAAGAAAAACATCTGGATAAATATCCAGACAAACGCTCGGGAAAAATCGCCATCCATGCTCTAGCTCATCACTAAGAGAACATTCTAAATCTAGTATCACTACTAGTCGCACTCGGAAAATAATCGCACTCTATCGCGCAATGTCGACGTCCTAAGACATCTAGACATGCTAAAATCGCTAGGGAAAACTCTACATCGCGCAATGTCGACGTCCTGAGACATCCAGACATGCAAAAATCGCCAGGGGAAAACGCTCTGGTTGATCGCCAGAAAAACACGTCAGCTCATCGCCAACAAAACACTCTGGTATATCGCCAGAAAAAAACTCGGCTCCTCGCCAAGAAAACACTCTGGCATATCGCCAGAAAAAAGCCTCAGCTCCTCGGCAAGAAAACACTCTGTAAGTAGTCCTCGACTACACAAAGTCTGCGTTCTTAAAAGAACAACCTTGCCATTAACATAGTGAGCAGCTATAAAAGCTAACCATATCACTATAGGCACAGTGAATAGCTACAAAAGCTAAAATTCACTCTAAACACAGTGAATAGCTATAAAAGCTAAAATTCACCAAACTGAATGATCCTGCTTCAAAAAGCAATGTCCACAAAGAACAGAATGATTAGTCTGCGCACAACTAACATTCAAGGAAACATTCCCAACATAACTATATGAGACAGCAAGTCTCGAAATAGGACCTCCCTAAAGTCATAATCCTAAATATAGGAGTCCATAAGCAAAACGACTCAAAATCTCGCTTTTGAGCACATGCCCTCAGGCAACCAACATACACCGAAATATATACAGAAATATGTACAGAAATATATACAGGAGTTCAAATCCCAAACTCTTGGTTATGATAACTCCATACTGAGCTTGGTGAAAGCTCTTAGCAAAAGCTAATCAAATCTTCGGCACATCGCACCAAAGTGACAAATCTGCCTAGAAACATGAGCCGGAAAAAACGCCCTCCGTCATTCTTCAGGGTGGCTACACAGAGATATAAAATTTAACCAGCATTGCGCTTCTCCAAGTTGCATGAAGAACCCTCGTGTACTGGTCTCGCCCTAGAACAACAACGAAAAACATTCAATCCATCCCACATAACAGGAGACAAACACCTAACCACGATATACTGAATGGTGGAGACAATAAAATACGGAAATGGTGACCCTGGAGTCCACCAACAAAAGGGAGTAGATTATAGCATCCACTAAAACTAAAACGGTGTCTACCACACCACCATAAGTCAAAAAAAAATTAATAATTAGGGTGTTCCGAAACACACTACTGCCAACAGCCTGTCACCACTAATAGGCTAATTGGAGCTGAGGTCGACTACAGTAGCTAGGCTCTCCTTTGGTTCAAATAGAAATAACCATTGGGTAACAAAACCCCTTAAGGTCCCAAAGGTCAAACGTTCACCCCCCATAGACTACCCTTCCAATCAGTCTGTTCCTCAGGAAGACTAACTCCCTGCCAAACGTCGTAACGGCATCTGTTAGCACCCGGTGCATCACAGCCTGTAAAAACAGATAACTCATGGGATACAACCTAAAAGGTTTACAAGGTTGACTTAACCAAGCTTCTAACGAAATTTAAAAAAACGAAAATGAGCTTAAAAAGCTACATGAAGCAAAAATTTCTCAAATTTCCGGTGGCAACGCAACAAAACTTTTGAAGACGACAAGAGCTTTCCCAGCTTAATCAGAAACAAGAAGAAAACATCGTTGACAGCTAAAATATTCGATCATGGTGTTAGTCGTCTCCCTAGACAATAGCCTCTAGAAGAAACTGCTACAGGTATCAGGCATAACCGTTTTCTGTCAGCCCAAACTTCTAGATTACCTCTTGGAAATCTAAAAAATTCGGTTAGGAATCTTCCTTCACTGCGCTTAGCCTCTCTTGACAAGGTTCTCATCTCGGTATCAGATTTTGATCATTTCTTTGTGAAACGACTGTCTTACTCTGCTCTCATCCCCTGTAAATGATCAGCCTTTAGTTCTCCTGCAGAACTTCAATTTTCTATCAATCTGATAGTAAACCGAAAAACTCAACAGACGCCTATGAGTCTATGCAAAAAAATTTTTAAAAAATTAGTGACTCAAAGGTAACGTTTAAACGGCTCTGAAAAAAAAAATAGAAAATACCCTCAGTTTGTCAATTCAGAAGAAGATCTAAATCAAAATAATCCAAGTCTTAGACTTACTGGATAAACCAAAATCAATTTACTCTTAATTGCACCCAAAATATACCATTAAGGTAATAAAAATACACCCACTCGGGTAACGAACTTTGAAATTGCTCTTAAAAATTTTGACTCTACATCACACTACACGAGCTACATCTTGCGCTTGTCCTAACTCAAGATCACCTTGGATTGCCTCTTATCAAAATTTCGCTTCCAAGTGTCAAGAACTGGATATTATTTGGGGTCATAAGCAAATCAAATCCCGCGACCACCGACATACCAGTCTTATGATATATCCTGAGTGTGACTCTTTCGCAAGCTCGCAACAGCTGAGTCGATGCTAAACATCAACTACAATCAACCTAAGTTTGGGATATGGCCAATACCCAAAACCTTAGCTTTAAACAATAAAAGTAAGCTATTCTCTGCTCAATTTTTATAACAGTCAAAAAGACGAGGTCGTCACCTCTACAGAGCAACATCAAAAAAAAAATAAGGTAAAGCAATTAAGATAATGTAAATATAACCTATTCTTCTTCTGACAAACTTTCATTAGGGTTAGGTTCATTGAATGGTTTTAAGTCTTTAATATGCCATCGTCCTATTTTAGTCCCATCTAAATTAACTAAAACATAGACTAAATCTGAAATCTTTTCTCTAATCACGCAATGCACATATTTAGGTACCAACTTAGATGTGAATTTATCTGCTGCACTGGAAAGAATTTTATTTTTTCGCCAAACGTGATCACCTATATTAAAGGCAAAATCCCTTTTTCTAAGGTTGTAAGACTTACTGTTCCGTTCATAAGCCTTATGTATCCTACTACGCACGTCGGTGAAAATATCTTTTAAACCCTTTAAATTTTCGGCGTACGCACCCCTGTTACCCGGAATTATTTCGCTGTCAACATTGACATCCAAATCTAAATTTTTATAATACGATCCAGATAGAGGTATATGTCTGCCGTAAACTAAGAAAGACGGTGTGAACCCTGTTACTTCATGTCTTGCGGTATTTATTGCTTGTTGGATCTTGGAAATATTGCCATCCCAAGTGTCATGTGAATCCACGTAACTTCTTAAAGCGGTCCCGACTGTTCGGTTATTACGTTCCACAAAATTACATTGGGGAGAGTACACGGGATTAAAACGGATGTTAAAACCATAAGTTTCACTTAAGCTCTTAAAACTCTTAGAGGTAAACTGAGTACCGTTATCGCATATTAAGAGCGATGGAACTCCGTGGATTAGAAAAATATCGTTTTCTAAAATTTTCAAAAAGCATTCGGCTTTAGAGCTTTTCAAAGGAAATAACACGGTATACTTTGTTAACCAGCAAGAAATTACGAAAAGTCATCTATTTCCTTGTTTTGAACGTGGAAATGGACCTACTAGATCAGCTGCTATGACTTGAAAAGGGTAATTAACCGTTTTCTCTTTTCCCATCAGTCCCATAGGTAGTGCATTTGGAGATTTCTGCGCTCCACATACTTCACAAGTCCTCACAAACTTTAAGATATCAAAACGCATTTTGGCCAAATTAAATTAAATGTATGTTGTCTCAGCCTAATCGCCCAACGCGCTAGTTTGCCACTAGGGTTTTTAATAGAATTAAGCCACAATAAACTATAATGATCTGTTATGACCGTGAAAGGAACACCTTCTATGTAAGGTCGAAACTTTTCGATGTTAAAGAGTACTGCTAAACATTCTTTTTCAACAACCGAATAGTTACGTTCAGCCTTTGATAAAGTTCTACTGGCATACGCTATCACTCTTTCCTCACCATTGATTTTCTGTGTTAGGACGCCCCCTAAACCGGTATTAGAAGCATCACTAGAAATATAAAACTGTTGGAAAAAGTCTGGTTGGGATAAAATGGGAGCTGAAACCAATAGCTCTTTAATCTTTATAAAAGATTCTTCGGCTGCCTTTGTTCACTCTATCGATTGTCCTTTTTTTTCGTCCTTTCAAAAGATCATTAATAGGCGACAACAAGGTAGAAAAATTCTCGATAAAACGTCTGTACCATGAACACATTCCTACGAAGCGCTTAACTTCCGTAGTATTAGTAGGTCTCGCATAATTAACCATGCTTGCTACTTTATCCGGATCGGTACGCAAAGAATTTGAGCCTACAATATAGCCTAAAAACTTTAGAGAAGTTTTGAAAAAATCACATTTGCTCAAATTTATCGTCAGTCCGGCCTCTTTCAATTTATCTTTTACTTCCTTAAGTAAGCGAATATGCGATTCGAAGTCTTCCGATGTTACTAAAATATCATCGAGATAGGTGAAAATATGTGGCTCATATTTCGGACCAAATATAGCGTCCACTAAACGTTGCTGAGTTTGAGCAGCGTTCTTTAGACCAAACGGCATAGTGACGAACTGAAATAGACCTCGGCCTACTACTGCAAAAGCGGTCTTTTCCTTAGAGGATTTGTCTAAAGGAATTTGCCAGAAAGCCTTTCTAAGGTCTATCGAGGATACATATTTAGCATTCCTGAGTGATGTCAAAATTCTGTCAATGTTCGGTAAGGGATAGTTATCAAATTTGCTGACCTCGTTGAGCTTTCTACCGTCAAAGCATAGACGATATCACTCCGAGTTTCAACATTTCGTCTAACTCCTTACAAAATTCTTTTGACATGTTCGGAGACATGGCGATGGGCCTTGTCTTTACAGGATTGGCATCAGCCGTATCTATAGACATGGTGATTTTATTCGTTCGGCCTAACCTATCTTTACTACTTATTTCATTGAAAGAGCTTTTACTTTTTCTGCCTTTAAGCGTTCCGTCCGCGAGAGATCATCTAGGGTACATAGACGCGAGAAAAGGTTTTCTAAAGGACTTTCTGAATAACAATCTTTAAAACTTGTTTGAGAATTGACTTCTAGGGACTGTGGATACCACGAATTATTTTTAAAATTTACTAGAATTCCGAATTTTTGTGCAAAATCACATCCTAAAACCAAAGTATGTGATAGAGAAGGTACTACTAAAGCAGAAATTACTAAACAATGACCATTGCAGACTAGCGGCAACTCAACCGTACCTAAAACTTTTAGACGGCTGCCATCTGCAGTGGTAACACTTCTATTTTTGACGTGGCATATTTTTATACTTAAACGACTTAAAGTTTTTATACCATTCTGACCTAAAACGGAGGCATTTGCACCAGAGTCAAGTAAAGCCGAGAAATGGGCACCTAATAGATTTATCTCGATATGCGGTCTGTTACCTAAATATTTATGCACGAATAGAGGAGACATGTGACCATTTGGAGAAGCAGGAGTTTTAAATTGAGAAGGAGAATTTATTAGACTTAAAAAAATCAGAAACTTTTTGTAACCATTTAGTCCAATCTGATTTATTGGAATATGTCTTTACTTAAGATCCTCGTTAGAATCCTTCTTTTATCCGCGACCGGACATTCTGAGAAAGTACGACGGATTTTCAGTTCATAGTCTAACTCATATTCCAGTAGGTGATTGACTTTAAAATCGAAGGCTTCCATGATAAATGTATAAAATTTGAAAGAATTGTTTAAAAAATCGTAAAAATATTTCTCCTGTGCTCCCAATAGTCTAAATAAAAAATATGTAAAGGCACCTAAAATATGTAAACTTCTTTACTAAACATTAAAAAAAATCTTCGACAATTTCAAAAAAAATTTTAAGTATTGCCTTGTATTAAAATCCTTTTACCAAATATGTTAAGAATTTCCAACAAAAAATCTCCAAATATCGTTTCGTATCAGCAAAGTATTTATAATATTCATGCAAAACATCGGTGAGAAAAAACAGTTTTTTCTTCGGCTATCCGCAAAATAAACAGTGCAAAATTAAAGTCGACCAACACATCTGCTAATCTGGACTATAAAGCTAGCTTTTAAGAAAAAAAGCAGGGATCTCTTATCTTAGAGTCAACAACAAAATTCAAATATCTATATCAGATAAATTGAAATAAAAAATTCTACAAATTTCCTGCTTTTGTCTTACTGCTATAGTGTAGTTTCGTTTAATAAATATTATGAAATAAAAATATCTGCAAAGTTAGAGCTTTTATTTTGTTCGAAAGCTAGTACACTGAACCCTTTTTTAAAAAATAAAATTCCAAAAGCCCCGCGTTGACAGCGCTATTTTGTAACGTTTGAAAAAAATGTTGCCCCAAGCTTGGGCGTAATTTTGTAGCCTATGAAAAGGTGTTTAATTGCGCCCCACGTACACTGCGTCATTTTGTAAGATGTGAAAAAGTGTTCTCAGTTTGAGGCATCTTTTTTTGTACCCTGTGAGAAGTTGTTTGTCCCACGCTTGAGCGCAATTTTGTAACATTGGAACTTACCCGCTTTAATTTCTGATACTGAATTGAGTGAACCCTGATTTTAAAAGAACTAAAGAAATTAAACACACACTAGCTCAGTTTTCCTTGGTGGAGAGATATGGGTAAGAGATAATTTTCTTACGTCTTTTTGGAATTCATTTCTATTTTTTTAAAAGGCTTTAGCTGTACCAAATTTTTGGGCACCATCCATTTTAAAATAGAAAGGATCTAACTTCAGCTAATAAAATGGAAAAATGCTGAAGGGTTTTATGGGTATTACAAAAAAGAATTAGTCTAGTACAACTTATCCTGAAAAGAAAAATAAGTATTCAGTGAGACACTAGCTTTAATCAACTAAAAGAAAATTTATTCATGTTTTTAAAATGAAAAGTTCTAACCTTTGCAGTTCTACCTAACAAATTCTAGCCTAACTAGTAGTTGTTACATTAAAATTTTAGACTATTATAACCCCCGAAGACGAGAAATCGTGCTTTACACTTCACTTTTTTAGTCTGTTTTACATTGCAGTTAAGGCGCTACTCTCGAATAAGTCTATTGAAGGGAGTTTTGTTGACTTACTGTTTTTTATTCCTGCTGTGATCGACTACGCCCGATTTCACACTTTTTCTTAACAAACACTTAGAAAGCCCACTACGGCTTTTAGTTACGACACTGGTGCTTTTACTTAGCGGCTCTGATGAAAATTAGCCTACTTCGGCTAGATGGAAAATAGCCTCTCGGCTAGACGGTACTGCCTGGCTGCGGCTAGATGGAAAACAGCCCGGCAGCGGCTTGATGGTACTGCCTGGTTGCGGCTAGATGAAAACAACCTGGCTTCAAGCTCTGCTGAGCCTTAAATAATCGTGCGACTTTTGCCAGTAATATCACGACGCTCCAATCAAAACTGCCGATCAAACATTCCACCAATCGCGGCGTATCGAGAGGTTCGGTCAGGAACCCGCACAACAACACCGTATATACCGAACGTCCTGGAACTTCTGTTTAATATACCGTTCGATACAAAAATGAAAATAAGTACAATTTGAAATGGAAAAATCAGTAACATTACATGGTCTTAAAATCTAGGAAAAAATGAAATGTTACAATACAAAGAAAAAGTGTCCACAACTATTACATCATATATATTTGTAAACTCGTGTTTTCACAAGCTTTCATTTGACACACTGGATGACCTGGTAAATTTCTTTTTTTTCACTTCCGATTTCACCACTTAAGTCAAAATTTATCATCTAAAACTACACGGCTCTAATGGGCCATCAATTCCTATATTTGTGCAAAATTTCAATTTTCTATGTCAAATACTTCTAGAGAAAATCGGATGTGACAGACGGACAGACAATGATCCCATAAGTGTTCCGTTCGGAACACTAAAAAGTATTTGTAGAAGATAATAATAATGGTATGTATCTGTTATTTTCCGATGATACACATTTATACCTTAATAGTCAAGTGGGAATATTCGAAATAAACAATTCTGGCAGCCTGGAATAATTAATATAAAATACATATCTGACAAGAAATCGTGGCGATCACGGAAAATACGTGCCAAGCATGCTAATTATTTCTCCTTTCGCTTAAAGTACACTATTATATCTATTCAGTCCCTAAATTCTATCTTCATTAAGTACATTTCTTAAATTCTCTACTTATAAAGAAAACCGTTCAGCAAAATAGCGTCATTTAGATACACAATAAGGAAAAGTTTATCTTGGTTGAGCACTAGGATAATGTCCCCAATTTTTGTATAATCCAGAAACAAATTGATAAACTGACAATTTCTTTTATTACGGCATTATTGTTTATCTTTGTCCGTTGTTTTTGATTTTATTATTACTTTTTTATTCCTATATTTTTTAGTTTGACCTACTCTGACTATGTAACGGTTCTTATAATAATAATACATATATTCCCGTCAGAATACGTTCGTCTTGTCAGATAAATTAAATAAAATAAAGTGGAATAAAAACAAAGTAAAAATGAACAACAGTATAGTGTATACGTGCACAGAAATACATACATAAATACATATTGTAACATTCATTTTTTCCTAGATATTAAGATCATGTTACGACACTATTTTCTTCTTCCTATAATTTATATTTTATTACATTTTTATATTTATTGTAGTGATTTCAACTTTTGAGCAGTGTAGCTTAAAACAGTGTTTTAAATTTTTGAGCAGTTTAATTTAAACCGGCAGTGTGTAACGCGTGTTGCCGACTTGACTTATTTGGTTCGCATTGAATGCGTCGAGATTTGCAGGCCGGCTTTGTTTCGCCAGTAGGCCGTAGTGGCTTTCTTCTCCAGCACGCCAGAATATTTTTTTTTCTCAGTGATGTAGTAGTGCAGAAACGGTTTCCACTTCTCAAGTTTAAGGCCTTTTTCCTTTCTTGAAAAATCCTGTTCATCCTCAGGCATTTCTGATTAAAAAATGTTTAGCAACCCAAATGAAACTAGGATGGTAGTGGCTGAGACAATATTTTTATGAGAATCTGACCAGGAGAGGCCAAGTAATTTATGGAAAACACACGAGGAGAAACCAAGCCCGTAAGTCATAAGCACACCAGTCTAAAAATCTCACTTCCTGTCTACAAATGCGTTTCCAATGACTCAAACACGTGTAACTCGCGGAGTTAATTTCACAAACTTTTAATGTCGTGTTTTATCAAGCCTTTTATTAAAAACTTAGTAATCCTGAGTTAAAGACTCTATGTAATAGTGTACACTCTTCTAGCTTAAGGGGTTTTTTATTTAGTAGAAGTAATTTTTAAGAGTGTAATAAAGTTAGGAATTTTTATTAAAAATAAAGGAAGTTGGGGCTATATAAAATAGCCGCCAAAAAGAGACGTTACAATATAAAATAATGTTCAAGAGTTAAAGTTAAATTAAACCAACACACGTAAGCAATTCACTCAGACTAGTGCAGGTGTTCCAGGCGTGGCAAATAATAATTTAAAAGTAAAAAGAATAGATACGTAAATAAAAATTTCTCAATAATTTCACAACTAAGACACACTTTCTCCAACATCAGCTCTTGTAAAAATCACTTACCGAGTAAATGGCACTGTCCAGTAAAAGAAACTTGACCCCGGAAACAAATCTCGTGCCACGCGTAGCTCGCAGTCCTGCAGGCCATCCATTGTAGAGGCTGATGCAACTGTAGAGGGGAGAGTTTTCAAAGAAAGTTGATTTATGACAGAGTATAACCAGTAAACTGTTACCCCTTGTGTTATACGTATTTGTAGATCCCAGCACCTCAAAAAAGTGTTTATTTTTCTTTGACAAGGCTAAACAGTACAGACATGGAAAGATTCGGATTAGGTTATTTATAATTATATCTCTACAGCTTTCACGAAAGTCGAGATTAAAAATTAGACGAATTATTTTTTCTGCCTCACAAAAACACAATTACATTTTTCACCAGCAAGACCCCAAGACACATTGTGACACAGATGGCTGAAAGCCAAAGCAAAATACACAGTCAAGAGTCCCTCACTATTAAGAGAGCTCAAAATTGCAAAGTACGCTGAATTTAATTTTGAACATATATGGTCTATATGATCCCTAAAAGAAAGCTGAGCACCCACAAAAGTGCCCAAGAACTTTCCACCTTTTCACAAAATTTACCCCAAGAGAATCGTCAAATCCGGCCGATGAATATATTCATATTCAATTCAATATTTAATATTAGTCCATTTTTTCTACACCACACCTCCATAACCTCAGCTGCACTTTTGTTCGACTGTAGTGCCATTTACTCATTAATATATCTACAAATAAACCAATATTCTTCTTTCTAACACCTTCACTATCAACGCCGGTATGCCCCAAGGCTCCATACTGTCTCCTACTCTCTTTCTCATTTACATTAACGATCTGCTGGAAAAGATCGGGAATCCAATCTGCAGCTTTGCAGATGACAGTACGCTTGTCTCTTCATTCAATTTGAACGCCGGACATCGGCTACTCAGGCGAATATCCGCAGACAGCAGGAGGTCGTTCAACTTAACGAAGACTTGAAAGAAATTCTATCTTGGGGTAACAGTAACCAAGTGGAATTTAACGCTACCAAATCCCAGGCGGCAGTTTTTTCTAAAAAAGTTAACGTCGCTGAACCCGACATGGTTATGTCGGGGTACTCCATTCCCCTAGCATCATCGCTCAATTTGTTAGGCGTTAATTTGGGAGCAAATATGTTTCGGCATGAATGTGTGGCAGGCATAGCAAGGAGAGCTTCTCAAAAGCTGGAAATATTTATTTAGAACTAGAAAGCTTTTACCCTCCACAACAACGGTTGACTCTGTACAAAAGTTGGGAATATTATTTTGAATCAGAAAGCTTTACACTCCACAACAACTGTTAATTCTTTACAAAGCTCAAATTCGACCAACTATGGAATACTGCTCCCATGTTTGGGGCTCCGTTCCCCAACATACACTGCATTTGTTGGATTCTGTTCAGAGAAGAGCTGTTTGTCTGATTGGAGACCGGGAACTGACAGGCGGCATTGATTCGCTGGAACATCGAAGAACGGTTGGCGACTTGAGTCTGTTCTACAAGTGTTCGAAGGATGTAGTCTGCTTAATTCCTCCCAAAGCGGTGCATGTTAGAAATTCACGTTGCGCTAATACTTCACATCCGTATGAAGTTCAGCTTGTTACTCCACGTACAACGCTTTTCAAGCAGTCTTTTATATGGAGGACATCATTCTTCGGAATAATTTGCCCAGGGCTGTGTTTCTCACCGAGTACAATTTACAGTGATTCAAGAACAACGTGAACCGCACACATCTCGCTCCTGGAGTCCTTTAGGGACTTCTCTTCAGCACGTGTGCTAGACCCATAAAAAAACATATTAGAAAATAAAACATTAATAAACATTTCTGATAAATGTATTCCGATGTAGTGAAATATGTTGCGGAAAGAAAGTATGATTAAAAGTTTTTCTAAACTTATTTAACAGACAAATTTAAATAAAATGGCCTCTGAAATTAAATTTGTTAAATTACATTACCATTAAATATTTTTAAAAAGTAATTTTCAACGCACGAATTTTCTTTAATATTAGGTACTTTATTTTTTCAAAGAAAAATAAAAGAGTTTTATATAATATAAATTTCGACGCAGGCGTCTCCGTTTTTTAATCGATCCAAAACGTTGGCGCTTCCGTAAAGTTTCAGTCGCTTTCCACAGTTTCTAGGTAACCAGCTTAGCTTTTTTTACAGTTTTTCAGTTTGCGAAAGACGAAAAATGGTAAATATTTTTTCTTACTAACCACTATTATAAATGTTATTTTTGTAAATTCTATTGTAAAAATTATATAAGAAAATGGAAGCCATTTGCCAAATAGGTAATCGTTCAAAATGTTTTATCTTGTTTGTTAATTTGATTTGAGAAGTATTTTAATTAAAAACTGTATTAGTAAAAACTTTAAAAATAACGCAACGCTGGAAGTTATAAAAAATATGTTTTAGCTTTACTATGTGTAATTAAGTTATATTGAAACTAAAATTTTCGGAATAGTGTGTTAGGTTAACACAGCTTTTGCGTTTCTTTCTTTTAATTTTGGAAAGACGGGTAAATATTTGGGATTCTTCAAATGTTAGATTTATTTGTTAGTTAGTATTACAGCACAAATTCTTACAAGAATTGAATTAAAGATTAAATAAGTCGTCACTACGAAAATAATAGAAGAAAAAACAAAAAAAAAAATGTTTTGTTTTAATAAGAGCTTAATGCCAATAGTCTATTTTCTGTTGATAATAACAATTCATTTACTCATCTAGAACTTCTGGAGTATTGGGAAGTAACATTATAAATGTTAATATTTAAAAGTAGGTAAAACAATTTTGCAATATTTCTTATTTTGCTATTTCGGTACTAAAGCCATTTTCAAATAAATATGTGGAATTTATAAGAATAAATGCTATAATTTTCCAACATAATGAAATTTTATAATCTACATGAAAAAATTGGATTTGTTTTTGACTTAAGAAAGAAAAAAGAATTTTTACTTTTTTAAAGATATCATGCTGTTTATAGTATGGGTTGGCAGTTTTTTTTTAAGGTTCTGTGTTAAGAGGAAAATTTATTATTGTTATAATAATTATTATTTCTACAAAAAATTAAAGGAATTTAATCAAAATATGTTTAATTTTATAAAAGTAAACTTAAAGTATTAAATACAAGTTTTTTCTTACTTACTTTTTGGCGTTCGTTAATTTGTTGAATTTTTTACACTACGGTTGTCTTCATCTCTTTACTGACACTGAATAAACAAGCATATATTTGTGAAGGTTTTTATTTTAGAAATTTTCACTCACAGTTTTTGTTTGTCCATCGTTCTTAAAGAAAAAATTCTACGCCGGAAATTTTTTTAAGAGAATATTATACCATAGCAAGAACGTGTCTCAATAAATTTTAATTAACGATATTGTTATAATTATCCTGTGTTTGGTTTTTAACTTTTTAAATTTGAAATATGATAACTATTTTCTGAGTATAAAAACGTCTTTAATAGTTTACAAAATTTCGTTGCTTGCAGACATAATTCTGGCAGTTGTTTATTGTGACTGGTAACTAAATGTTTGTAAAATTTTTTTATTGCATTGTGGTTGATTAAAAAAGTTACTTTTGAAATTTTATCAAATGTAAATATAAATATATATATATATATATATATATATATATATATATATATATATATATATATATATATAGAGGTTTTCACAGATAGTGGAAAGTAATACATTACAATTCCGGGTTTCAATTCGTTCGTCCAACAGTGAATTTGCACGACGTTCCGCCAAAATCTCATTTGGCATTTTCAAGTGCTCCCGATGCTGCTGCTACTCGATACCATGATCTTGCTGCTGCTGCCGCTCGAAGCTAACTCTACAGTTTACTCTAACAGTTAGCTTCGAGCGGCAAGATCACAGTATCGAGTAGCAGCAGCGTGAGGTCTTGAAAATGACAAATGAGATTTTGATGAAACGTCGTGCAAAGTCATTGTTGGACGAACGGATTGAAACCCGGAATTATCATGTATTATATATATATATATATATATATATATATATATATATATATAATATATATATATATATATAATTTGTGTTAAACAAGATTATAACAAAAAATTTTTAGCAAGTTACCCGTTGTTTAGCTACAGAATTTTTATTTTATTCCCTATACAAAGCTTTAAAATATTAAGACTGACCAAAAAGTTCTTGGACCGAATGTTCAACGTCATTCACTATTTCTCTGAATTTTTGTATCGCGAAATATTGATATCAACATCAAGACGACTGATTTGAATAAAGTTTTTACGCGATTAATAAACTTGATTACACTGTAATAAAAACTGACCTTATATGAATGGAGTATATTAACTACTGTGTAGCCACTCTGTAATTGTTTTCTTAGTGTCATACTTTGCATATAAGTAACTATTAATAAATCAATAAACATAAAATTAGTGGCTATTAATTTCATGGTATTAATTAAATTTTTATTAGCAATATACGATATCCCCACCGATATCCACAGGGTATGAAAAAAGGGTAAAATCCCTCCTCAGGCGGGGAGGTGAACGATAAAAAAAAACGCATAAAAGCCGTTAAGACTAAACTAAGAACTACATTTAAATAAACAGAAAAACTCTCTCTCTCAAAAAAAAGTTAAATTTAATTTACTGCCTTTTTATTATTTCAACTTTTATTGCCTTTTCGGTATACGAGTATTTTTTAAATATTTTCAAAAATTGAAATACATTATTACATTTAGTATAACAAAGTAACGTGTAATCTGTTTATGAGTCTGCTCTATCACATCTAATTTCGGGGCTTTTCGCGAAGAAGGTTTTTTTTTTGAGGTTGCTTTATACAATTACATTCTAGTTTTAAACTAAGGTGATACTCTGGATATTGTATGCAAAATTACAGGAAAATATTCACTGATAAAAAACAAATCTTTAATTTTATAGAGCTAATTTCCAAAATTACTTATTCCTAATTTTCACGGTTTTTTTTATGGGTCTAGCACACATGCTACAGAGAAGTCACTAAAGCGCTCTAGGAGCGACATGTGTGCGGGAAAAAAGCGATTTACGTTGCTCTTGAATCGCTGTGAATTGTATTTCGGTGGGAAACACAGCCCTGGGCAAGTTATTCCAAAGGGATGATGTTCTACATATAAAAGAAACTGCTTGAAAAGCGTTGTACGCGGACTAACAAGCTGAACCTCATACGGATGTGAAGTATTACCGCGACGTGTATTTCTAACATGCACCGCTCTGGGAGGAATTAAGCTGGCTACATCCTTCGAACAATTTCTATGAAAATACTTGTAAAACAGACTCAAGTCGCAACCGTTCTTCGATGTTCCAGCGAATCAAGGCCGCCGGTCAGTTCTGGATCAGGCGAATAGCTCTTTCTCTGAACAGAATCCAACAGTATTCCATATTTGGTCAAATTTGAGCTTTGTAAAGAATTAGTGTAAAGCTTTCTGGTTCGGAATAATATTCCCAACTTTTGAGAGGCTCTCCTTGCTATCCCTGTAACATGTTCATGCCAGGACATATTTGCTCACAAAATAACACCCAACAAATTGAGTGACGATGCTAGGGGATTGGAGTGCCTAGACATAACTATGTTGGGTTCATCAACGTTAACTTTTTTAGAAAAAACTGCCGCCTGGGTTTTTGTAGCGTTAAATTCCACTTGGATACTGTCACCTCAAGATAGAATTTCTTCCAGGTCTTTGTTAAGTTGAACGACCTCCTGCTGTCTACGAATATTCGCCTTCAAAGTGAATGAAGAGATAAGCGTACTGTCATCTGAAAAGCTGTAGATTGGATTCCAGGTCTTTTCCAGCAGATCGTTAATG
The DNA here is from genome assembly GCA_019049505.1 of Pachyrhynchus sulphureomaculatus. Lineage (NCBI taxonomy): Eukaryota > Metazoa > Arthropoda > Insecta > Coleoptera > Curculionidae > Pachyrhynchus > Pachyrhynchus sulphureomaculatus. The sequence goes on from CM032449.1 coordinate 48,564,140, forward strand.
TAAATGAGAAAGGGAGTAGGAGAGAGTATGGAGCCTTGGGGCACACCGGCGTTGATAGTGAAGATGTTAGAAAGAAATCCGTCGACCGTCACTTGTAAAGAATGCTGTCTGAAGAAACATGAGAGCCAC
>CM032449.1:48569268-48570688 GCA_019049505.1 Pachyrhynchus sulphureomaculatus
TCTTTAGAACAGAAAAGTTCTTTCTTGGACGTTTCCTGGATCTCTTAATCAATTTTTGAATCTATTTATCGATAATTATCGAACTGTCGGTAACTACTGATAATTCATAATAGTCAAAATCATTCATGTAATTATTTTCAAATTTATACCACCTTCCAAGGCTATGTCTATAAAATTATTACAGATGAAATTACACAGATATGGGGAATATACTACACTTTATAATGAAATCCATATATTTATGTAAAATGCCGGCATTCACAGGAATGAAATTGACGGCTTAAATTGCAACGCAGCAATGTTTTTTTACTATCCGTTCAACTATATTTCCAAATCGCCAAATTGTCTAGTAATCTAACTCTCTTAAATTTTGCCCATCATACTGGTTCATTGATGAAAGGATTACTTGTGTGATGGTCTAATATAAGAGGGTGAATTGAAACAAGGTAAATAACATATTCTTGTAAAAAAAAAATTCTCAGCGTCATCTCCATTGAGCTCAATATATTTGGTCCAAAGAGATTCCAATGTTTATATTTCCTCCGAAAAAAAAAATGTTTGGAACTATGAAAATACTCGTTTAAAGTACATATAATTACTTAACAAGATTCTCCACTATTTTGTAGAAATTTGCTACACTTATCAATTTACCCTCGTATAAGCTACAATCTAATGATAAAAGCATTTTTTACGAATTGAAGCACAGTACTAAAAAAATCCTAACCCAATTCCGTGAATATTATTTAAATGAAAAATTAAATCCTACTTATATGTTAGACTTAAATAAGTACCAAAACTAAATATTTTTTAAAATATATTAAATATAAAATAAACTAAAATATGTAAATGTATTATCATCTTTAGTAGATGAAGTTCTCCCTCCTCCTTCTAAATCCGTCACTGTTTGCAGATAATACTTTTAAATAATTTAATTTAATATTTCTAAAAAGTGTTTTAGTTCTTTCCTTGTATATTAAATAAATCTAATTCTTTTCATCGTTTAAATTCAGCTAATCGTATGTATATAAATTTTATTATTTATTAATGCACCGAATTTATTCTTATTAATATTCATTAACTTATCGCGGAATTAGTCACTAAAGAATGAAAAGCCTAAATTTATCTACTAATTATTTTTGCGGGTACAATGTAAATACTTACCTACATCATATCAATAGTGTGTGGTCAAGTTAATTATATTAATAATAAATCTCAATTCCAATAAGGATTTGTTTGTTACCATGTAGCAAACAGTTAATGTAAAAATTAATGATATTATAATTAATGCACTCTTAGATTATCTATAATATATTTAAAATGCAACGTCTCTCTGTCTGTCTGTCTGTCTGTCTGTCTGTCCCGTTAGTGCGCTTATCACTGGAGAACTGCTTATCCGATATTACGTACTTTTTTTTTTAAA
>CM032449.1:48570788-48648383 GCA_019049505.1 Pachyrhynchus sulphureomaculatus
AGCCACAAACAGAACCTTTCAGACATACCATAAGAGCGCGACTTAGCCAACAGTCCATCGTGCCAAACACGTCGAATGCCTTGGATATGTCAAGAGCAACCGCTCGAGATTCTCCAAAGTGTTCAATTGCGTTGTTTCAAACATGTGTTTACATAAGTCAGAAGATCTCCTGTTGATCTATGTTTACGAAAACCATATTGGTGATCGCTAATAATATTGAATCGTTCAAGATATTTTAGAAGATGCTCATTGATAACCTTTTCCATGACTTTCGATATTATTGAAAGCAGTGCAACTGGTCGGTAGTTTATTTGGCAAGGTCTTCTTACCTTTTTTAGGTATCGGCTGAACCGTGGCACATTTCCAGCAGGACGGAAATATTCCCTTTCTGTAGGATAGGTTAAAAAGTCTACAGAAAACTGGTGTTAGTTCCCTTGCACAGTTTTTGAGAACTATGGCAGGTATTCCGTCCATAAGTAAATAATAAGTTTTTTTATTTTAAATATTATGAATTTCCATCAAGTAACGATTACTTTAATCTAACGAATTGTATGTGTTTACTAGTCATATTCATATGATTTAATTCGCTGTGACTTTTATCGCTTTACAACGCTTTATTAAAACTGATTGCGAGTATCACACAACAAAAATTGATTTTGGGTTTTTTTCTACTAAAAGTTCTTTTTCCTTTTGGACAAAGGCATCTACTAGCCAATTCACTCTAACATTTATAAATATTGTTAAGACACGTCCTGTATAATTTTTTTTTTTACCATTTTTGTCTCAAAAGAAATTGTTTTGAAACAACTCACACTATGGCGTCTAGACGCTATCTATCTTTGAGGCTGGACTGAGTATAATTTAATTGTAGGTTCTTTTAAAATAGTTTCATGAAAACTATTTTATAGCATATATTTGGTTGAAAGATTTATTTAATTGAGCCCTGGAATGTGCTGAAATAAAAGTTTTAACCTAGGGAATATCTTTTGGCGTATCTACGTACAGGTTATCTAAAACATTCAGAATATTAGAAATATCTCAAGACAAATTTATTTTTACCAAAAAAACTTTCAAGTAGCACAGATTAATAGAAGAAATCTTTAAGTAACTAAATTTTATTTTTTTCAAAATATGACCTCCGTAGTTCTATCTTCCTTTCAATTGAAAGAATTTTTTGAAATAAAATTTTGGCGAGGTGTGTGTATGAGTCCCACTTTAGAGAGAGTTTTTTCTTAATTTAAGTATAATTTCCGTCTTATATAGCGAGCGACTAAAGCGAACGACACGACTAAAAAGGCAAAGTCAAAATAAAACCTTTAAATGTGTTTTTTTTTCTATGTCACTTCACCCCACTCTACTCATAGTAAACTCGAGACGCACAGTTAGAACAACAAAATCAAGTACAACGTTTTGATGGTTTGCTTTGACTTTGTTTTCTTTATTTTGTTGTCGGGATAAGTTCATTATAATATAAGATTTTTATTTAATGTTTGGATTGTATGTGTGACTGTGTGACAATCAAAATGGCAGCTCAGGACATTTTTTATATTGACAGGCCCTGTTATCCAATTTAGTTCACTACATTGCTAAAACTGAAAAAATAAAAAAAAAACAGACCTCTCTTAGAAAAAGCATATTGGGACAAAAAAATGGTTTATCAATTAAAAAAGAAACGAGCAAGTGCAAGTGGGACTTGCGCAATTAGTGTTCCGTAAGGTGATTGCTTTTAAAATAAAAATGTTTGTTACGGAAGTGTAAAATGACTTCACAAATCACACCCAAAATGAGTTTTGCACAAAGCTTGTTTCTGATCTTTGTTGAAAACTGATGACCTTGAAATTTTTGTTTCTTTTAAATACCAGATAAGTTATCAGAGCTAACGCACTCGGGATAATTTTCGTTCAATTTACACCTTATGGAGAACATTCTAGAATTTTTTAAAAATTTTTTGATCAGTACTTTACGAGATGAGAGGAGTACAGCGATTTTTTTTGGCAATTTTTTAAAAATAATGCAATGAAAAGTGTGAACGAGTATTACATCATATATATTTTTGAACTTCACAAGCTTTCATTTGACACCCTACTCGATGACCTGGTAAACTTTTTTTCGCTTTCAATTTGGCCCCACAAAACTAACCCCTTAAGGCAAAATTTAACACGGCTCTGATTGGCTATCAGTCCCTATATTTCTGCCAAATTTCAACTTCCTATGTAAAATAGTTTTCGGAGAAAATCGGGTATGATAGACGGACAGATAGGCAGTCAGACAGACACCGAAGTGATTCCATAAGTATTCCGTACGGAACATCAAAAATATTTTAGGATTTTTAACTAGCACATCAAAATTTCTTTGAGTTCTACAATAATTTTGTATGTTAAAAATAAGAAAAACACATTTTTGTACATATTTATGAAAATATATTTTTTTTGCTCTCTATTGTAGCCTTAATACGACTCTGCTAACTAAATGTCAGTCGGCCATATTGACACTAAATTATTTATATTATTATTTTATAAAGGATTAGAGCACCTGTATATACTCTAGTATCTCAGTGAACTGGAGGGACATAGTTATAAAGAAAAAATTTAGGGTAGGTTTCCACTTTCTCGATAGCTTCTCCTGTGTTGGACACAAGCCTAGTTACGTCTAGTAACGCATTGTTTCTGGAGTATTTAGCGGGTGTACACAGCTGCTAAGTACAATTTTTTCCTATATGCACCTTCAAATTACTGAAGGTGCTCTTCTTTACTACACAAGAAATTACTTTTATTGTGGTTTGAGTGTTCAAATCTGCAGGCAAGCATGAATTTTCGAAGACCCTATTTAAACTCGGACTATACTAATGTCGGTCTGTATTAAATTTTACAAATAAAAAGATTCTAAACATCTCATTCTTAAATAAAAAAGATATTGAATTCGTGCAATTTTACTAACTTTATTATTTCATCATTATAGGACCAGAACTATGTAATTTTATATCATATTAGATGGTGTTAAAAATCTGAAACCATTAGTACATACAGCTAAATAAATATTATCATTATAATAAAGGGTTAACTTATCGTGAGATAAACATATTAAATAGGATTTAGCAACCGATAAAGTAACAGGTTTTTATTTGCATCGTCCTACATGTTATGCAACTAAAATTTATTCCATTATGTTTGTCGACCATTTTTACATCGTACCTACATATTAATTCTTTAATTTTATAACTATTTATAATAATTAATATTAAATAACTCGTCTAATAGTAACATTCATCAAATTTCCCTCCCCCCTTGCTATAAAATTAAAAAATAAATATCATTAATAATAAATAATTTGTCTAATAGTAGCATCCACCAAAAATTTACCACATCCCTAACTTTAATGCTTTTGAGTTTTTGTCGACCCAATGACGACATATACTACCAACAATATCCGGTTCAGACTCAAATATCACTAAATAAGTTACTAAACTCGACGTCAAAAAAATTTTAAAATGGAGTACCATTTCAACGTCATGGTCTTTCTTACAGTTGTGTTCTGTCTTAAAAAGTGTTTTTGATTTTGATTAATGTTTATTGACAACGTTTTATTTTTAATACTTGTGTAACTCTCTAAGTGTCCTTTTATCATGTTTTTTGTAATCATACCTACTACCTGGCCAACAAAAATGCAAATTTTATTGTCTTCACCAGAGATGAATTGACTGCTAAATTTTGTAAATAAATTCTCAGACAGCCTTATAATTTATTGAATCACATTTCAAAAACGAACGTCTTAAGTTTATTTTTCTTTACTTATCCTTATAAGGGCGTTTCCCAGTAGCTAAACTTATGATTGTTATATATATATATATATATATATATATATATATATATATATATATATATATATATATATAAATATAAATATTTATATATATATATATATATATATATATATATATATATATATATATATATATTTATTTTCAATTCTTGGGCTTTGGGTTCGTTTTATGAATATTTGGTATTTAAAATTAAACTTAAATTGACGTTTCGCCCTTTGGTTTAGGGCATTTTCATTTTTTTCTTTATTTCTTGAATCTCACATATTTTATTTATTATTGACTAGTCAGAATGCCACTATAACTCGTCAGTAATAAATAAAATATGTGAGATTCAAGAAATAAAGAAAAAAATGAAAATGCCCTAAACCAAACGGCGAAACGTCAATTTAAGTTTAATTTTAAATACCAAATATTCATAAAACGAAGCCAAAACCCAAGAATTGAAAATAAATATGAATTGATGGTTTCTAGAAAATTTTTAAGTATTATATATATATATATATATATATATATATATATATATATATACATATATATATATATATATATATATGTATATATATATATATATATATATATATATATATATATATATATATATATATATATATATATATATATGGCGCATTGCTGAAGCAACCAAGGCGAATCGAAAAATCCGCACTTTGGTAGTTCCCAAAAGTGTTCTCTGTATTTGCTAGACCATCCCAAGACGCGTTTCGCCATCTTACGGCTCATCAGCTGGGCTAGGTTCAGCAAACACAAAGAACACCATTTCAGACCTTATCCGGGTACTGACGGAAAACCATGACATAATAGGTGCTTATATTGCATTCTTTCGGTGACTTATTTAAAGTCTTTCCGAATAAAGCGGCCATCTCATAGCTGACACTTAATTACAGAAGCGCACCTTCTCAAGCTTCCCGCTTGAAGGCAAAGATGGTGCATTGGTGATGCAACCAAGGCGAATTGAAAAATCTGCACTTTGGTAGTTCCCAAAAGTGTTTTTTTGTATTTCCTAGACGCGTTTCGCAGTCTCACGGCTCATCAGCTGGGCTAGGTTCAGCAAACACACAGAACACCATTTCAGACCTTATCTGGAAACTGACTGAAAACCATGACAAAAGAGGTGCTTATACTGCACTCAGTCGCTGACTTATTTAAAGTCTTTTTCGAACAAAGCGGCCAGACCACAGCTGACACTTAACTGCAGCGCACCTATTTTGTCATTGTTTTATATATATATATATATATATATATATATATATATATATATATATATATATATATATTGTGAGACCTCTGTTAAGCTTAAAAAAATACTTTCATGTTCACGTGCCGACATTCTAGTCTAGACTATAACTTTATCCGAAAGTATTGGCTTTTGATGCTTTAGTTTTAGACTCCAATAATATTAGCTTTGCTTTTTCATGTGGCTATTAAGGTGTAAATGTGCCTTATCTGAAAATAACATATACCATTATATATATATATATATATATATATATATATATATATATATATATATATATATATATTTGTGTTAAATATCATAGATTTAATAAAAGCTACTTTAACCTGAAGCGTGGAAAGCAGCAAAAGTATTTTATTTCACAAACCGGGAATGAATGGACCGCTGACGGACAGCTGTCGCCCAATTAGTCTTTTATCTGATTTGGGTAAAGTCAACAAAAAAAAAAATTTGAAATTAACTAGTTTATTCTTGAGAAAAACATACTGCATAACGAATAATTTTGGCTTAGTATATTGATAACTGCAAGGTCTGCCATGATGGTTTGTTAATAAAACTACTCAAAATAGAGAGAGAGGCAATTGGGCATGCCTCAGTCACTACATAATGTCTTTTTTAGAAAACAGAAAATATATAGTTTTATTAGGCAGCAGAAATTCAAATCAAAAACTCTATTACTTTTTGCTAATACTCCGATTACAGCTGTAATGAAAGAATCAAGACTAATCGTTAGGAAATTACTACGAAATATAAACCAATTAGAATTACTGATGAGGCATAGGAAGATAAAACTAACCACAAACAAAACCAAAGTGATTTACTTCAAGCCAAACTACCGGCTCCGGCGGCCGTTAACCAAGGTTCGAGTTTACAATCAAGCAATGGATTGGCACTGGAAATTAATTATTCGAGATTTTCTATTGACAAGAGAACAAATTGGAAAAACAATACAAATAAACTAAATAGAAAAGCTCACTAATAGCTACCCGCTATTAATCCTTTATTAAATAAAAGAACCAAGTTTCATACTAAAACAAAAGTAAGAATTCGTAAAATCTTCATAAGATCGGTTTTGATTTTTAGTGTGCCTTCGTGGTATACCATCAGCAAAGGCAATCTTCACAAATTAAAAATCTTGCAGAATTAAGTTCCAAAAATACTTTCTAAGTTACTAAAGACAAAATAAATGGGGTCATATAGATTCCCCAATTTTCCACCATCGTAACCTTTAAGTCTCTCAGAGATGCAGGGGCTGGATTTCTGGCTTGAACCCTTCTTTTGAGCCCATCCCACTTGTGCTCGATTGGATTGAGGTCAGGCCTCCACGCAGGCCAGACTAATATGACTAATCCCACTTCCGCCAGGTATTGCCTAACGAATGCAACAACATTTCGCCTCGCATTAGCACGAATCCATCGCCAACAAACCCAGCGTAAAGAACGACGTGTTCCTGCAAGATATCTTCGTTGTACGGGTGAGCAGTTAATCGACCGCTATAAGTCTCATCAGTCACGAAAACTAAACCGGTTTTCGCATCCAGTGCGATATCTCCCCACACCAAGACAGAACCTCCGGCCTTCTATAGACTCGCCTTCTTTCATCATAGCCATGTAGGCATCTTCGGTACTCGTCGAAGATAAAACGGAGCGTCATTACTCTAAGGTCTAGTCGATATATTCTCGTGCAAATCTGAGTCGCGCTTATCGATGGGTTGTTGTAAATTTGGGTCCGTTAGCTGGTCTCTTCGGAGTTAGGTTAGCTTCTTTAAGTCATCTTCTGACTGTTCAGTGACTAACAACCCGACTACGAACTCCTACTGGACCTCAACGCCGGTCCAGTGACGATTTCTTAGAGTTGTGTTGACAATGAAGCGATCATCTCGCTCCAAGCTACACTTTCTTTTTCTGGATCCTGATCTCCGTGTAAACGCACCAGTCTCTTGGTACCGTCGGTAGAGGCGATAGCTAACTAGATCAGGTGCAGTTGCGCAGAGACTACACGTTGGCTATGCCCTTCTTGCAATAGAGCAATGACTTATGCCGTTTCTTCCATTTTTCGATGACGTAAAGAGTCGAAAATCAGCATTTTAATGACATCAAAAATCAGACCACTGTTTAAGAATTAAATTCAAGGATCGGTGTTAAATGAAGCAAAATAGTATATGTAACATTTTAGTTTAATTTGAATACATCAAACTTTTTTTAACTTTTGATGACACTTTTTCTTAGTAATTCCAAGTAGCCAATAAGTGGAAAACTCTCCAAACAGATCTAACAAAAACTTTAATGATCAACAACAGATGAGTTTTACAATTGTTAAAATACATGTGTTACAAACAAAAAAAACCGATTTAACTAATACTTCCCTAGCAAATGTAAAGTTCTATATTAGATACTGAAGTCAGCTTTCTCACACTACAGAAGATCGTAATCGCACCATTACAACCATCCCTACTACTTTAGGATAATGAAATCTTTGGCGCAATGACACTACACAACAGTTAGCACTAAGGAAACCCAAATATGCAAGTGAAAAACTTTAAAATCTGCGTATAAATATGCAAATAATTTTCTCAAAATATGCACATACTTGTTGTAAATATGCAGTAAAAAAAATCGAAATAGACTTGAAAAATGTAAATTTATTGTTTCACAAATCCACACTGACACACTACTGGCTTTGGGCATTTCACTGTAGTAAAATTTAATAAATTAATAATACAAGTATGCTCTGATGGCCGTCTGGGATTGACTGACAGGTTTTTACTGACCATAAAATAATAAAATTTATTTGGGGAAAACCAAGGCGGCGGCCTAAACATTGACCCTTATTCCGAAAAATGAATGAAAACGCCTGCCAAAGACCTACATTATTGTAAATTCCTTCAAATATGAACATATATGCTATTTTTAAAGCATTTATGCAAATATTTAGAAAAATGCATATAATATGCAAAATATGCGCTTTGCATATTTGGGTGCCCTTAGTTATCACCATTATATCAAGCGCTTTATATTTGTATATTACTCGTATCTCGGTAACCATGTTAGCATCATCAGGGGCGATAATTGACTGTTAATCATCGCTCCTTATGATGTACACATGCTTAAAGAAACACGAGTGTAAAAATAAACTATTTTCATTCATTTTTCGGAATAAGGGTCAATGTTTAGGCCGCCGCGCAGCCGCCGCCGCGCCGATGGTTTTCCCCAAATAAATTTTATTATTTTATGGTCAGTAAAAACCAGTCAGTAAACCCCAGACGGCCATCAGAGCATACTTGTATTATTAATTTATTAGATTTCATTTTTGGTTGTGCTTTTAAAGTGGTTACGTCGATTTGTGCTTTTTATCTTGTGAGTCGTATTTTACTACAGTGAAATGCCCAAAGCCAGTAGTGTGTCAGTGTGGATTAAACCATACAAAGAACTAAGAATAGATATGGGAAAAATCTACTGTTCTGCATGTGTTAAAATTGTAAGTATAATTTTTGAATACCTATTGAATATACAGGGTATTTAATTTTCGTTTAATATTTAAACATAACGAAATTTTTGTCAGGATTTTGCCGTTGATGCTATTTTCAATGTTGTTTAAGTTATTTTTGTTCCATTTAACGAACAAAATTTCTATTTAACAAAATCACGAAATAGAAATACATACGTAAACGTATCTATTTCTAGGTAATTTAATAAAAAAGGTACAAAGCAGAATTTTAATTTTTGCCTGCCCTAAGCTAATGTTTTTTAAAGGGGGATTTTACCGATTCCATTGATTTAGATCCTATGCTATTAAATAATTTTAAAAATGCCCCTATTACATCAGTCGATGTGGAAAGGAGTTTCTCAATTTTTATACAATGATAGCAGACAAAATTTTTTATTGGAGAATTTTGAGAAACATTAAGTAGTTTATTGTTTTTATAACTAACGGCGACCCTGTCTTTTGCAATATTTGCATATTTCCGCTTACTTAGTTGCATCGCCCTGTATGTATCAAATTTAAATTGTATGTTTTATTATGCTGTTTACTACGTATATAAATTTTAATAATATGTACCTACATTATTATTATTATTATTATTATATATTCATCTTTAAGTAAAGTAATAAAATACATTATTATTTATATTTATTTTTTACTTTGTATAATATTATATTTAGATTTAGTTCATTCACCCTGTATGTTGAAAATTTAAAATGGATTTTTTATTGTTACATTTGTATAGTACTCGTATCATGTAATGTGAAACAATAAATTTACATTTTTCAAGTCTATTTCGATTTTTTTTACTGCATATTTACAACATGTATGTGCATATTTTGAGAAAATTATTTGCATATTTATGCGGATATTTTAAAGTTTTTCACTTGCATATTTGGGTTTCCTTAATGATTATGAATCACTCATATAGATAAAATTTTTTCTGAGGTTCAAAGTTAAAAACCTACAAAACTTCATACCTTATTTCAATTGTTATTTAACTGCGATATAGAAGATATTAAAACCGTTCAAATGGCAGATGGACTTGCGCAATTAATGTTCCATACTGGGATTGTCTTTAAAATAAGACTTTTTGTTACGGAGGTATAAAATGATCAGTTACTTCACAAAACACACCTCAAATGAGTTTTCAATAAAAGAATTAAGAACCTAGATTACAAACATATCTAGTCAGATACTGACTCAGCAGGCTAATCAGATCAACCTAAATAAGATAAAAATTTCCTTAAGATCCAATATATATTGTTACGATTTTTCTTAGTCAATAATGTATAATAATTAAAATATCTCAGCTCATTAATAGCCAATAAATCAATCTAACTCAATTTAGGATCTAGTGGTAAAAGTTTAAACAAATATTTACTACCTAAATATTTGTTTAATTATAAACAAATAAAATAAAATGATTTTATCTCGGTACCTAAAACTTAAAGCAGTAGCTATTAGCACCGGTTCAATTCACGTCTTTCAACGAAATGAACGTTCACTATTTTATCGGTCAAATAGTTTTTTTTTATACCAAATAAATTATCAGTCCTAATACACACATGATAATTTTTGCTCAATTTACACTTTATGAAGATAATTCCAGAATTTTACAAAATTTGTTTATCAGTATTTTTCAAGATAGGGTGGGGGACAAAACTTTTTGGTCATTTTTTTTAAATAATACAAAGAAAATTGTCCACAACTATTACATCATATATATTTGTAAACTCGTGTTTTCACAAGCTTTCATTTGACACACTGGATGACCTGGTAAATTTCTTTTTTTTCACTTTCGATTTCACCACTCAAGTCAAAATTTAACATCTAAAACTACACGGCTCTAATTGGGCCATGAGTTCCTATATTTGTGCAAAATTTCAATTTTCTATGTCAAATACTTCTAGAGAAAATCGGATGTGACAGACGGACAGACAATGATCCCATAAGTGTTCCGTTCGGAACACTAAAAAGTATTTGTAGATGATAATAATAATGGTATGTATATGTTATTTTCCGATGATATACATTTATACCTTAATAGTCAAGTGGGAATATTCGAAATAAACAATTCTGGCAGCCTGGAATAATTAATATAAAATACATATCTGACAAGAAATCGTGGCGATCACGGAAAATACGTGTCAAGCATGCTAATTATTTCTCCTTTCGCTTAAAGTACACTATTATATCTATTCAGTCCCTAAATTCTATCTTCATTAAGTATATTTCTTAAATTCTCTACTTATAAAGAAAACCGTTCAGCAAAATAGCGTCATTTAGATACACAATAAGGAAAAGTTTATCTTGGTTGAGCACTAGGATAATGTCCCCAATTTTTGTATAATCCAGAAACAAATTGAGAAACTGACAATTTCTTTTATTACGGCATTATTGTTTATCTTTGTCTGTTGTTTTTGATTTTATTATTACTTTTTTATTCCTATATTTTTTAGTTTGCCCTACTCTGACTATGTAACGGTTCTTATAATAATAATACATATATTCCCGTCAGAATACAACAGAGTGTATATTGGTTCGTCTTGTCAGATAAATTAAATAAAATAAAGTGGGATAAAAACAAAGTAAAAATGAACAACAGTATAATGTGTACGTGCACAGAAATACATACATAAATACATATTGTAACATTAATTTTTTCCTAGATATTAAGATCATGTTACGACACTGTTTTCTTCTTCCTATAATTTATATTTTATTACATTTTTATATTTATTGCAGTGATTTCAACTTTTGAGCAGTGTAGCTTAAAACAGTGTTTTAAATTTTTGAGCAGTTTAATTTAAGCCGACAGTGTGTAACGCGTGTTGCCGACTTGACTTATTTGGTTCGCATTGAATGCGTCGAGATTTGCAGGCCGGCTTTGTTTCGCCAGTAGGCCGTAGTGGCTTTCTTCTCCAGCACGCCAGAGTGTTTTTTTCTCAGTGATGTAGTAGTGCAGTAACGGTTTCCAGTTCTCAAGTTTAAGGCCTTTTTCCTTTCTTGAAATATCCTGTTCATCCTCAGGCATTTCTGATTAAAAAATGTTTAGCAACCCAAATGAAACTAGGATGGTAGTGGCTGAGACAATATTTTTATGAGAATCTGACCAGGAGAGGCCAAGTAATTTATGGAAAACCCACGAGGAGAAACCAAGCCCGTAAGTCATAAGCACACCAGTCTAAAAATCTCACTTCCTGTCTACAAGTGCGTTTCCAATGACTCAACACGTGTAACTCGCGGAGTTAATTTCACAAACTTTTAATGTCGTGTTTTATCAAGCCTATTATTAAAAACTTAGTAATCCTGAGTTACAGACTCTATGTAATAGTGTACACTCTTCTAGCTTAAGGGGTTTTTATTTAGTAGAAGTAATTTTTAAGAGTGTAATAAAGTTAGGAATTTTTATTAAAAATAAAGGAAGTTGGGGCTATATAAAATAGCCGCCAAAAAGAGACGTTACAATATAAAATAATGTTCAAGGTTAAAGTTAAATTAAACAAACACACGTAAGCAATTCACTCAGACTAGTGCAGGTGTTCCAGGCGTGGCAAATAATAATTTAAAAGTAAAAAGAATAGATACGTAAATAAAAATTTCTCAATAATTTCACAACTAAGACCCACTTTCTCCAACATCAGCTCTTGTAAAAATCACTTACCGAGTAAATGGCACTGTCCAGTAAAAGAGACTTGACCCCGGAAACAAATCTCGTGCCACGCGTAGCTCGCAGTCCTGCAGTCCTGCAGGCCATCCATTGTAGAGGCTGATGCAACTGTAGAGGGGGGAGTTTTCAAAGAAAGTTGATTTATGACAGAGTATAACCAGTAAACTGTTACCCCTTGTGTTATACGTATTCGTAGATCTCAGCACCTCAGAAAAGTGTTTATTTTTCTTTGCCAAGGCTAAACAGTACAGACATGGAAAGGTTCGGATTAGGTTATTTATAATTATATCTCTATAGCTTTCACGAAAGTCGAGATTAAAAATTAGACGAATTATTTTTTCTGCCTCACAAAAACACAATTACATTTTTCACCAGCAAGACCCCAAGACACATTGTTACACAAATGACTGAAAGCCAAAGCAAAATACACAGTCAAGAGTCCCTCACTATTAAGAGAGCTCAAAATTGCAAAGTACGCTGAATTTAATTTTGAACATATATGGTCTATATGATCCCTAAAAGAAAGCTGAGCACCCACAAAAGTGCCCAAGAACTTTCCACAAAATTTACCCCAAGAGAATCGTCAAATCCGGCCGTTAAAGATTTTCTATTGAAAATATTCATATTCAATTCAATATTTAATATTAGTCCATTTTTTCTACACCACACCTCCATAACCTCAGCTGCACTTTTGTTCGACTGTAGTGCCATTTACTCATTAATATATCTACAAATAAATCAATATTCTTCTTTCTAACACCTTTACTATCAACGCCGGTATGCCCCAAGGCTCCATACTGTCTCCTACTCTCTTTCTCATTTACATTAACGATCTGCTGGAAAAATCGGGAATCCAATCTACAGCTTTGCAGATGACAGTACGCTTGTCTCTTCATTCACTTTGAACGCCCGGACATCGGCTACTCAGGCGAATATCCGCAGACAGCAGGAGGTCGTTCAACTTAACGAAGACTTGAAAGAAATTCTATCTTGTGGTAACAGTAACCAAGTGGAATTAAACGCTACCAAATCCCAGGCGGCAGTTTTTTCTAAAAAAGTTAACGTCGCTGAACCCGACATAGTTTTTGTCGGGGTACTCCATTCCCCTAGCATCATCGCTCAATTTGTTAGGCGTTAATTTGGGAGCAAATATGTTTCGGCATGAATGTGTTGCAGGCATAGCAAGGAGAGCTTCTCAAAAGCTGGAGATATTATTTCGAACTAGAAAGCTTTACCCTCCACAACAACGGTGACTCTGTACAAAAGTTGGAAATATTATTTCGAATCAGAAAGCTTTACACTCCACAACAACTGTTAATTCTTTACAAAGCTCAAATTCGACCAACTATAGAATACTGCTCCCATGTTTGGGGCTCCATTCCCAAACATACACTGCATTTGTTGGATTCTGTTCAGAGAAGAGCTGTTTGTCTGATTGGAGACCGGGAACTGACAGGCGGCCTTGATTCGCTGGACCATCGAAGAACGGTTGGCGACTTGAGTCTGTTCTACAAGTATTTTCATGGAAAGTGTTCGAAGGATGTAGTCCGTTTAATTCCTCCCAAAGCGGTGCATGTTAGAAATTCACGTCGCGATAATACTTCACATCCGTATGAAGTTCAGCTTGTTACTCCGTGTACAACACTTTTCAAGCAGTCTTTTATATGGAGGACATCATTCTTTGGAATAATTTGCCCAGATCTGTGTTTCCCACAGAGTACAATTTACAGCGATTCAAGAACAACGTGAACCGTTTTTTCCGCACACATGTCGCTCCTGGAGCCCTTTAGAGACTTCTCTTCAGCACGTGTACTAGACCCATAAAAAAAAAATATTAGAAAATAAAACATTAATGAACATTTCTAATAAATGTATTCCGATGTAGTGAAATACGTTGCGGAAAGAAAGTATGATTAAAAGTTTTTCTAAACTTATTTAACAGAAAAATTTAAATAAAATGGCCTCTGAAATTAAATTTGTTAAATTACATTACCATTATATATTTTTAAAAAGTAATTTTCAACGCACGAATTTTCTTTAATATTAGGTACTTTACTTTTTTCAAAGAAAATAAAAGAGTTTATTATAATATAAATTTCGACGCAGGCGTCTCCGTTTTAATCGATCCAAAACGTTGGCGCTTCCGTAAAGTTTCAGTCGCTTTCCACAGTTCTAGGTAACCAGCTTAGCTTTTTTTACAGTTTTTCAGTTTGCGAAAGACGAAAAATGGTAAATATTTATTCTTACTAACCACTATTATAAATGTTATTTTGTAAATTCTATTGTAAAAATTATAAGAAAATTGGAAGCCATTTGCCAAATAGGTAATCGTTCAAAATGTTTTATCTTGTTTGTTAATTTGATTTGAGAAGTATTTTAATTAAAAACTGTATTAGTAAAAACTTTAAAAATAACGCAACGCTGGAAGTTATAAAAAATATGTTTTAGCTTTACTATGTGTAATTAAGTTATATTGAAACTAAAATTTTCGAAATAGTGTGTTAGGTTAACACAGCTTTTTGCGTTTCTTTCTTTTAATTTTGGAAAGACGGGTAAATATTTGGGATTCTTGAAATGTTAGATTTATTTGTTAGTTAGTACTACAGCACAAATTCTTACAAGAATTGAATTAAAAATTAAATAAGTCGTCACTACGAAAATAATCAGAAGAAAAAAAAAAAAAAAATGTTTTGTTTTAATAAGAGCTTAATGCCAATAGTCTATTTTTTGTTGAAAATAACAATTCATTTACTCATCTAGAACTTCTGGAGTATTGGGAAGTAACATTATAAATGTTAATATTTAAAAGTAGGTAAAACAATTTTGAAATATTTCTTATTTTGCTATTTCGGTACTAAAGCCATTTTCAAATAAATATGTGGAATTTATAAGAATAAATGCTATAATTTTCCAACATAATGAAATTTTATAATCTACATGAAAAAATTGGATTTGTTTTTGACTTAAGAAAGAAAAAGAATTTTTACTTTTTTAAAGATATCATGCTGTTTATAGTATGGGTTGGCAGTTTTTTTTTAAGGTTCTGTGTTAAGAGGAAAATTTATTATTGTTATAATAATTATTATTTCTACAAAAAATTAAAGGAATTTAATCAAAATATGTTTAACTTTATAAAAGTAAACTTAAAGTATTAAATACAAGTTTTTTCTTACTTACTTTTTGGCGTTCGTTAATTTGTTGAATTTTTACACTACGGTTGTCTTCATCTCTTTACTGACACTGAATAAACAAGCATATATTTATGAAGGTTTTTATTTTAGAAATTTTCACTCACAGTTTTTGTTTGTCCATCGTTCTTAAAGAAAAAATTCTACGCCGGAAATTTTTTTAAGAGAATATTATACCATAGCAAGAAACGTGTCTCAATAAATTTAATTAACGATATTGTTATAATTATCCTGTGTTTGGTTTTTAACTTTTAAATTTGAAATATGATAACTATTTTCTGAGTACAAAAACGTCTTTATAGTTTACAAAATTTCGTTGCTTGCAGACATAATTCTGGCAGTTGTTTATTGTGACTGGTAACTAAATGTTTGTAAATTTTTTTTATTGCATTGTGGTTGATTAAAAAAAGTTACTTTTGAAATTTTATCAAATGTAAATATAAATATATATATATATATATATATATATATATATATATATATATATATATATATATATATAGAGAGAGAGAGAGAGGTTTTCACAGATAGTGGAAAGTAATACATTACAATTCCGGGTTTCAATTCGTTCGTCCAACAGTGAATTTGCACGACGTTCCGCCAAAATCTCATTTGGCATTTTCAAGTGCTCCCGATGCTGCTGCTACTCGATACCATGATCTTGCTGCTGCTGCCGCTCGAAGCTAACTCTACAGTTTACTCTAACAGTTAGCTTCGAGCGGCAAGATCACAGTATCGAGTAGCAGCAGCGTGAGGTCTTGAAAATGACAAATGAGATTTTGATGAAACGTCGTGCAAAGTCATTGTTGGACGAACGGATTGAAACCCGGAATTATCATGTATATATATATATATATATATATATATATATATATATATATATATATATATATATATATATATATATATATATATATATAATTTATGTTAACAAGATTATAACAAAAATTTTTTAGCAAGTTACCCGTTGTTTAGCTACAGAATTTTTAATTTTATTCCCTATACAAAGCTTTAAAATATTAAGACTGACCAAAAAGTTCTTGGACCGAATGTTCAACGTCATTCACTATTTCTCTGAATTTTTGTATCGCGAAATATTGATATCAACATCAAGACGACTGATTTGAATAAAGTTTTTACGCGATTAATAAACTTGATTACACTGTAATAAAAACTGACCTTATATGAATGGAGTATATTAACTACTGTGTAGCCACTCTGTAATTGTTTTCTTAGTGTCATACTTGCATATAAGTAACTATTAATAAATCAATAAACATAAAATTAGTGGCTATTAATTTCATGGTATTAATTAATTTTTTATTAGCAATATACGATATCCCCACCGATATCCACAGGGTATGAAAAAGGGTAAAATCCCTCCTCAGGCGGGGAGGTGAACGATAAAAAAAAACGCATAAAAGCCTTTAAGACTAAACTAAGAACTACATTTAAATAAACAGAAAAACTCTCTCTCTCAAAAAAAGTTAAATTTAATTTACTGCCTTTTTATTATTTCAACTTTTATTGCCTTTTCGGTATACGAGTATTTTTTTAAATATTTTCAAAAATTGAAATACATTATTACATTTAGTATAACAAAGTAACGTGTAATCTGTTTATGAGTCTGCTCTATCACATCTAATTTCGGGGCTTTTCGCGAAGAAGGTTTTGAGGTTGCTTTATACAATTACATTCTAGTTTTAAACTACGGTGATACTCTGGATATTGTATGCCAATTACAGGAAAATATTCACTGATAAAAAACAAATCTTTAATTTTATAGAGCTAATTTCCAAAATTACTTATTCCTAATTTTCACGGTTTTTTTTATGGGTCTAGCACACGTGCTACAGAGAAGTCACTAAAGCGCTCTAGGAGCGACATGTGTGCGGAAAAAGCGATTTACGTTGCTCTTGAATCGCTGTGAATTGTATTCGGTGGGAAACACAGCCCTGGGCAAGTTATTCCAAAGGGATGATGTTCTACATATAAAAGACTGCTTGAAAAGCGTTGTACGCGGACTAACAAGCTGAACCTCATACGGATGTGAAGTATTACCGCGACGTGTATTTCTAACATGCACCGCTCTGGGAGGAATTAAGCTGGCTACATCCTTCGAACAATTTCTATGAAAATACTTGTAAAACAGACTCAAGTCGCCAACCGTTCTTCGATGTTCCAGCGAATCAAGGCCGCCGGTCAGTTCTGGATCAGGCGAATAGCTCTTCTCTGAACAGAATCCAACAGTATTCCATATTTGGTCAAATTTGAGCTTTGTAAAGAATTAGTGTAAAGCTTTCTGGTTCGGAATAATATTCCCAACTTTTGAGAGGCTCTCCTTGCTATCCCTGCAAACATGTTCATGCCAGGACATATTTGCTCACAAAATAACACCCAACAAATTGAGTGACGATGCTAGGGGATTGGAGTGCCTAGACATAACTATGTTGGGTTCATCAACGTTAACTTTTTTAGAAAAAACTGCCGCCTGGGTTTTTGTAGCGTTAAATTCCACTTGGTTACTGTCACCTCAAGATAGAATTTCTTCCAGGTCTTTGTTAAGTTGAACGACCTCCTGCTGTCTACGAATATTCGCCTTCAAAGTGAATGAAGAGATAAGCGTACTGTCATCTGAAAAGCTGTAGATTGGATTCCAGGTCTTTTCCAGCAGATCGTTAATGCAAATTAGAAAGAGAGTATGAGACAGTATGGAGCCTCAGGCACACCGGCGTTGATAGTGAAGATGTTAGAAAGAAATCCGTCGACCGTCACTTGTAAAGAATGCTGTCTGAAGAGACATGAGAGCCACAAAAAGAACCTTTCAGACATACCACAAGAGCGTAGCTTAGCCAACAGTCCATCGTGCCAAACCCGGTGGATTGTCTTGGATATGTCAAGAGCAACCGTTCGAGATTCTCCAAAGTGTTCAATTACGTTGTTCCAAATATGTGTTACATAAGTCAGAAGATCTCCTGTTGATTTATGTTTACGAAAGCCATATTGGTGATCGCTAATAATGTTGAATCCTTCAAGATATTTTAGGAGCTGCTGATTGATAGCCTTTTCCATGACTTTCGATATTACTGAAAGCAGTGCTACTGATCGGTAGTTATTTGGCAAGGCCTTCTTGCCTTTTTTAGGTATCGGCTGAACTGTGACACATTTCCAGCAGGAAGGACATATTCCCTTTCTGTAGGATCGATTAAAAAGTCTACAGAAAACTGGTGTTAGTTCCCTCGCACAGTTTTTGAGTACTATGGCAGGTATTCCGTCAGCGCCAGAAGCCTTTTTGGTGTCTAGCTTCATTAAAATACGCTTTATGATAAGCTGTCTGAAGACAAAATCGGGCATCCTTGACTGCAATGGGAATAGTAAGTGGTGTTTTTCCTTGTAAATCGACAGTAGAATGTGAAGCAAAGAGTTCAGCCAACAAGTTCGCTTTCTTAACAGGTGTCGTTGCAATGGAATTATCTGGCCGTGTGAGTGATGGTATGGTGTATTTGGTGAAATTTTAACTAACTGCCTTAACGACTGACCAAAAGGACCCGGAATTGTTGGAACAAGCGAGAAATTTGTTTCTAATTCGTTGATTGTGTGCCTCCTTGGTTTTGTCGATAATTCCTTTGCATCTGTTCCGGGCACGAACAAAGGTGCTACGATTTATTGTGTTAGGATTTTCACGCCATTGTCGGTATTCAAGATGTTTAGCGTGTTGCGCGTATATTCGGCCTTGCGCATGAATACCCCGCACGGAGAATGTAGTCATACGGTTTATCCATAAAATGAGCGACTTAGTGTATGAAAAAGTCTTTTCATATATTTTTTGTATGTTCTAATTGTGTTAAGATATTCAAATGATAATTTATTATCTCCTTGTTTTATTTCTAATTAAAATAGCTATAGCCCTACAAGAATCTACAAATGATTCAGAAGAATAAATAAATTTGAGCAATCTTCTCTGCAGTATTGACACGTAGATTCGACGTGCTTGGCCGAGTATTGCTTTGCCGCTAAAACTGAAAATAAGTAATTATAAGAGCACACAATATGGAACAATTTCTTCCTAATTTTGAATATTTTGCCTACTATTTGCATATCATGGTCAGTACTGTAAACATTTTTATCGCATAAACTGACTTCAAAATGGTGTATTTTTCATTTTCAACTGCGAGATACTCCCAAACTAGATGTGATAAAGTCAACAATGTCAATTGCAGTCGTCCTATGTGACCTCAGAGGCAAAAATTATGTATGTATGTGTATGTGTTGTACCACGTTATTTTCGTTTCTCCTTGTTCTTCATCCTTTGGACAGTCATGATGATGAGTCGGAATTTTTTTTTCTATATATATACATATATATATATATATATATATATATATATATATATATATATATATATATATATATACCTACATCGTAGGTGGCTTGGCATGGTATCCTTTCATTATTGGCCGTCAGTAGTGGCTCAAGTACCGAAATTCTGTTATCGTCGATCCTAGCCCGGCTGATGAGCCGTGATTAAATATATATATATATATATATATATATATATATATATATATATATATATATATATATATATATATATATGTATGTATGTATGTATATATATATATATATATATATATATATATATATATATATATATATATATATATATATATATATATATATATATATATATATATATATATATATATATATATATATATATATATATATATATATATATATATATATATATATATATATATATATATATATATATATATATATATATATATATATATATATATATATATATATATATATATATATATATATATATATATATATATATATATATATATATATATATATATATATATATATATATATATATATATATATATATATATATATATATATATATATATATATATATATATATATATATATATATATATATATATATATATATATATATATATATATATATATATATATATATATATATATATATATATAAAGGGTTTTTTTTTATAGAGGTATAGAACTTTGAAATGGAATAAAACAAAGATGAATTTTTTTAAATTGACATGAAATTTACTTTATTCGAAAGATAATCTTCTGGCATTATAATTTAAATATGACTTCTGGCATATGACCGCCACGGCTGGCTCGGACGTAGTCTAATTTGGAGGTCCAATTTTCGATGACTTTTTCCACCATTTGTGGCCGTATATCGGCAATAACGAGGCGAATGTTGTCCTCCAAGTGGTCAATCGTTTCGGGCTTATCGGCGTAGACTAGCGACTTCACATATCCCCACAGAAAATAGTCTAGCGGCGTTAAATCGCACGATCTTGGAGGCCAATTGACGGGTCCGAAACGTGAAACTATGCGGTTACCAAACGTTTCCTTCAATAAATCAATTGTGGCACGAGCTGTGTGACATGTTACGCCGTCTTGTTGAAACCACAGCTCCTGCACATCATGGTTGTTCAATTGATGAACGAAAAAGTCAGTAATCATGGCTCTATAGTGGTCACCATTGACTGTAATGTTCTGACTAGCATCGTTTTTAAAGAAGTACGGACCAATGATTCCACCAGCCCATAAAGCACACCAAACAGTCAGTTTTTCTGGATGTAACGGTGTCTCAACATACACTTGAGGATTATCATCACTCCAAATACGGCAGTTTTGTTTATTGACGTATCCATTCAAACAAAAGTGAGCTTCATCGCTAAACAAAATTCGCTTATGAAAATCGGGATCAACGACAATCTTGTTTTGGGCCCATTCACCGAATATACACCTTGCTAGGTGATCATGTGGCTTCAATTGTTGCTCGAGTTAGATTTTGTGAGCACGCAAACCAAGATTTTTTCCGCAAAATCTTCCATAAAGTGGATGAACACATATCCAATTCCTGTGCACGATGGCGGATAGACTGATTCGGGTCTTCCTCTACGCTACGCTCTACAGCAGCAACGACTTCTTCTGTACGCACTGTACGACGGCTCTGTGGATGCGTATTATCATTTAGAGTAAACGTGGTGCGAAAACGTTCCATAGTTAATCGAATTAATTGCTCTGATGGACGATTATGTTGACCGTAAAATGGACGTAGTGCACGATACGTATTTCGAACAGGACCATGATTTTCAAAATAAATTTGCACAATTTGGAAGCGTTGTTCATGCGTCAGTCTATTCATGTTGAAATGCCAAACTAAACTAAACATAAATCACTTGACAGCTGACAAAATGGCCGCCAGTTAAAAAAGTGTTAAGTTGGCAATTAAAGTTTTATACCTCTATAAAAAACACCCTTTATATATATGTATAGATATACATATATATATATATATATATATATATATATATATATATATATATATATATATATATATATATATATATATATATATATATATATATGTATATCTATACATATATATATGTATATATATATATATATATATATATATATATATATATATATATATATATATATATATGTATATCTATATATATATATATATATATATATATATATATATATATATATATACATATATACAGGGTGCTTCGCCAAAATCCGGACAATTAAATATTTTTTTGAAATATATTTTTTTTTTGCAAAAATGAAGTTTATAATTTTTTTTTTTACTAAATTCTTTGTTAGGTCATAACCGTGTTCTACATTTACTCAATATAACCCCTTTTACTTGAATGATCGCCTCCATTCTTGGTCTGAAGCGGTCGCAGGCCCGTTTTAATGAGCCACGGTCCATATCGGCGAATGCCGCTTCAATAGCGGCTCTCGCCGTTTGGATGTCTGAACTTGTTAGTGACCCTTTTAACCACGCTTCATACATAAAAGTCCAAAGGGTTTAAATCTGGGCTGTTGGGAGACCAAAATTCTTTGGGCCAAAACATATCAACGTTGTCTGACAACCAAGTTTTTCCTTGCCGGTGTTGCAAAACCTTCGATGGACTTCTCCGACTCGTTATATTTCGCGACAACATCATACACAGTTGATCTTGGGTACCCGAAAAATCGAATGACTTCTGTCGCTGAGCACCCAGCGCGGACACTTTCGATAATCGCGGCTCTTCGATTATACTCCGCACTTGGTTTCAACATTGCGACTGTTTCGAAGTTATGAATGTTTATTACATGCGTCAAGCTTTTTGGACGCCAATCGCGACCTTTTGAAGTGGTATAGAACGGCGGGAAATTCAAATTGAATTCTGTCCGGATTTTAGTGCCGCACCCTGTATATATATATATATATATATATATATATATATATATATATATATATATATATATATATATATATATATATATATATATATATATATATATATATATATATATATATATATATATATATATTTATATATATATACATACATGTATATATATATATATATATATATATATATATATATATATATATATATATATATATATATATATATATATATATATAGATAAGTATGGTTCAATGTCAAATGACTGAAAATGGAGGAAGGCCAATATTTCAGCAGTCTACCCCAAAGGTAATATTAGAAGAGGAGAAAAGGTTCTTTAGAACAGAAAGGTTCTTTCTTGGACGTTTTCCTGGATCTCTTAATCAATTTTTGAATCTATTTATCGATAATTATCGAACTGTCGGTAACTACTGATAATTCATAATAGTCAAAATCATTCATGTAATTATTTTCAAATTTATACCACCTTCCAAGGCTATGTCTATAAAATTATACAGATGAAATTACACAGATATGGGGAATATACTACACTTTATAATGAAATCCATATATTTATGTAAAATTCCGGCATTCACAGGAATGAAATTGACGGCTTAAATTGCAACGCAGCAATGTTTTTACTATCCGTTCAACTATATTTCCAAATCGCCAAATTGTCTAGTAATCTAACTCTCTTAAATTTTGCCCATCATACTGGTTCATTGATGAAAGGATTACTGTGTGATGGTCTAATATAAGAGGGTGAATTGAAAACAAGGTAAATAACATATTCTTGTAAAAAAAAAAAAAATTCTCAGCGTCATCTCCATTGAGCTCAATATATTTGGTCCAAAGAGATTCCAATGTTTATATTTCCTCCGAAAAAAAAAATGTTTGGAACTATGGAAAATACTCGTTTAAAGTACATATAATTACTTAACAAGATTCTCCACTATTTTGTAGAAATTTGCTACACTTATCAATTTACCCTCGTATAAGCTACAATCTAATGATAAAAGCATTTTTTACGAATTGAAGCACAGTACTAAAAAAATCCTAACCCAATTCAGTGAATATTATTTAAATGAAAAATTAAATCCTACTTATATGTTAGACTTAAATAAGTACCAAAACTAAATATTTTAAAATATATTAAATATAAAATAAACTAAAATATGTAAATGTATTATCATCTTTAGTAGATGAAGTTCTCCCTCCTCCTTCTAAATCCGTCACTGTTTGCAGATAATACTTTTAAATAATTTAATTTAATATTTCTAAAAAGTGTTTTAGTTCTTTCCCTGTATATTAAAGAAATCTAATTCTTTTCATCGTTTAAATTCAGCTAATCGTATGTATATAAATTTTATTATTTATTAATGCACCGAATTTATTCTTATTAATATTCATTAACTTATCGCGGAATTAGTCACTAAGAATGAAAAGCCTAAATTTATCTACTAATTATTTTTGCGGGTACAATGTAAATACTTACCTACATCATATCAATAGTGTGTGGTCAAGTTAATTATATTATTAATAAATCTCAATTCCAATAAGGATTTGTTTGTTACCATGTAACAAACAGTTAATGTAAAAATTAATGATATTATAATTAATGCACTCTTAGATTATCTATAATATATTTAAAATGCAACGTCTCTCTGTCTGTCTGTCTGTCTGTCTGTCTGTCTGTCTGTCTGTCCGTTAGTGCGCTTATCACTGGAGAACTGCTTATCCGATTTACGTACTTTTTTTTTAAAACATACATATGTTCTCTGACCAGGTTATAGGCTATATTTTGTTACGATAAGTAGCATAAGGAATGAGCAGTAACGATAATAGTGAATGAAGTCGGAAAAAAGTTTGCCGCTAGCGCGTTCCCTTGCAATAACAAACCATTAAATATGGAACGATATTATGCAGGAGAGAACATCTATAATCTATAATCTATAATATATATAAAATGCAATGTCTCTCTGTCTGTCTGTCCATTAGTGCGTTTATCACGCGAGAACCACTTATCTGATTTACGTGTCTTTTTTTAAGTGCTCTTTGGCCAGGATATATAATAATAATAATAAGCTATATCTATAATATATACAAAATGCAACGTCTCTCTATCTGTCTGTCTGTTCGTTAGTGCGTTTATCACTCGAGAACCACTTATCCGATTTACGTGTTTTTTTTTTTTAATTGATACATTTGTGAGAACAAAAATTATTATAGATAACCTGGCCAGAGATCGCAAGGTTATCTATAATCTTTTATCTATAATATATATAAAAGGCAACGTCTCTCTGCCTGTCTGTCTGCCTATCTCTCTGCCTGTCTGTCTGTCCGTTCGTGTGCTTATCACTGGAGAACCACTTATCCGATTTACGTGCTTTTTTTTAAAAAAATACATATGTTCTGTGGTCATGTTATAGGATATATTTTGCATTAGGTAACAAAGAATAAGCAGTGACGATAATAGTGAATCAAGTCGGAAAAAAGGTTACCGTGAGCGCGTTCTCTTGCAATACACTGCAAACCATTAAATATGGAACAATATCATGTTGCAAAGAATATAATATATATAAAATGCAACGTCTCTCTGTCTGTCTGTCTGTCCGTTAGTGCGCTTATCACTTGAGAACCCCTAATTCGATTTACATGTTTTTATAAATTTATACATATGTTTTATATAATTCGATATAAGCCTAGATAATGGGAGATAAATTGAGATAATGGGAGATAAGTATAAATAATGGGAGATAAGGAGAAATAATGGGAGATAAGCAGAGATAAGTCTAGATAATGGGAATTATGGTGTGATAATGGGAGATAAGGAGAAATAATGGGAGATAAGGAGAAATATTGCGAGATAAGTGGAGATAAGCCCAAATAATGGTGAGATAACGGGAGATAAGGAGAAATAATGAGAGATAAGGAGAAATAATGGGAGATGAGCAGAGATAAGCCTAGATAATGGAAATTATGTAGAGATAATGGAAGATAAGGAGAAATAATGGGAGATAAGGGGAACTAATGGCAGATATTTTATTACGTTAGGTAACATAAGGAATAAGCAGTGACGATAGTAGTGAATCAAGTCTACGCGAGCGGAGCCGCGGGCACGGCTAGTTAGTAATAAAATATGGGTATTATGTTACTAAAAAGGCAGAAACTAAGATTGCCTAATACTATTATGACGGTTGCCGATATTTTATGTTTTTCTCTCAGGATGGCCCAGGTTCGGTCCAATTAGTCCAAGCTTAGTGAAAAGTAAACTCCAACCAGCTTAGAAAACATGGAAATAAACCAACTTACTGAAAAAATTACATCTAGTATCGAAATAACAATTAAGAAAATGGCCTACCAACAGCTGAAAGTGAACAAATTCTCTTCCGAAACAATTAAACTCATAAAAGGAGCAAAATTTAAAGAAAAAGGTACACAAAGAAGCAAGGAAAGACGTTAGAAAATAAAATACAAACTTAATAATTAACACCATTAAAGAAAACAAAAATATGAAAGTATTGAAATCCAAGATGTCACAAGATAAAACTATAATAATAAAATTACTAGATAAAACAGGTAAAATAAAAGAGAGGAAGGAAATAACGGATGAAATAAAAGAATTCTACACAAAACTCTATTTCTCGACTATACCAAATCCAAATCAGCACTTAAGACATATTCTTAACGTTGGGTCGGAAGAAATTCCTGAGGTAAGACGAAGTCAGTTGGAAACTGCCCTAAAACAGATGAAGAATAAGAAATCTCCAGGTGAAGATAAAATAACATCTGAAATATTGAAAATGGAAGGAAATTAACTTTTTGAAGCGATACGGATATTACTCAACAAATGTATTGAAGACTAAAGATAACTTGTACATTGGCAAAACAGTGAGGTCCTACTTTTATTCAAGAAAGGTGATCACGAAAACATTGAGAACCCATCAGCTTGTTATCGCATTTGTACAACCCTCATTTTGTACTACCAACCAGTCAAACCGGCGGGCTTTTGCAACGAATTTGGACAACAGATCATATCCAGATGCTCCGCCTTCTAATAGAAAAAGCGACCAAATATAATATTAAGCTATAATTCATCGAATATAAGAAGGCTTTCGACTCCCTGGAACATTGGGCAATTATGCAGCTCTTAGCTTATGCCAGGATAGACTCAAGATATACTGAACTCCTAAAATTCATATATGAAAATGCGACATTAACGATTAAATTAGATAAAGATCGAAAACCAGAACCCCTAAAGATCAAGAAGCGTGTTAGGCAGGGCTTCACAATTTCACCAAAATTGTTTACCATAGCCTTGGAGGATGTATTTGAAAGCCTTGAGTGGGAAGAGAAGGAAATTAAAAATTGATGACATATTGTGGCCTGTTAATAATTAATGCCCTCTCGTTTGGGCGCAATTTTGTAACCTTTTAATAACTCCCGCTCGTTGAGGCGCAATTTTGAAACGTCTTAACTTCTTTGCTTTTAATAAATATTATATTTATTAAATAGAAGTCGTTATTTGCCCCTTAAGTATATCATAATTTCTGAGAATGGATTGAGTGGATATTAATACTGAAAGAACTAGAGAAATTAGACATAAACTAGCTCATTTTTTTGGTAGAGAAATATGGATAAGAGATAATTTTTGTACGTCTTTTGAAAATAGTCTCTATAGTTGTTTAAAATTTTGGTTGTACAGATTTTGGGCACCATTCATTTTAAAATAAAAAGAATCTAACTTCAGCTAAAAAACAAATGAAAAAATACTGAAGGGTTATGGAGTTGTTAAGAAAAAATTTTTAATATGGCACAACCGTTGTGTCCTGAAAGGTAAAACGGGCCATTCAGTGAAACGCTAGATCGAAATAAAGAAAATGGTTTATTAATGACAAAATTAAAAGTTCTAACTTCGCTACACTTTAAAATTACTACTACTAAATAAAATCCCTTAGTCTAGTAGATGGTACGATTATATAGAGTCTTTAAATCAGGATTCTAATTAAAGCTTAGCTAAACACGATGTTAAAAGTTCGTGGGATTAACTTCACGAGTTACCCATTTTGAATAGACGATATAAAACGCACTTGTCAGCAGGAAGCTAGGTCTATGGATTGATATACTGATGACTTACGGTTTTTCTATGAGGTTTTTGGCCTGTCCTGGTGAGATATTCATACCACTGATGTCTCCACCTTAGCTACCCCAGTTTCCTTTGGGCTGCTAAACATTTCTTGACCCTTAAAGGTCTGGGAATAAGCAGGATATTTCAAGGAAAAGGCCTTGAACTTGAAAACTAAAACCGTTTCTGCACTACTACATCAAATAAACGAGTACGGCGACGTGATAAAAAAAAGCCTATTAGACGACTTACTGAAGGAAAAGCTATTTCTGGCTACATGATCAAAAGGAGAGCTCACTGCGGCTCTATGATGGGAAAAAAGCCCCTACGGCTACATGATGGAAAAAGCCTATATTCATGCCATCCGGACCCTTAAATATTTTTCTCCCTTCCTTAAAATCACCTCTTCAAGATGGCTACTTCCGGGATACAAATCTTTAGCCAATCGGACTCATTCGATGCAAATTAAATAGGTCCAGTAGGTAACCCGCAAGCACATTCAAAAATTCAAAACACTGTTTTAAACTACACTGCTTAAAAGTTAGTAAGTAAGTAAAGTAAAGTAAAAAAATATAAATTATAGATGGAAACAGTGTCGTAACATGATCTTAAAATCTAGGAAAAAATTAATGTTTACGTCACTTGCGATTCACAGACAATGTAGTACTAATTAGCGAAGATCTAGAAGAACTGAAAATCCTGATAGAACAACTTAATCAAGCTTTACAGAAAGTTTGACTCGAGATGAACATCAAGAAAACAAAACTTCTAAGCCCACAAAACACAAAAATTAAGATCAGCACGGAAGAGATCGAGAGAGTGGAAGAGTATATATACTTGGGGCATAAGATTAGATTGGATAAGGACAGTCAAACAGCGGAAATACCAAGGCGAATTGGTGTCAGCTGGACTGCATTTTAAAAATTGGGATTGATTCTAAAAGACAAACATATCTGCATGACCTTAAAACGAAAAGTATACGAGAGCTGCATACTTTCAGTAAGTATGTATAGGCTGAAAATCATGACACTTACAAAAAATAGTCTTTGTCGACTCTAACGTTTTCAACGGGTCGTGGAAAAGCAGATGTTAGGTGTTAGTTTACGAGAACACGTTAAAAGCGAGGATATTACACGAACAAAAATTACAGATATCAGTGAAGAGTTTAAGAAGAATACTGGTGTGTATAGCGAAGGTGTTGAAAAATAAAAGTTTAATATTATTAAAACATTCTTCTTCGTTTGTATTAAATCTCGATCAAAATAGAAAAAAATTCTTATAAAAATGTCAGCTGTCGATTATTTAGCGACAGTTATCGTTTACATTTGTCAATTCATCGATATAAATTTTTAAATTCTGTTACTACAAAAACTTTGAATGAATAAAACAATTTTTTGATTTCCCGATTCTTAGGGCATATGACACGATATCTACGAATTAACTCGGCTACCTCGCTCACCTACTCATGAACTCCCTATAAGGTTGATCCATTGAAAATAATAAGAAAGAACACAATTTTTAAATTCCTTGAATTCAACAACCCTAAAATAACACAGCATATAAAAATCAACCCTTCTAACTTCTCTCCCTACCTCATTAAACCTTTGGATAGTGGAACAATTGGTGATAATGAAAACTTAACGCAACTTTCAGATTTCTCCACTCTATAAACCCTGAAAAGGACATATAACACGATATAATTAAAGCAACCTCTTTATAAATTCTTCGCACATCGCTTTAATACCCTACATAAGGGTATATAGCGATTCAAAAACAACGTGTATCACTTTTTCCGCACACATGTGCTAGACCCATAAAAAAAAATAAAATCGATATTTCATTTCGTTCGAAAATTATCGAACCAAACTGATCGACAGACATATAGATAGAAATGAGAAATTGTGTTTGTTGAAATAGGGAGGTTTTTTTTTCGAATACAATATTTCCTTTTACTAAGGAAAGTAAAAAAGAATATTTTCAATAAATCTCTTTTTCTTGTGCCTCCTTCTTAAAGGATTTTTGCCCTAGAGAGGTTTAATCGCGTTAAGAGCCCTTTCGACGACTACATTTGTTGCCTCATGTTTCCCACTTCTTATCACGAACATTTGCTCTAGTATTTTGACAGATTCTGAAAACAATACGTGTTAGAAGAGGTTTTAAGAATAGGGAAACAAGTAGTGATCTTGTGACAAATTATCGGGTCAAATTTTTCACAGATATCTATATAATAACACTTTGGACTGCCGTGGCTTTCACTTGATGGAAACTATTATTAAATACAGCAAAAAACTATTTATTTAAACACAAAATTTCTACAATATTTTTATTTTTCAGTACAACGCGTTTCGCTAACAATGCAGCTTTGTTAAATATAACTAATATACAGAATTATTAATTATATATATATATATATATATATATATATATATATATATATATATATATATATATATATATATATATATATATAAACTAAAGTAGTTACAAAATGAACAAATTTTTATGATAGGTAATTACACAGAACTATTAAGCAAATACTTTGAAAAAATTATCTCCAACGGACCAATTACCAAAACAGAACACTCAATATAGGAAGTTTTTTAAAAAATTATAAAAAACGAATCGATAAAAATAATAAATCAGGTGTTTATGAATTAACCTGCGGCACTTGTCCTAAAATATACATAGGACAAACAGCTAGAACTTTTAATACACGGATTAATGAATACTATAGAAGTTTTATAAATGGAAAAAATAACTCAACATATGCGAATCATCTATCTGCAAATCACTTTTTTGATGCAAATTTCAAAATACTACACCAAGAAAATAAAGGTTATAAATTAGACCTGAAGGAAGCCTTAGAAATAAACCGTATAAATAATACAACAGTTTTATTAAACGAACAAACAGAGACAAATAGGTCACTCCTTTTAAATTTATTCACATAATTGGTCCTTTGGAAATACTTATCATTAAGCCAAATAATTTTTTCAAAGTATTTACTTAACAGTTTCTGTGTAATTACCTAGATTAAAATTTGTTCATCATTTTGTACCTGCTTCTATGTTATATCTATAATATATATAAAATGCAAGGTCTCTCTGTCTGTCTGTCTGACCGTTAGTGCGCTTATCACTGGAGAACCACTTATCCGATTTACGTACTTTTTCTTTTTAAAACATACATATGTTTTCTGGCCAGGTTATAGGCTATATTTTATTACGATAGGTAGCATAAGGAATGAGCAGTGACCATAATAGTGAATAAAGTCGAAAAAAAGTTTACCACTTGCGCGTTCCCTTGCAATACACAGCCTAAACCATTAAATATGGAACAACATTATGTAGCAGGGCATATCTATAATATAATCTAATATATATAAAATGCAATGTGTCTCTGTCTCTCTGTCTGTCCATTAGTGCGTTTATCACGCGATAACCACTTATCCGATTTACGTGTCTTTTTTTAAATTCATACATATATTCTTTGGTCAGGTTATATAATAATAATAATAATCTATATCTATAATATATATAAAATGCAACGTCTCTCTGTCCGTCTGTCTGTCCGTTAGTGCGCTTATCCTTCGAACACCACTTATCCGATTTACGTGGTTTGTTTAAAAAAAAAACATACATATGTTCTCTGGCCAGGTTATAGGATATATTTTATTACGTTAGGTAACATAGGGAATAAACAGTGACGATAATGGTGAATCAAGTTGGAAAAAAGGTTGCCGCTAGCACGTTCTCTTGCAATATACTGCCTGTGGAACAATATCATGTAGCAAAGGATATAATATATATAATATGCCACGTCTCTTTGTCTGTCGGTCCGTTAGTGTGCTTATGAATTGAGGACCACTTATCTGATTTACATGTTTTTTTTTTTAATTCATACATAATCTTCTATAATATATAAAATACAACATCTGTCTGTTTGTTTGTCTGTCTGTATATCTGTCTGTCTGTTCGTTATTGCGCCTATCACTCTAGAACCACTTATCCTATTTACGTGCTTTTTTTTTAAACATATATATGTTCTCTGGCCAGGTTATAGGACATATTTTATTACGTTAGGTAACATAATGAATAAGCAGTGACGATAATAGTGAATAAAGTCGGAAAAAAGTTTGCCGCTAACGCGTTCTCCTGCAATACACTGCCTATAAACCATTAAATATGGAATAATATCATGTAGTAAAGAATATAATATATATATATAAAATGCAATATCTCTCTGTCTGTTCGTTAGTGCGCTTATGGCTTATTCGATTTACAAGATTTTTTTTTTTAATTCAAACATTTGTTCTCTGGCCAGGTTATCTCTAATCTTCTATAATGTATATAAAATGAAGCGCCTCTCTATCTGTCTGTCCGTTAGTGCGCTTATCATTCGAGAACTACTTATCCGATTTACGTATTTTTTTTAATTCATACATACGTTCTCTTTCCAGGTTATGCGAGTATAATAATAATAATCTATAATCTATAATATATATAAAATGCAACGTCTCTCCGTCTGTCCGTCTGTCCGTTAGTGCGCTTATCACTCGAGAACAAGTTATCCGATTTACGTTTTTTTTTAGATTCATACATATGTTCTCGGGCCAGGTTATACGATATATTTTATTGCGTTAGATAATATAAGAAATAAGCAGTAACGATAATAGCGAATCAAGTTGGAAAAAACTTTGCCGCTAGCGCACTCTTTTGCAATACGCTGCCTAAACCGTTAAATATGGATCAATATCACGTGAAAAAGAATACAATATATATAAAATGCGACGTCTCTCTGTCTACCTGTCTGGCCGTTAGTGCGTTTATCACTCGAGAACCACTTATCCGATTTACGTATTTTTTTTTAATTCATACATATGTTTTCTGGCCAGGTTATATAATATTAATAATAATCTATATAAAAATATATATGAAACGCAAGGTATCTCTGTCTGTCCGTTAGTGTGCTTATCATTAGAGAACCACTTATCCGATTTACGTGTTTTTTTCAATTCTTAACTTAATATTTATCAAAAAAAATCTATAATATATATAAAACGCAACGTCTGTCCGTTAGTGCGTATAGCACTCAAAAACCACTTATCCGATTTGCGTGTTTTTTTATAAAATACATATGTTCTCTGGCCAAGTTATAGGATGTATTTTATTACTTAAGATAACATAAGAAATATGCAGTGACGATAATAGTGAATCAAGACCACTCGAGTGGAGCCGCGGGCACGGCTAGTTAGTTTATATATGCCTAATAATTCTGTATATTAGTTTTACTTGACAAAGCTACGAGGCATGTTTTTTAAGTAAGTACCGTTTTGCGATTCCGCCGCCGCAGCGATACGGTCGGCGTTCCGCGCATGCGCGCTGGTAACCTACATCTCATGTCTACGCACTGACGCCATTACAGTCTGATTCTTCATTGTATACGTTGTTTACTGAGTGTTTAAGATGCCTCCGACAATCGTGAGTCCCGCCGATTGTGAAGTACGGGCTGTTATACGATTTCTTAGTGCTAAAGGCGTAAAACCGATCGATATTCATCGTGAGATCTGTGAAGTTTACGGACAAAACATTATGAGTGATGGAATGGTAAGGAAATGGGTGAGAGCATTTAAAGATGGCCGCACAAATGTGCATGATGAAGAACGGAGTGGACGTCCTTCGGTCGTTAATGAAGATTTGTTGCAGAAAGTGGACGAAAAGGTGAGAGAAAACAGACGCTTTACAATTTCATTATTGTGCGACTGCTTTCCTCAATATTCTCGTAGTGTTTTGTATCGCATTGTGACCGAGAACTTGAATTACCGGAAATTGTGTTCACGTTGGGTTCCAAAAATGTTGACGGATTTGCACAAAACCCAACGTTTAGGCAGTGCATTGACTTTCCTTGAGCGGTACCACAATGAAGGTGAACATTTTTTAGACCAAATTGTTACTGGTGACGAAACATGGGTGGCCTACGTCACACCAGAATCGAAACAACAATCCATGGAATGGCGACATTCATCATCACCCAAAAAAGTGAAGTTTAAGCAAACAATTTTCTGCCCGCAAAATCATGTGCACAGTTTTTTGGGACAGAAAAGGAGTATTGCTAGTGGAGTTTCTGCCTCGTAATGAGACAATCAATGCAGCGTCTTATTGTGAGACATTGAACAATCTGCGTCGTGCAATCCAGAACAAAAGACGTGGCAAGTTGAGTAAGGGTATCGTTTTGCTGCATGACAATGCCCGTCCACATGTGGCTAATCGGACCAAAGATCTCATCAAATCTTTTAAATGGGAAACTCTAGATCATCCTCCATACAGCCCTGATCTGGCGCCCAGCGACTACCATTTGTTCCTACACTTGAAGAAGCACCTGGGTGGTCAGCGTCTTCAAGACGATAACGAAGTCAAAACATTTGTGATACAGTGGTTTAACAAGTCAGGCGGCAGAATTTTATGAGGAGGGTATTCAAAAACTGTGCCACGTTATGACAAGTGCCTCAATATTCACGGAAATTATGTAGAAAAGTAGATTAAGGTACAGGCTTTCATGTAAAAATAAAATTATAGCGATATCTTTGCACGTCTTTTTTTAATTCCAAAACGGTACTTACTTAAAAAACATGCCTCGTACATTGTTAGCGAAACACGTTGAACTGAAAAATAAAAATATTGTGGAAATTTTGTGTTTAAATAACTAGTTTTTTTGTTGTATTTGTATAATAATACACCCTTTCTTTAATTTTATGGACATTTTTAGTGGTCCGTGCAGAACACTTATAAGATCACTTCGGTGTCTGTTTTTCTGTCTGTCAGTCCGTCTGTCACATCCGATTTTCTCCGAAACTATTTGACATAGAAAGTTGAAATTTGGCACTAATATAGGAATTAATGGCCTCATCAGAGTTTTGAAAGTTAAATTTTGACTTAAGGTGTTAATTTTGGAGGGGTGAAATCGGAAATGAAACAAAAATTGCCAGGTCATCGAGTGGGGTGTCAAAGAAAAACACGAGTTCAAAAATATATATCATGTAATAATTGCGCTCATTTTTCTTTGTATCATTTTTAAAAAAATTGCGCAAAATCGCTGTCCCCCCTTATCTCGAAAAACACTGATCAAAAAATTTTGAAAAAATTCTGGAATATTTTCTACAGGGTGTGGATTGAACAAAAATGATCACCTTTAATAATTTATCTGGTGTATACAAAAAAAATCAAGGTCATCAGTTTTCAGTAAAAATCGGAAAAAAACCTTGTTGAAAACCCATTTGGGGTGTGTTTTATGAAGTCATTGATTACTTCTGTAACAAGAATTTTTAAAAGCAATCAACGTACGAACACTAATTGCGCAAGTCCGACTTGCACTTGGCCAGTTATTTTATTAAATTCAAAATGCTTTTATTAATATTGGTAAATTACCTTTAAATACAAAAATTCATTATGATGCCAAATTGTGTCACCAAAGATAGTTGGAAAATTTGAAAAAGAATAAGTAAAAATAATTTGAAGTTTCGTTTTTACCTACAGGAACTGTTTAGTTTATAATAACGTTCCATTTGAATTTCTAACTATCCTTTCCTTTCAATCTCCACTTATTTTCGTGAAAACTTTGTAAGTTTAATCTGTTTTTTTTGAAATAATGAAATTAACTAATCAAAAAAAAAAAAATATTAATAAGCGTTAAATTACATTATTATAAAATTAAACAGATTCGAAACTTTTTTTTCAAAAATTCCATTTAAGCTGGGAATATGAAGAAATTGAGACTTTCTATTTATTTTGTAAAAACGACATAATTAATGTTAAGAACGGAACATTTAAGGGATCCCTTCTGTGTCTGTCTGTCTATCCGTCTATCTGTCACACCCGATTTTTTTCCGAAACTATTTGACATAGAAAATTGAAATTTGGCTCAAATATTGATGGCCTAGTTATAGCCGTGTAGTTTTGAAAGTTAAATTTTGTTTTGGAGGGTGAAATCGGAAGTGAAAAAAAAAGTTTATAATAACGTTCCATTTGAATTTCTAACTATCCTTTCCTTTCAATCTCCACTTATTTTCGTGAAAACTTTGTAAGTTTAATCTGTTTTTTTGAAATAATGAAATTAACTAATCAAAAAAAAAAAAATATTAATACGCGTTAAATTACATTATTATAAAATTAAACAGATTCGAAACTTTTTTTCAAAAATTCCATTTAAGCTGGGAATATGAAGAAATTGAGACTTTCTATTTATTTTGTAAAAACGACATAATTAGTGTTAAGAACGGAACATTTAAGGGATCCCTTCTCTGTCTGTCTGTCTGTCCGTCTATCTGTCACACCCGATTTTTTCCGAAACTATTTGACATAGAAAATTGAAATTTGGCTCAAATATTGATGGCCTAGTTATAGCCGTGTAGTTTTGAAAGTTAAATTTTGTTTTGGAGGGTGAAATCGGAAGTGAAAAAAAAAAATTTGACCAGGCCATCGAGTGGGCTGTCAAATGAAAGCTTGTGAAATTATGACTTCAAAAATATATATTATGTAATACTTGCTCACACATTTCTATGTATTATTTTTAAAAAATGGGAAAAACACTCCAGTTCGCTCACCTTATCTCGAAAAGTCCTGATCAAAAAATTTTTAAAAAATTCTGGAATAGTCTTCATAGAGTGTAGATTGAGGGAAAACTATCAGGAGTGCATTAGGTCTGATAATTTATCTAGTATAAAAATTACCGAAAAAATTCCGAGAACTAGGGAAACCCATACAAAATGGTGAAGGTGAATTATTTTCCGTCCATTACGGCATGTTTACAAAATAATTTTATTTTCTTTGTTTATAATTAAATACTTGGGTAGCAAATATTTGTTTTCCGCTTTTATTACTAGATTCTAGATTGAGCTAGATTGAATTAGTGGCTAATAGGTAGCTAAGATGCTATAACTATTATACATTATTGACTAAGAAAAAACGTGAAAATACATATTGGATCTTAAGATATCAGGGACCTAATTAACTTAGCCTACATAATTTTATTTTATTTTAAAAGCAATCACGGTACGGAATACTAATTGCGCAAGTTCAACTTGCAATTGATAGGTTTATTTCTTTTTAGTATGGATTTGTGAATTATGCCTTAGAGTTATTAGTGGTGAAAACTTTTGGTGAAGAAACATGGGAAATAATAAAGTAAGTACATACAAAGTAGAATACTTCTTATAACTCGGAAAGTGAAGTTTTGTAAAAATACTTAGCTTTACGATAAGGTAATTAGGAAGTGTTTATAGTTCATTTTATTGTATGTAAAATAGTTTCATTACGGTAAATATTTTAGTTCGGTGATTCTGTATCAAATCTATCCAAAGTTACACATATAACACGTAGACTGAAAAGTTTTTGGTCTAGCTACCTAAAACACATTTTTTTTGCAAAATTCGACTTTATTCATCAATATAGTCGCGTTCAAGAGCGATACAATCAGTCTAAAGCTTTTCTAACATTTCTATACCTTTCTTGTAGAGGGATTTATCTTTGCCTTCAAAATAGGCCTCAGTTTCGGCGATAGCTTCTTCATTGGAGCCAAATATCTTTCCCGCGAGCATTTTTTTAAAGTGTGCGAATAGATAATAGTCGCTGGGCCCAATTTGGAGAATACGGTGGATGCGGAAGCAATTCGAACTTCATTTCATGCAATTTTACCCTTGTAACCATTATCTTCTGACACGGTGCATTGTCTTGATGAAAGAGAACTTTTTCTTGTTCCTTTGGGGCCGTTTCTTTGCGATTTGTGCCTTCAGACGCACCAATAACTGTATATAATATTCGCTATTGATGGTTTTTTTTTCCTTCTCAGCATAGTCGATGGGAATTATTCCATACGCATCCCAAATTACAGAGGCCAAAACCTTCCCAGTTGACTGTTGTGTCTTTGGTCGCTTCGGACGGCTTTCACCAGCTGCAGTTCACTCAGCTGCACTGAAACAGGTCCAAACAGCGTTCAGAATCATCAGCACGTTATTGTTTTTCGTCGCATAGGCGGTTCCCATTTTGAACAGAGCTTTCTCATGCCCAAATGTTCATGCAAAATATGACCAACACGTTCTTTTGATATCATTAGGGTGTCAACTATCTCACACAATTTCACTTTACGGTCATACAAAACAATTTTGTTGTTTTTTTTTTTTGATGATGTTTTCATGTGGGCGGCCAGAGGGTTGAGCATCATTTGTATCTGTACGACCGCTTTTAGATTTAGCATATTCGGTATACCAGTAAATGATGAGTGATTTTCCAGGGGCTGAGTCCCCGTAACACTTATCAAGCCATTGCTTTGCTTGAACGGTATTTTTTTTCCCATCTAAAACAGTGTTTAATGAACACACGAATTTCTATTTTTTCCATTGTTGTGAAGATATTAAAATTAGCGTCATTAAAACCACTGTAACTTGTGAACTAATCGTCGAAATGTCATGAAATTTTGACATGTATCATTTGAACGTTGGTACTTCCTAAAAATCATATGATTTTTTTTTAAAAAGGGCTACCAAAAACTTTTTAGCCTACGCGTTAGAATTCATTTTTTCAAATTTCGAACTCGAAATTTGAGTATGGATAATAATTTGATAGAAAAAATAATATAACATTCCATTGTTAACTTAAAATATGTACAGGAGCGTGCACCGCGTACACATATTGTTTGAACAAAATCGAAAGCGGAGGCTGTACAGAGAAGAAAAGAGAAGAGAGAATTATAAAGGAAAAAGAGTGCCTAAACTCTATCCTATGGCCAAAAAGTGTTTTCGAGAATTGAAACATTTCCTATATGAGTTAATATTTAAAAGTACATTACTTTATAGATGCGAAATTTGGCAACTAACAGAAAACTTTTAACGACGGCTGCTTTATCTCGAAATGGACTTCTGACATAGAGCCGCAGGAAGATCAAGGATGGAAAGAATAATGAATGAGGAAATAAGAAATACTATGAACACCAAAAGAAATATAAGAAATCCAGCGAAGACAACTAGTGTAGTACGGACATGTAGATAGAATGGACGATATACCAATCCCAAAACAATTACTCAAACGGACACCGACAGAGAACAAAGAAAAGAAAAAAGGAAGATCAAAGACTAAGTGGACGAGTGGAATACACAGAGCCATGTGGGAATGAAATTTGCAACCAGGGGACTGGGCAGATCGAAGAGAGTAGAAGCAGGGGACCGGAAGGCTCAAGACGCTATAAAACCAGATATATATATATATATATATATATATATATATATATATATATATATATATATATATATATATATATATATATATATGTATGTATGTATATACCTAAAATATGTGTTAATGTTTCTCTAAAGACATCATCCTGATTCGATCTTGAGAAATCTTGTTTCAAAAATAATTTTTCACGCGACATGTATTTCTAGCATGTACTGCTCTGGAAGGAATTAAGCGGGCTACATCTATCGAACACTTTCCATTAGAATACTTTTAGAATAGACTCAAGTCGTCAACCGTTCTTCGATGTTCCAACGAATCAAGGTTGCTGGCCAGTTCTGGGTCTCGAATCAGGCGAACAGCTCTATTTTGAATAGAATCTAATAAATGCAGTATATGTTTGGGAGCAGAGCCCCAAACATCGGAGTAGTATTCCATCGTTAGTCGATTTGAGATTTGTACAGAATCAATAGTTCTTGTGGAGTGTAAAGCTTTCTAGTTCGAAATAATATTCCCAGCTTTTGAGAAGCTCCCCTTGCTATACTTTCAACATGTTCATGCCAAAACATATTTGCTCCCAAATTAACGCCCAGTATATACTAGAGGAATGGAGTGCCCCTATATCACTATGTTGGGTTCAGCAACGTTAACTTTTTTAGAAAAAACTGCCTCCTGGGATTTTGTAGGGTTAAATTCTACTTAGCTACTGTCACCCCAAGATAGAATTTCTTCCAGGTCTTTGTTAAGTTGAACGACCTCCTACTGTCTGCGGATATTTGCTTGTGTAGCCGATATTCGGGCATTCAAAGTGAATATTGAGATAAGCCTACTGTCATGTGCAAAGCTGTAGATTGGATTCCTTGTCTTCCAGCAGATCGTTAATCTAAATGAGAAAGAGAGTAGAAGACACTATGGAGCCCTTTCGGCAAAATAGTAGTTCTATATTTAAAAGGAAAAATAATATTTAATTTTTCCTTTATTATTATTAGAAAAAACGGACAAACCTACAGGTGTATATTACAATGCTTAAAATAGCATAACTTTCGACAGAAAAGCTAAAATAAGCAGTAAAAATCCTTTATACAAATTTTCTTTAAATGACGAAAATCCATTAGAAATCGATATATTGATAACAGTAAATATAGCATCTTTAAATTTCCAACAAAAGTTTTAAAAAACTAGTTGCTACTTAAAAAATTGACTTAAAACTTGAATATATTACTGTATTCATAAATAATTCCAGAAAAGTTTATTCAGATCAAATTCTCCAAATTATTCGTTTATAGTTACAATGATGGAGTGTAGCAAGAACCTGTATGAACATTTTTTTAGTTTCAAATCAAATTAAATTTACGAAGTCTAAATAATAATAACAAATCCTTTTATCAATTATAAAAAAAATTGTAGTGCTTCATTTCATGAATCGCCTAACCCCGCTATTGCGGATGCATCAAAAGCTATCTTTATATTTCTAGTAATGTTATCAGATCCCAAAACACGTAGTCCAAAGTACTTATATATTTAAGCGAAGCTGAAGGGATCATATGATTACATTCTATATAATCCTGCACAAAATCTGAACAATTTTTGAGATCTTGTTCTAAACCACCCTTTACACTAATGAAGGGCAGTAGATATAAACTTAACAAAACAAGTTGCGTAATGAGCAATCAAGCCATGAATTGACTTTTAATACTTATAGACAATAAATTCATAAAAGTAATTTCACATCAAATCAGTACTGGGGATCTTTTTCAATTCCTAATTTAAGGAGTAACATCTAATGAATAAAGGGTACCAATGTCAATAATTAATAAAATTTTGGAAGAATTAACCTTACCAGACAATATCTGCGATATCTACATAAAATATTTTAATTTTTTTTCTGTAAAATTCGGCAATGTTTAGATAGAAAGGTAGACTCCAAAAAAGATGCTTATTCTTATTGCTTAATTTACAATATTGAAAATCAATACAGGCCATCAAACAAAAATCCCGTTGTGGATTTTTGTTTGATGGTGGATAAGTGTAGATTTGATGATGGTGGATAAGTCTACATCCAGTTCGATATACTTTAAACCCTCAAGCTCTCCGATTTTCGTAAATTTTGTGTGTGAGTTTGTCCCCAAAAGCGAAACATTATCGAGAAATATTGATTTTTTGTGATATACAGCCATTGTTTAAAATTAAACGTTTTTAAACAGGTCATGCTTTGAAAAATTGAAGGAACAGTAAAGTTGGTCGTACAGAACTCGCAAGATCGTGATGAGTAAAAAGATTTTTAAACATTATCCTTGGTGTTTTTGCGGATTAAGAACTAGAAAGGGGGAGAGGGCGAGAGGTGGAATATGCGCAACTAAGACCAACGTCGTGATGATTGATGGGTCAGCAGGTGAGAGCGAAAACTTGAAAAATCTACGAGCTGGTGCGTATGAGAGGAACAGGGGGGAGAGGCCGGCTGAAAGAGCACGAGAGGGGTACAAGGAATATTAGCGAAGAAGTTGAATCGAGTCGGGGGGGAGGGGGGTAACGGTAATAACAGGCATCTTAGCAGCAAAACATCAGACCATACGGTTACTAACAAAAATTAATTATTCTCTTGATTATGGCATTTTTGACAATTTAGTGAGCTAAGTTATAGGCTTTAAAATGGTTGGTAGTATACGTGTAGAGTTTCTTTTTCCTCTTGTACATCATAAAAAACTTATTCTTGGCAAGTAACTATGAATTTTCGTGATTTAATTTGCTATTGTTTTTTCAGCGGTGACCGCGTATGCTGGCGATGTGCCGTCATCGACAGCGCGGGCATATGTTTTTAACCATCTAGAGAAAGGGTATTGACCATAGTAAGACATTCTGGCATTATCGTGATAGTCGAAAATATATCTTGCGCCGTTAGAGAAAATATCAGCCACAGTAAGATATTCTGGTCACTCCGTTCATCGCACCGCCACCTGCGGTTAACGATTTTGCACCTTAACTGCTGTGATTAACGGAATCATTTGTCTTTTGTTCCTAGCCACGCTCTCGCGCATACACGCATACCGCCTCCCTCCTGAAACCTCCGTCTTCACTTGGTTGCACTTTATTTGAACCTCTCGTTTTACTTCATTCTTCTATCTCTACTTCATTTCAGGGCAAATATAGGCCGTCATAAGCTAGTAGCTGACATACGCATTGACTCCGGATTTATCGTTTCTCTACTATAATAAATTACCTGAAGCCCAGTGGGCCTTTTAGCATGTGAATCCAAAGGGTGGCCACAGAGATTTAATCGTTAGATAAATTAAGTAATGGTTATGCAAACAATAGATAGTCAAGGCCACCACGTGCTTAACCGCAAATACTCTACAACATTTCCGCGATTTTTTGCGGAATTTTGGCAAAAATAATATTTTTCAATAAAATTTTCTTTATGGAAATCATAAATCAAGTCAAAGCCACACAAAAGTCATCAGAATCGAAGATCTTGAAGGTTAG
The DNA here is from genome assembly GCA_019049505.1 of Pachyrhynchus sulphureomaculatus. NCBI lineage: Eukaryota > Metazoa > Arthropoda > Insecta > Coleoptera > Curculionidae > Pachyrhynchus > Pachyrhynchus sulphureomaculatus. The sequence continues at coordinate 48,613,285 of CM032449.1, forward strand.
AAGATATTTTTTGTCGCTAGTATTGGAAATTACTTTTAAATAATCTCAAATTTAAATTATTGGTGCTTAAACTACTAACTTCCGCTATAAGAAAAAAGACTGAAATCATTTTTCAAACTTATAAACTTTGTTTGAAACTTTTCTTAGGTCAGATACTTATATAAGCGATTTATCTTATTTTTAGAAAAAATGCCGATGTTCAAATGGAAGGGCAATTTTTGGTCCGTCAAATCTACGAAGATGAACTGACTTATAATTTAATATCCGCCGCTGTGGAAGTTTTGAGTAAGTTCTTTTCAAGTTACGTTAAGACTAGTTAGATAACTTTTTATTAATAAGGGTCTGAAAATAACGATGGAATTGCCAGAGTTCATGTCAAGAAGTATTTGTTTCTTATATTTATTTGTATTTGGTGACTCGAAATTCGTAATCTGAATATATCGTTATTTAAGTGTGGTCTTAAAGGAAGTCTGTACAATTGATTTGTTATTTATATACCAAGGGGTACATAAACTGTGATTACTAAAAATAGAAATCGAAGTTATACTGAGCGATGTAAAAAAGTTTCCAGTAATTAAATAACTTGTTCGCTGAATTGCATACAATTTTTCTCCAAGCTTATATTTGTTTATATTAAAAAAAAATCTAGTTTTAGTTTTGGTTATTTTGGGTTTGATGTAAGCTTGAAAAACTATAAAATTAACTAGAAGAAGAATTTTTTAAAATTTTTTCTTCTAATAGAAACTCCCGTCGTTTATAGAAGCTTACAACAGTATTACAATAATCTACTTACAATAAAAATTGTTCTTGGAGTGGGAAGAATATTTTTACTGGATTATGGTTTTCACAATTAGGAATGAGCGATAATGGCTTTTACCTATCGGTACTCGGTGGCAACCTATTTCTTAATAATTATTGTTTTTAATTATTAATTAATTAATTAATAATTAAAAATTATAATTTTAACTTACGTCTAATTATATTAATATACAGTTATTCATAGAAATATCAATATATCGGTGGTTATCGAATTATATATAACAATCGATGTATCGATAAGCATCAATATATCGATATCTATCAATATATCGATAAATATCGATATGGCCATAATTATTATTTAAAAATTAATTACTAGGTTGGAGGAGATTTCCGAAAATGGCCATGAGGACAATTTCAAATCCCTCGACTTCGAGAACCCTGAAAATGACATATAAAACTAAAAAGCTATAGATGTATTCAAAGCGATCCTGCTAAACCCCTCAACACCTCACACGTTGTACTGTAATCTTGTTCACCCTCTTCCATTGAAGTTATATGACTCAGAATTTCAAAAAACAGATATCCTGGTCCAAATATTAAATGTGTACTAAATTTAAATATGTTATATATCCTCAGTTGCTCGAGTGTTATCGTATCCGCAGTTCGACACACAGACAGAGTGTAATTTTTTTCAGGTTTCCTCTGAGTAATTTCTTCGGGACCTTTAAAAAATCTGCTATAGCAGCTTGAATATAACAGTCTCAAGTTATTTAAGTGTGGTCTTAAAGGAAATCTATACAATTGATTTGTTATTTATACACCAAGGGGTACATAAACTGTGCTTATTAAAATAGAAATCGAGGTTATACTGAGCGATGCAAAAAAGTTTCCAGTAATTAAATAACTTGTTCGCTGAATTGCATACAATTTTTCTCCACTCTTTTATTTGTTTATATGTAAAAAAAAAACTAGTTTTAGTTTTGGTTATTTTAAATTTGATGTAAGCTTGAATAACTATAAAATTAACTAGAAGAATTTTTTTTCAATTTTTTCTTCTAATGGGAACTCCCGTCGTTTATAGAAGCTAATACCTGTTAACGCTTTTTATAACAGTATTACAATAATCTACTTACAATGAAGATTGTTCTTGGAGTGGGAAGAATATTTTTACTGGATTATGGTTTTGACAACTAGGGATGAGCGATAATGGCTTTTTACCTATCGATACTCGGTGGCAACCTATTTATTAATAATTATTGTTTTTAATTATTAATTAATTAATTAATAATTAAAAATCATAATTTTAACTTACGTCTAATTATATTAATATATCGTTATTTATCGAAATATCGATATATCGGTGGTTATCGATTTATCTATAAAAATCGATGTATCGATAAGCATCAACATATCGATATCTATCAATATATCGATAAATATCGATATACCCATAATTATTACTTAAAAACTAATTACCAGGTTGGGGGAGATTTCCGAAAATGGCCGTGAGGGCGATTTCAAATCCCTCGACTTCAAGAACCCTGAAAATGGCATATACAACTAAAAAGCTATAGATGTATTCAAAACGATCCTGCTAACCCCCTCAACACCTCACACGTTTGACTAGAACCTTTTTTACCCTCTTCCATTGAAGTTATATCACTCAAAAATTCAAAAAGTACATTTCCTGGTCCAAATATTAAATGTGTACTAAATTTAAATATATATCCTTTTTTGATCGAAAGTTATCGTATCAGAAGTTCGACACACAGACAGAGTCTAATTTTCTTCAGGTTTCTTACGGATCTTTCAAAAATCTCCTATAGCAGCTTGAATACAAGAGTCTCAAGACTTTCTCGTGCTACCTATGAGATTTTTGACTCCTACACTCATCTCTCATCATTGGCCACAAACTGGACCAAGGGTTGATAATGTAGTCAACTTACTGTGGGAAAATTGTAAAACACTTTATGGTGTTTCCACATACAGCAAACAAGTGAAACTTATCGATATATCGATAATTAGCGATAATTTTTGAATTTACATATTACTCAAAACATCGATAGCTATGGATATGTCGAATAAAATTCCCATTCCTATTTACAACAATGTCTAGGACCAAGCATTTATAAACCTATCAAGTTAATGTGTCTTCAAATTACTCATTTAAGAATATATATAAGCAAAGCAAAAGTATGGGTGCCAAAACATAATTCTGTCTCATTCAGCGGCTTGACATTAGGAAAAATCTCTTTTCTGCAAGATTGTTGGCACGCAAATGCTGCCACTAAAAGTGAGATGTATTTATTTGCTTTATCGACTATCGGAAAGTTTTTGACAATATGAAACATGCTGGAAAGATATTGGATTTGATTAAAAGGACATCAGAATAATGAAAGAGGTATACTAGCAATAGTAAGTTGAAGTCCACATTAAAAGTAATTGCATTAGTGCTGTGTGTGGAAAATAAAGGGATGCTAATAGACGGTGAACGATTAAATCACTTAAGGTTCGCAGATGATATCACTCTGATCGCCAACACAAAAGAAGAATTACAAGAAATGCTGATGGAATTAAATAACAAGTCTAGAGAAATAGGTCTAAAAATAAACCAAATATTTGAACAACGAAAGTGAAGATAACAGCCAGAAACTATTAATACAAGGTAAAATAGTAGGAAAGGTACAAACATTCATATATATGTAGGACAAAAAATCGAAGTATCAAAAAATAATTTGAAGACTGAGTTGGATAGAAGAGTCTCGTTAGCTTGGTCTGCGTTCGGAAGGTTACAATCTATGATTAAATTAGACATTCCAAATACAATAAAAGCCAGACTATTCGATCAATATATACTGCCGGTATTAACATATGCAGAGAGCAATGGAGAGGAGAATGCTAAATATTAGACTCCAAGAGCGTATTTCTAACATCGAGATACGAAGAAGATCAAAAGTAACCGATGTAACACAACGAATATGTATATTAAGGTGAAATTGGGCGGGGCATATCTCAAGGCGGAATGATGACAGATGGACACGCCATATAGTTGAATGAAGGCCTAGAGAACACAAAAGATGCAGAGGTAGACCACAGACAAGATGGACGGACGACATAAAAAGATTAGCAGGACACGATCGGATGCAAAAAGCAAATAACAAAGCTTGGGGAGGTTTACATCCGACTATGGATGGAATAAACTAATAATGATAATGATGATGTGTGTGCTATCATCCATTCAGATCAAAATCTACGTTGAGAAAATTTTTAGTCAGCGCCTAATCAATTTTAGGAACGATACGAATGTGGCATCAATTTTACAAATGAAAAATTAATCGACAGTACGATAATATTTCCTTAAATATCAACAAAACAATTATTGAACCAATTTCAAAGGAGTGACTAGAAAATTAACCCATGTTGCAACGTCTATAACTTTGAGACAAAAAAGCAGACTTAACGTAAAAGGTCTTAAAGCCAATTAAAAATCTAGACTGACAGATTTTTCCGTTTTTTTATTTAGGGGTAACTATCCCTATTTTGAGGGTTAAAAGGGTGAAAATAAATAAGTTTTTAACAGGAAATAAAAAAATATTTATGATTTGTAATTCACGAAAATAGATCACTTTATTTATTTACATATTCTCTACCCAATACCGTATAATCAATCAGAAACCAGCCTCCAAAAGGCAGTCGCAATTAAAAAGGGCTTCGGCGATACTCACAAGACTAGGAAAAATTACAAAGAATCAAAATACTGAGAATATAGCGCTGGACTTATACGTCTCCCAAATTTATCGCTGAGCGATAACCACTCCCTAAAGTGGAGAAGTGGACTCTTATTTAAATTACTCTTTTTAAAATCAAGGCTATCCTCTTTCCAAGAAATCTGCCACTAAACACGCGATTACGAGTAACTGAATCCTATGTATTACCAATTTTAGTATGTGGTGGAGCTAAACCGTTAAAGCGAATCGAAAAGTTTGATCTATGGACACTTTCCAGAGTACTACCTATTTTCTGGATTGCCCACATATTAAGTAATAAAAAATTGTAAAACAACTTATTTACGATATATACTGAAACGAGCTTGATACATCATACTAAAAGTTATACTCCAGGGAAAGATCGAAGAGATACGCGAGCCAGGTTAGAAACAATAAGAACTTCAAACCCGCTTATTTTATGAGCTAATCTTCCTCATGAATCCTACATTCTATCGAAATACAAGGTGTTTCTTCAAAACTCGTCTTCCAAATGTAGAAGGTCATCATTTTTACACGCCCGGCCCCGATTTATGGAAAATTGTTGGATATTTTTTTTTTTAAATGTAGAGTGCTATAGTGCATGTCAAGGAGTACACTGATGGATTTGACATTTGGTAGTGAAAACGACTCTCTGGGCACCGCGACGCCAAACAACTGTTATGCAGCAAAAACCCTCAAAAATATTATTTTGTGGTCACTGCGGTTGCCATGGATCGTATGCCACATTTGGCAATTTTCAAACAATTTTTCTAGTAGGTGGCTATCATACTTTAATCTGACAACTCTTGTTTGCACACCTTTTTAATTCAATAGAGTTAAACTAAATAAACAGTGTGTTAATAGCTTCTGGTTGAAGTGGTTTCCCCCATTGAAAATGTAGATATGATCCTTATTTATGGAGAAGTAAAACGAAATTTTCGGGAAGCCGTTACACTGTATCCAGAACGTTACCCCGACAGATATCTCCCGGATGTTTTGTCAATTAGAACCAACAATTAGAACAAAATTTAATAGCAATATGGATGAATTTTCTGAGCAGACAGGCAGGCAAAACAAATAACTGTTTTAACAAATGAAAAAGTAGCCGAAATTATGCAATATTTTCAAAACCATCTATATGTCGATCAGACAAGCAAGCAGGTAATTGAATGTATCTTTGGGGCTCTTGAGAAATGTCTTAAAGCTAATAAATACCTTGACTATAAAATGCATAATCTTTAGTAATTAACATTTGATTCGAAACAACTGAGTTTTATATCCAAAATAATGATTAAATATGATGAAGAACGTTATTTTCTGAATCATATATTATGGACAGATGAAAGACATTTTGTTAGCAACGGCAAACTTAACAGAAAAAATTATCATTGCTGGGTTGACGAGAATCCATACAACGTCAATCAAATTCAGAATCAAGGCCATTATGGCATTAATTTACGGTTTGGGATAATTGGGAGAGATTTCGTTGGACCATACTTTTTTGAAGGAACACTAACTGGAAATAGATACCTTAATTTCTTGGTTAATACTCTACAAGTTTTATTAGAAAATGTTCCCCTTATTTTAAGAAGGCATATGTGGTATCAAATACTGTATACAGAACCTCGACAAATGATATTGAGCACTTAAAGGCAAAAATATCAGATGCGTGTAATAATATATCTGGAGAAATTATTTACAAAGCCACACATCAAGCGTTAATGGAAAGAATGAAAAATGCATGATAAAAGAAGGAAAATATATACAAAAATTTCTTTTAATGTTTTTTTTTATTATTACATTTAATTTTATAAATATGTAATAAATTATGTCATATTAAAAGTTACATGTTTTTTTCGTGATTTTAATAAAAATAATGTATTCTTATATTTTATTTTTCAAAGATATTTTATTAGGAGAAGCACTTCAACAGTATAGTAACTAATATTATTATAATTACTGTCAGATTAAAGTATGACAGCCGCCTACTAGATAAATTGTTTTGAAAATCGCCAAACGTGGCATACGATCTATGGCAACCTCGATGACAAGAAAATAATATTTTAGAGGGTTTTTGCGAAACAAATTAGAAAAAAGCAGTTTACCGAAAAAATGTTGAGAAAAACTAGGGTTTTCTAATGCCGTTTTACAAAAGTTACGTCGATGTAAAAAAAAGTAGCTTGGAGTCGCGGCGCCTAGCGTTGTTTTCGCTACCAAATGTCAAATACGTCCTTGACGTGTATTACACCATTCTACATTTAAAAATTTTTTTTTAACAATTTTTCATAAATCGAGGTCGAGCGTCTAAGAATGATCTCCCTGTACGTAGTCTGATCTTAGAATAAATATTTAAAATTGCTACATTCTACATGCAACTACGTATACAAAGTTGATTGCGAGTTATTAAATACCTCAAAATGACAAAGGTACGCTTAACCTTTTAATTTTGGTAAAAACTTTTTATGAAACTTCAGAAATAAAACCCACGAGCAATGCAGCTCACCAAGAAATTGTTCCATATTGACCTACTCATCGGTTAGGAGACTTAATATGTAAATGATTGTATGCTTCGCGCCTAAAATAGGAATCCGAAACGCCATGTAATAAAAAATCACATTGTTTGTAGGATATTTAAAGACACATCTTCTAGTTATTCGATTAAATCATCGATTTCGGAAGAAATGCAAATAATTATATTTAGTCATCAGGAGAGCTAATACAAAAATTCATTTTTTGAAAATCATTGGTGAAAGGTTGATTGGCGAATAGTATTGGGTTTTTCTATTTCCCATATGTGAATTATTAGGCGTGCAAATTAATTTGGTCACATTGAAATAAGAATTTGCTGATTCAGTTTCAAATTTAAATCATGTCCTTTCAATTGATGAAAGTATCAATTCTAAAAAGGCAACAGTACCACTTCATGTAAAGCAGCTATTTACATTGCCTTGACCAGAGTTTAATAAAAACAACCGGTCAAGTGCAAGTTGGTCTTGAGTTTTTATTACGGAGGTATAAAATGATCAATAGCTTCACAAAATACACCTCAAATGTGTTTTTTTTTCCGGTCTAATGATCTTGAATTTTTTGCTAATGCACTCGTTATAATTAGTATAATCTACACCCTTTGGAGAATAAGATGGGGGACAGCGATTTTTCGCGATTTTCTGAACATAATACACAGAAAAGTGTGCACAGGTATTACATTATATATACATTTTGAACTCCTGTTTGTACAAGCTTTCATTTGACACCCTACTCGATGACCTGATATTTTTTTTCACATCCCCCAAAATTAACCCCTTATGTCAAAATTTGACTGTCAAAACTACACGGCTCTGTTGAGGCCATCAATTCCTATATTAGTACCAAATTTCAACTTTTTATGTCAAATAGTTTCGGAGAAAATCCGGTGTGACAATCAGACGGACAGACATTGAAGTGATCTTAAAAGTGTTCTGTACTGAACACTAAAAATTACCTGAATGTTGATTTATACGCTATTAAACAACAGTATGGGTTAGATATTTCGAATAGATAAATTTAATCAAGAATTCAACTAACCTCATCTGTCGGTAAAATCTACAAAGTTAGTTGCTAATCTCATTTTAATGTTTTTTTTTTGTTGGAATGGTTTTCATATATTTTTTGTCTAATTGTACTATTTGATGATATGACCTACTAATTCTTAATAACTGTTTTAATGTATTGGTAAAAGTTCATATAGGGCCTTTTTATTTTTATTCCTGAAAGTACTTTTCAAATTTTAAACTTTGACATTTGTTGTATTGTTATACCACATTTAGCACTTTGACTGCAAATTATTTAACACGTACCCCCGTTTTTCTACAGATAAAAACCCTAAAAAAGATCTATTTAAAGACGCGTAGGTAACAATTTTTGAGAAAATAAATAACGTTGGCAGGACTCCTTTATTCTTTTGCTCATCACTGACATGTCAGGTCTGGAGAGCAATAACGACTCGAATAATTATCATTTTAATATTTTGATTAATTATGCTGGTATTTTAAACAGCTAAAAAAATTCAAGTAAGCGACAAACTGAAAAAGTTAGAAACTTTTCCTCTTTTTTTTAAAGACGATATCAAATTATTGTATAATTTTGAAAAAAGCATCACAAAACTATTACAATTTTATAAATTGTTAGTTTTTTATTGTGCTGCAGACTATATATTAAATCAACATCAAGGGAGAGCTTGGTACCATATCCCGAGTACCGATTTCATATCTTGAGGGCTACTTAAGAGACGTGCTCTAAAGCCATTCACCACAAGGACAAATATATTTATGTTTGTAAGCTCCTTGACACCCAAATAGTTAAGATATTAAAACTTAATTAAAACTTATTAGTTTAAATTAAGTATTCGATAAGTTTCTAGCAGGGGACCTTAAGATTTTAATATGATCTGGAGCATGATTTTATTTTTCGCATTCTTCGAGTACAATAGTGAAATTAGCTAATTTAAGACGGAGATTCGATACAATGTGGAAAAAGAAATTTATTCAAATTAAAGTAGCAGATTTTCTCCTATCAGATGTATATTAATACCAGCATGCATACCTTCTTGTTATTTTTCTATAAACTTACCAATATTTTTCTTGTTCGTACTTTTAATAACTTGAACAGCTTCACCATAATTTTTATTCTTGAAAACCACCAAGACGAAACATATGGCGAGTTACTCTCGAATAATACAGGACTTTAAAAAGCCCAAAAAAGATATAAATTTTATCTTTAAAAAATACAATTTTGTGGTTCTGCACTAGTTTTCCATGTTAGTTTCGAAACCTTGTTAACGTTGTGAACAAACGATGACATGAATTATCATTGGTTCAATCCTGTACATTTATATGATGGCTTACATCATTACCTTTACAAACCTAAAACCTAACCTGCCAAGTTACGTGAGAAAGTTTTGTTTCTTTCTTGTGGCAAAGCTATGTATCATTTTCTAGTGCGTTAAGATATTATACGGAGAATTTCTTGCGCGTAAAAAATGTTCCACGACTTAATGTATCAAAAAATCTCACTGATTCTAAATTGTTATTTTACATAGGGCAAATGCCTGTGGAGAATATTCCAGAATTTTTTCAAAATTTTTTTTATCAGTTCTTTTCGAGATAAGGGGAGACAGTCATTTTTCGCATTTTTTTAAAAATAATACAAAGAAAAGTGTGCGCAAATATTACATTATATATATTTTTGAACTCGTGTTTTAGCAAACTTTTCACTTCCGATTTCATTACCCCAAAACTAATCCCTTAAGTCAAAATTTAACTTTCAAAAGTACGCGGCTCTGATGAGACCATCAATTCCTATATTAGTACCAAATTTTAACTTTCTATGTCAAATAGTTTCGGAGAAAATCCGGTATGACAATCAGACGGACAGACATTGTACTGATCTTAAAAGTGTTCTGTACTGAACACTAAAAATTACCTGAATGTTGATTTATTCGCTATTAAACAACAGTATGGGTTAGGTATTTCAAATAGATAAATTTAACCAAGAATTCAATTAACCGGATATATCAGTAAAATCTACAAAGTTAGGTGTCAACCTTATTTTAATGTTTTTTTGTTGGAATGGTTTTCATATATTTTTTTGGTCTAATTTTACCATTTGATGATATGACCTACTAATTCTTAATAATTGTTTTAATGTATTGGTAAAAGTTCATATAGGGTTCATCTATGGATATAATATTTGTCTGTGAATAGTCTTTTTATTTTTATTCCTGAAAGTACTTTCCAAATTTTAAACTTTGGACATTTGTTGTGTTGTTTTACCACATTTAGCGCTTTGACTGTAAATTATTTAACACGTATCCCAGATAAATAACCCTAAAAAAAGATCTATTTAAAGACGCGTAGGTAATAATTTTTGAGAAAATAAATAACGTTGGCAGGACTCCTTTATTCATTTGCTCATCACTGACATGTCCAGTCTGGAGAGCAATAACGATTTGAATATTTATCATTTTAATATTTTGATTAATTATGCTGGTATTTTGAATAGCTAAAAAAATTCAAGTAAGCGGCAAACTGAAAAAGTTAAAAACTTTTCCTCTTTTTTTTAAAGACGGTGTCAAAATATTGTATAATTTTGAAAAAAGCATCACAAAATTATTACAATTTTATAAATTGTTAGTTTTTTATTGTGCTGCAGACTATATATTAAGTCAAATCAAGGGAGAGCTTGGTACCGTATCTCCAGTACCGATTTCGAGGCTTAAAAGACGTGCTCTAAAGCCATACACCATAATAACAAATGTATTTATGTTTCTTGTATTTATAATAAGTTTGTAAACTCTTTGATATCCAAATAGCGACATTAAAATTTAATTAAAACCTATTAGAATATGTTACATGTGAAATTAGCTAATTTAAGACGGAGATTCTATACAATGGGAAAAAGAAATTTATTCAAATTAAAGTAGCAGATTTTCTTCTATCAGACGTAGAATATTCATACCAGCATGCATACCTTCTTGTTATTTTTTTCTATAAACCTACCAATATTTTCTTGTTCGTACTTAAATAACTTGAACAATGTCAGCATAATTTTTATTCTTGAAAACCACCAAGACGAAACATATGGCGAGTTACTCTTGAATAACACAAGACATTAAAAAGCCCAAAAAAGATATAAATTTTATCTTTAAAAATTAGAATTTTATAATTAGTGGTTCTGCACTAGTTTTCCATGTTAGTTTCGCAACCTTGTTAACGTTGTGAACAAACGATGATTGGTTCAACCCTGTACATTTATATGATGGCTTACATCATTACCATTACAAACCTAAAACCTAACCTGCCAAGTCACGTGAGAAAGTTTTTTTCTTTCTTGTGGCAAAGCTATGTCCCATTTTCTAGTGCAACCTAATGTATCAAAAAATGCCACTGATTCTAAATTGTTATTTTATATCAGGCAAATGCCTGTAGAGAATATCTCAGAATTTTTTCAAAAATTTTTGATCAGTTCTTTTCGAGATAAGGGGAGACAGCCATTTTTCGCATTTTTTTTTTAAATAATACAAAGAAAAGTGTGCGCAATTATTTCATTATATATATTTTTGAACTGGTGTTTTAACTTTTCACTTCCGATTTCATCCCCCCCAAATTAACCCCTTAAATCAAAATTTAACTTTCAAAAGTACGCCGCTCTGATGAGGCTATCAATTTCTATATTAGTACCAAATTTCAACTTTCTATGTCAAATAGTTTCGGAGAAAATCGGGTGTTACAGACGGATAAATAGATAGACAGACAGACATACACCGAAGTGATATTATAAGTGTTCTGTACGGAACAGTAAAAATTTGTTAAATATATAAAGCTCTTAAAATGTCAATAATTTGAATATACTGTTACTTTCAGTCCAACTCATTAGGCAGACGCAACATTTTAAATATTTGCTAATTTATTATAAAATTTTATTTTAGATATTCCTGCAACTGCAATTTTGGAACTTTTTGGTAAAACATTTTTCGAATTTTGCCAAGACTCAGGATACGACAAAATTTTGCAAGTATTGGGAGCTACACCGAGAGATTTTTTGCAGGTATTTTTGGTTTCTTTTCCTCCTTCCTTAACAAGTTACTTATTCATTTTCCTAAGATTGCTTAAAGATAATAATCCTATGTACTAGATATCTCTGTTGCCAATAAAAATAAATCTGACCCATTCCTATATCCATATTTAACAAAATTTTTACAAAAATAAGATTATAAACATAATCGTGAAAAATCTATTACAAGGGACAATTCCCTGTTTTTGTTTCATAAAAATTCCTTAAAGTTCTCTTTTTTTCTAAAACTAGTTCATGACTTTTTATAAAAATAGTTTTATGATTGGTGTAATGTAAAAGTTATACTATAATAATACGAGGCTGGTTTGAAAAGTCCGTGCAAAGTCCGAGAGATGGCACCACCGGCGCGTATCGAGGTCTTGTTTAGTTAGTAGCATCTCTTGAATGAACGCACACCAAGTTTCAGCCATATTGGTCTATTTCTTTGTGTTTGGCATATGGTGATGGATGACAGAAGAGTTAAGGTGCGTGAGATTGCTAGTGCTGTGGGCATCTCGACAGAACGGGTACATAATATTTTGCATAAACATTTGGACATGAGAAAGCTATCCGCAAGATGGATGCCGCGACTGCTCACGCTTGACCAAAAACGGAATCGTGTGAAGTGTTGCAAGGATGGTTTGCAGCTGTTCCAGGAGAATCCGGAGGACTTTAAGCATCGTTTCTTCACTGTGGATGAAACATGGATACATTACTATACTCCTGAAACCCAACAACAATCTAAACAATGGGTTACCAAGGAGAAATCTGCAGCAAAAAAGGCGAAGACCGTTCCTTCGGCCGGAAAGGTTATGGCGACTGTCTTTTGGGATTCGCAAGGGATAATCCTCATCGACTATCTGGAAAAAGGTAAAACTATTACAGGTGAATATTATTCATCGTTATTGGACCGTTTGAAAACCGAGCTGCAAGAAAAATACCCGCCCACAAGAAAGTCCTTTTCCATCACGACAACGCACCAGCACACACCTCAGCAGTTGTGGTCGCAAAATTAATGGAAATAGGATTCCAACTCGTTTCACATCACCCCTATCCTCCAGACTTGGCTCCCTCGGACTACTATTTGTTCCCCAATTTGAAGAAATGGCTGGCGGGACAAAGATTTTATTCAAACGAGGAGGTGATTGCAGACACTAATGGATATTTTGCAGACTTGGACAAATCCTATTATTCGGAAGGGATCAACAAACTAGAACATCGTTGGACGAAGTGTATAAGCCTAAAAGGAGACTATGTCGAAAAATAAAAAAGGTTTACCCCAAACACATAAGTAGTTTTTATTTTTGCACGGACTTTTCAAACCAGCTTCGTAAAGTCTTTTTTAAAAAAATTGGTGAACCGTGTTAAAACACTGATCCTCAATTACCCAAAAAAAATTGACAATAACGTTGGAATATAAAGTAAAAATAAAAATAATTATTTTTATTGATATTAAAACAAATGAAAGTAAATTAGAGACGATTTAATCTTATAAATATTAAATAATATAATAGTTATATGTGTAATAGCATATAAAGCATAATAAAATATATATAAAAAAAAAATTTAATTGTCAAAAACTATTTAAGGACAGTTTTCAAATCCTCTTTAATTTTTAAGCAAACTCGGCATATCTTTTCAAGCTACTCCTACTGCAGCCATCTACCCACTGTTTTGTAAACTTTCTCATTCTTGATTTCTGTGTTTTAGAATCTTGATGCTCTCCACGATCATTTAGGAACTTTGTATCCTGGTATGAAAGCGCCTTCTTTTAGATGCACCGAAAGACCTGAAGATGGCGCCTTAATTCTGCATTATTATTCTGATCGACCAGGACTGGAACATATTGTTATTGGTATAGTTAAGGTATACTTACAAGTAACTTTAAAGATTGTTAAATTTCGTCAATATCAAGAAAATAATCAAATAATTTGCTATTCGTTATTATTTGCACAAAATTATTTATAATAATTAATGTTCACTCTTAGAAAGAAAAATAGTTTATAAATGGGTCAAAATAAGTAAAACAGGCCAACTGAAAAAAATTGTTCGCTGATTTCAAACATAACTATATCTTCTGATAGAGGTACGAGTACCTTTTTACCTCCTAAATTCTTTTTGCAATACTTCAATTATTTTGCAAATAATCACTACTTGAATATTTATGTAGGGGAGCTAGGGGCTTGTTGTAACAGGGGTAAGTAGTAACACGCAATTTTTACTGGGAATCTGAACTCTATAAACCCATATTTCTTGCTAAATTTAATTCTTATGTTATTTGACATCCCGTCATTACAGTCAGTGTCCCGCCTGGCGGCGCAGTAAATAGATTGTACACGTGCTTCATTTTGGCTAGGTAATTGTTTTTCGTATCCATAATTAATTGATTTGAAACTTTTAATTTTACATTTAGCTCAAAAATGTACTTAGTTTTAATATTCTTTAAAAAGTTTCACGTTTAGCGACATAATATTTTACGGGGCTTGTTGTAACAATATCTTGGGGCACATTATAACATGTTATCCGGCATATAGCCTTTCAATACCGATATCTTTCATGGCAGTGACTTTGCACCATCCTATGTCACTGATCGTTCAAATCCTATTAAAAAGGCAGAAAAATTTAACGTTTGGCCTTGAAAATCCAGAATTATTACAATCTGCTCCCAAACTTCTGCACTTCTGAAATTATACGTGACATTAAAACTGCAAAAGAACCAACTCCAAGTTGTTCAGGTATGCAAAAACATTTTTTACCTTCGAAGGTTAGACGTCTTCCAAAGCCTCCACCGCGGAAACAAACAACACATAGCAGAAGCAAAAGGAAATTTACTGTCTTAACTGATACACCTGAAAAGGAAGCTTTAAGAAAAGAATATGAAGAAAAAATGTCAAACAAACAGAAAAAAGATGGTAAAGATGGATCGAAAGGAAAAGGAAAGGGGAAAGGAAAAAGAAAAGGCAAGGGCAAATCAACGAAAAAGGAAGATGATAAAGAAAAAGTTGAAAAAAGAATTTTGAGGTCTTATTCAGAACCTGAAACTGAGGAGTGGCATTGTCTATTATGATGTGAAGCGTATAGCAATTCTGATAAAGAGGAATGGGTAGAATGTATGTATGTATCATGTAAAATGTGGGCACATAGTAAAATGTGTGACAGGAGATACTATATCATTTATTTGTTACTTTGATGAAGGCTGGTTATTTTTTTAGATACTTGTAGTCTGTTAAGTAAATGAATGTGATACAAAGTACCACCTTGATTATTAATATAGTTTATCTCACTAAGAAATTAGTTAAATACTTAAATCTTTAACGTTGATTGTTTTTATAGAAGTATGTTTTAGTTCCACTGATGAAAAATATTATAAATAATGTTAAGTGTTATTTTGATTTGGAAAATAACAAAACTAAAGTTGAAATATGTGTCAAAAGTTACTTTATTTTTATTGTGACTACCTGTCCTATGACTGTTACATCTAGCCCCAAAAACGGTTATACCAACGGTCTTTTTTTAAGAAAATTTTTGGTGTTTTAGAGGAATAGTTAGTTTATCGACAGACGCCCTTTTAATGCTAAGACAGCTAACAGTTATTAAATTAATTTATTTTTTCTAAAATTTGTTACAAGTCCCTCGCTCCCCTATAGAACTTTTCAATTATTCATATTTCGGAAACGAATAGAGTTAATCGAGTTATTTTTTTTTTTAAGTGAAGCTAAATGTTTATTCTTCTTAGTTGAATTCATGCGGTTGTTGTAAACATTTAATTTGTTAAAATTATAAACAATTTTTTTTAAACAATTGCAAATTAAACCACAATTCTCGGTTTCACTCGAAAATGAGCTTGAATTCTTTTAATGCGTAAAACGCCCCTGAGTAAATAAAAAAAAAAACCTTAGTAACTTCTCATATTAAAGAAGTTATTAATATTTTTCTGATGATAAGCGGACTCCAACGCCCTCGTTGACTTTAACGCGCGAGCCGCTAACACTGACGCCCTCGAAAAACTGATTCATTTTTAACAAAGAAAATCATAATAGTAAAACCTTTTGCATTTATTGATGATGAACAATTAAGTAAAAATTATACAATTCATGTTAAAATATTTCAAACATTAACTATTACTGCTTCTTCAGAACTAGAAAATATTTTGCACATCAATTGGTTATTTTCTTTCGGTATAAACATGGAATTGGCGGTCATAGATATAGTTCGATGCTTCGACTGATAAATGTTTTCGTGAGCCTGACATTCTTCACTTGTACAAAAATCGAAGCTTTTATTTTTAAAATAATTAACAGCCCAATCAAACAAGCGTTTGGGAGATGTTATTTGATTTTCACTATTTCTCTGAAGACTCCAGTTCTCGCCACACTTTTAACGCATCCACCAATCCCATCGCAAGCCCCTTTTCCATGAGAAGTGGCAAAAAAATGCCACTCTGCACTAATACCACATTTAGATTCATGCGAGAGTAGCGAAGAAAAATTGAACTTATTTTTATATTGAGACCAAGCTTCGTCATAAAAATAATAAATTTTTCGAGTGGCAGATTCGCCGCATGTAAGCGTCAAATGTTAAATTAATTTTTAATTATTATAAGAAGTTGATTCAACCTTTGACAGCTACATTCGACGACTCTTATTATAATAAGAAATTGATTCAACATTTGAAGGCTACATTCGGTAACTGTTACTTATTTTGACCCAAATATAACAATACTCGTAAATATAAAAATAAAAATAAAATCATTCAAGTAACTTTCAAGAATACGAAATTTGCTAATAACCGTCATTGTTTTTGCAATAAAATTGATGAATTTTTTTTTTATGGGTCTAGCTCACGTGCTGCAGGGAAGTCCCTAAAGCGCTCCAGGAGCGGCACGAGTGCGGAAAAAGCGATTCACGTTGTTCTTGATTCGCTGTAAATTGTACTCGGTTGGAAACACAACGCTGGGCAAATTATTCCAAAGGGATGACGTTCTCCATATAAAAGATTGCTTGAAAAGCGTTGTACGCGAAGTAACAAGCTGAACCTCATACGGATGCGAAGCACCAGCGCGACGTGTATTTCTAACATGCACCGCTTTGGGAGGAATTAAGCGGGCTACATCCTTCGAACACTTTCCATGAAAATACTTGTACAACAGAATCAAGTCGCCAACCGTTTTTCGATGTTCCAGCGAATCAAGGCCGCCGGTCAATTTCGGGTCCCCAATCAGACGGACCGCTCTTCTCTGAACAGAATCCAACAAATGCAGTGTATGTTTGGGAGCTGAGCCCCAAACGTGGGAGCAGTATTCCATAGTTGGTCGAATTTGGGCTTTGTAAAGAATTAACAGTTGCTGTGGGGTGTAAAGCTTTCTGGTTCTAAATAATATTCCCAATTTTTGAGCAGCTCTCCTTGCTATGCCTGCAACATGTTCATGCCAAGACATATTTGCTCCCAAACTAACGCCCAACAAATTGAGCGACGATGCTAGGGGAATGGAGTGCCCCGATATAACTATGTCGGGTTCAGCAACGTTAACTTTTTTAGAAAAAACTGCCGCTTGGGTTTTTGTAGCGTTAAATTCCACTTGGTTACTGTCACCCCAAGATAGAATTTCTTCCAGGTCTTTGTTAAGTTGAACAACCTCCTGCTGTCTGCAGATATTCGCCTGAGCAGCCGATGTCCGAGCGTTCAAGGTGAATGAAGAGACAAGCGTACTGTCATCTGCAAAGCTATAGATTGGATTCCCGGTCCCTTCCAGCAGATCGTTAATGTAAATGAGAAAGAGAGTAGGAGACAGTATGGAGCCCTGGGGCACACCGGCGTTGATAGTGAGGGTGTTAGAAAGAAATCCGTCGACCGCCACTCGTAAAGAACGCTCTCTGAGGAAACATGATAGCCACAAACAGAACCTTTCAGACATACCATAAGAGCGTAACTTAGCCAACAGTCCATCGTGCCAAACCCGGTCGAATGCCTTGGATATGTCAAGAGCAACCGCTCGAGATTCTCCATAGTATTCAATTGCGTTGTTCCAAACATGTGTTACATAAGTCAGAAGATCTCCTGTTGATCTATGTTTACGAAAACCATATTGGTGATCGCTAATAATATTGAATCGTTCAAGATATTTTAGAAGATGCTCATTGATAACCTTTTCCATGACTTTCGATATTATTGAAAGCAGTGCAACTGGTCGGTAGTTATTTGGCAAGGTCTTCTTACCTTTTTTAGGTATCGGCTGAACCGTGGCACATTTCCAGCAGGACGGAAATATTCCCTTTCTGTAGGATAGGTTAAAAAGTATACAGAAAACTGGTGTTAGTTCCCTTGCACAGTTTTTGAGAACTATGGCAGGTATTCCGTCAGCGCCAGAAGCCTTCTTGGTGTCTAGCTTCGTGCAAATACGCTTTATGACGCGCTGTCTGAAGACAACATCGGGTATCCTTGACTGCAATATGGGAATAGTAGGTGGTGTTTTTCCTTGGAAATCGACAGTAGAATGTGAAGCAAAGAGTTCAGCCAACAAGTTCGCTCTCTCAACAGGTGTGGTTGCAATGGAATTATCTGGCCGTGTGAGTGATGGTATGGTGGATTTGGTAAAATTTTGACTAACTGCCTTCGCGACTGCCCAAATGGACCTGGAATTGTTGGGACAAGCGAGAAGTTTGTTTCTAATTCGTTGATTGTGTGCCTCCTTGGTTTCGTCGATAATTCCCTTGCATCTGTTCCGGGCATGAACAAAGATGTTACGATTTACGGTGTTAGGATTTTCACGCCATTGTCTGTAGGCAATATGTTTAGAAGCAACAGCTTCTTTGCATTTTCGGTCGAACCAAGGCTTGCCGTTGGAGGAGCATTTCTTCGAAAAAGGGATGTAAGCTTCCATACCAGCCAAAATAACATCGGAGACCTCCCTGGCGCAGTCAGATGGGTTATCGGATCGAAAACAAATGTCCATCCAAGGGAAAGTTCGAAAGTATTCCATGAGATCTTCCCATTTAGCAGATTTGTAGTGCCAAATCTTGCGCGGCCTAGGCGCCTCTCTGTCACTGATTGGCAGAATACTCGATGTCGAAAGCAGTTTATGGTCGGAAGAACCTAACGGCGGATTTACGGTGACCGTGTAAATTTCCGGATTGGTGGTTAAAAACAGATCAAGAAGACTGGCGAACTCCCGTCTAGATAGTGATATAGTCAGATTCCAAGGCGGGTTGTATATGGATACAAAGGTCGTTTCTTTAAAGAATAAAGAACACAAAAGGCAAAGCACAAATGGACAAATTTGGGGCGCCAGTCGACAACCTATGAGGAACTTCTTAATCTGAAACTTTTAAAGCCCAGACCCTTCCTAATCCAGTAAGCTTAAAATTGATGTCTGGATAGAGGAGCTAGTACGTTTTTTTATATAAGAAGACCTTTTTTATATAGTGCAACTGTAAAAGCTTCAACCCAATTTAAATATCGATGACTAAAAGGTGAAAGATTCTTTTACAAAATAGAACTCTTCCCTAAAGCGCAATCGTAAAATCCTAAACCAAGTATCAAAATCGATTCTCGAGACTAGAGATTATCATCAAAAAGCACCCTTTGTTGCAATGGATCTTTAAAAGGCTTGTTTCTAAAAGATGTTTTATGTATCGATAAGGGTAGGGGATTGTATGCTTTCCTGCCTCCGTTGGCTACACCATTACCATAAGGAAACGGGAAATTAGATAGTTTGTATAATTTTGATGCTTACAAAAGACGTGTCGCTTTTAGGCTTAAAATTTCTATTTTAATGTTACAAAATAAAACCGGTCAAGTGCAAGTTGAACTTGCACAATTAGTGTTCCGTACGTTGATTGTTTTTAAAATAAAAATTTTTGTAAGAGTGGTATAAAATGATCAGTGACTTCACAAAACACACCCCAAATGAGTTTTCAACAAAGTTTGTTTCCAATCTTTACTGAAAACTGGTGACCTTGAAATTTTGTTTTTTTTATATACCAAATAAATTATTAAAGGTAATGCACTCGTGATAATTTTCGTTCAATCTAGAACCCGTGGAGAATATTCCAGAATTTTTTCAAAATTTTTTGATCAGTACTTTTCGAGATAAGGTAAGGGACAGCGATTTTTTAAAAGTAATACGAACAAATATATACATTACATATATATTTTTTACTCGTGTTTTCACAAGCTTTCATTTGACACCACACTCGATAACCTAGTAAAAAAAAGTTTTTTTCACTTCCGATTTCACCCCTCAAAACGAACCCCTTAAGTCAAAATTTATGTTACGATGGTATAAAATGATCAGTGACTTCACCAAACACACCCCAAATGAGTTTTCAACAAAGTTTGTTTCCAATCTATACTGAAATCTGATGACCTTGAAATTTTTGTTTTTTTTATATACCATATAAATTATTAAAGGTAATGCACTCGTGATAATTTTAATTCAATCTACACCCCGTGGAGAATATTCCAGAATTTTTTCGAAATTTTTTGATAAGTACTTTTCGAGATAAGGCCCGGGACAGCGATTTTTCGCGAATTTTTAAAAATAATACAAAGAAAAGTGCGCGCAAGTATAATATTATATATACATTTTTTACTCGTGTTTTCACAAGCTTTCATTTGACACCACACTCGATGACCTAGTAAAAAAAATTTTTTTTCACTTCCGACTTCACCCCCCAAAACTAACCCCCTAAGTCAAAATTTAATTCTCAAAACTACATGGCTCTGATGAGGCCATCAATTCCTATATTATTACCAAATTTCACCTTTCTATGTCAAATAGTTTCGGAGAAAATCGGGTGTGACAGACAGACAACAGAATTTTTTTTAATATAAATTACAAGGTCCTCACTTTTGTTGATATAATTGTACGCGGAAGCAGTGTGCCTCCTAAATTAGGCACAATAAATAAATTTATTAGGCAAGCTTCATACTACTGACAATTTACCTACAGCATCTTTAATTTGTTTCTTTCTGCGAATTTACTGAATCATTTATTGTTATTGGCCATTGGTTAATTGTCGAAAACAATATTTTGGAACTCAACATTCTGAAAAACTAAATTTTCGATATTTTTTTGAGAAATAAATTTGCCAGAAGCAAAACTGTCGACTTGCCAAGTAAAGAAAATTTCTGATGATGAAGTTTTTGAAAGCAAGATTTTTATATTAAAGTTAGTCTATCAGGTTCCTTAGTTTTACGGAGAACTCAAGGTGTATTTTTTCTGACTATGAAATATAAAACCTCCCCTAAGATAAAGATATGTAGTACACGTGCCCTAAGGAATGACTATAAATAGGGACTTATATAACTAGTATACGTTCAATATTACAAAATAATTTTATGTTTTGTAACAGTAAAGGTTAAACAAATGTATGTAAACATTTATATTTTTATAAACTTCTTATTTTAACAATTTTTCAATGAATTTTCTTTTTCTTTAGACGGTTGCTAGTAGACTGCATGAGACTGAGGTTGAAGTGGAAGTTATAAAACCCAAAGAAGAATGTGATCACGTGCAATTTCTAATTACAGATAAATCTGGCCCTAAAAGGCCAATAATTCCAGAAATAGATGAAATTGAAACATTGTCCTTGGGTAAGAAAAAATTTTAGTTTTTTGAGAACATGTAAGCTTTCATAAATCAAAATGTTGACCTGTCGACTAACCGTCTGCCTAGTTATTCATTCTTTCGGGCGAATCGAATAAAAGCTACATCCAGAAATGGACTGTTCTTGATAAAATAAGAAGGAAGCTGTAAAAGCAGACGCCGCCAGTACCGGAGGAAATGTTGGACCCGTTTTTTCCAGCCAAAAACGGTCGTTTTTCAAGTTTTTGAATAAAGAAGACCGTAACTCCTAAGATTTGGGTCTTACGTGTCTGCCCAAGTTATTTTTGGAAAATTTAGGGCTTAATTCTAATAGTATAGATGCTATTATAGGTTATACATGAAATTTGTACCAGATAACTGGAATTGTTATTTTTTTTATGTTTTTCGACCCGTCAAATCCGAGTTTGCTATTCTCGAGGCTCCGTAGTGTTCGGACCTTTCGCCATGGATCAGAAAAATCATTTTTTTATGCAATTTCTGGGACAGCCTATCTGTTGGGAGGATAAATTTGACCATTTTCATATGTAACAGAATTCGTGGAATTCGGAACAACTGGTTCTAATGAAAAAATCGTTTGGGTCTATTGCTATGGGCCCAATTAGGCCCAAGTATAATTTCGTTCGAAAAGGGTTTATTTCTTAATTTTCTATGAAAGATTATACTGATAGTCGCAAGAAATTCATATGACAAGTACTTTTAAATTTTTTTTTATAAATTTTTATTATAGAAAATATACTGGAAAATATTTCTTTCTTTAATTCACAGTAAAAAAACGTTAGATGAATTTTGAAGTATTTATTTAAAATTAAGTATTTTCTAAATTTTTCAAACGTTTAATCGAAATTTCAAACATTTACTGGATTTTTTTGAATTTATACTAGAATTTGTAAGCATTTTATTTAAAATTTCTAGTAAACTCTTCAAGAATATAGCAAATACTTAGTTTTAAGTAAATATTTTAAAATTCATCATTTACAGTGTATTAACAAAATATTTTAGCATATTTTTTATAATGAAAATGTGCAGTAACAATTTTTAAAAGTACTATCAGCATAATATTTCATAGAAAATAGGAAATTAACCCTTTTCGAACGTAATTATACTTGAAGAATCCGGAAATTTTCGGGCCCATGGCAAAAGGCCCGAACACCATGGAGCCTCGAGAATGGCAAATTCGGATTTCAGTGATCCGGTACTAATTTTATGTAGAACCTATAATAGCGTCTATACTATCAGAATTTCGTTTTTTTTTTTGAACTTTGAAAATACCTTGGCTTGTTCAAGTACAAGCGAGACGTCTGCCCTCATGATATTTTATTAATTATGCCTAGATTTTCCAAAAATAACTTGGGCAAACTCGTAGGACCCAAAACTTGGGACTTACGGTCTTATTTATTCAAAAACTCGAAACACCACTGTTTTTTGCTGGAAAAAAGCAGGTCCAGCTTCGTCCTCCGGTATTGGCGGTTGACAGGTCAAAATTTCGGGTCTCCCTCTCGGTATATTAGGAAAATCCTCTCGAATTTACGCTAACATATTTAGATGTATATATCAAAAAGAACACAAATGAAAATAATGCATGGCCTAATGGAAAATATATTAATGGATAGAGAGATAAATTACAGAATTTGGGAGATAGGAAATGTCGATAATATAAATGAATGGGTGCTAAGCAAAAAGATAGAATGAAACAAACATATAGATAGAATAACAAAAGAAAGAATGGATAGAATTAAAAGAAACCACCGGTAGTAAAGAAAAACTTGCGTGTACCCTGAAAACGTTGTAACAACAAACCTGAAGTCGGTAATCGATAGGCAATCGGTCTTATACAAAGCGGGAAGAAGACGAATGAACAATTCTTATAAATTTTATCATTATGACTGCTCTGAAATCCTTTACAATGGAAGAGAGAACAATGCGGCAAATTGTTGAACTTCCATATTCAAGAAGTAAATAGCGCTACTTTTGATAAAGTATATAACTTGACGAGTAACGTAACCGCTTGACATATACGAGTTAAAAGACTTTTTTTTTAATTATCGCATTTACTTATGTTTATCTTGCATCTTTGTGTCCAACGTTAACATTTTCTCCATTTCATGCCATGTCAAGTTGGTTGGCAATTATATTAGCGAGTTATACTAGATTTTAGGCTAAGCCGAACAGCTTCTGCACTTTATTTTCCTGCCGATTGTTGGATATTCCTTGAGTAAGAATATTTTTTATGCCAAACTTCTCTTCTACCTTAGGGTTTACCCTTTGTTAGAAGTTACAAATTTTTATGCCGATCGCCTTTAAAAATATGTGCAAGATACGAGGATTGTATAAGTAGTTAGCCTTGAAAAGAAAAATCATTTTTATGTGTAATTTTTTTTTTCAACATAGTCTTCTTTTAGCTCAATATACTTAGTCCAACGTTTTTCTATCTTTTGTATCCCATCTACAAAATACGATTTCTCCAACCAGTCAAAATAGGCGTTTGTTTCAGCAATAAACTCATCGTTTGAGCCAAATTTTTTTCCGCCGATCCATTTTTTCATATTCAGACATAGGAAATAAATCTGGGGGCTAAATCTGGCGAATATGGTGGATACGGAAGCAATTCGCATGCTAACTCATGGAATTTTGCCATGGCGATGACACAAGCCTGCACTCGTGTATTGTTTTGATGAAAAACAATGCAGCATGGTTAAAATAATCCAATGAGTTGACGTGATACGCTCCATTAATCGTGTTGCTCTTTTCAAGGTGAACGACTTTGATTATGCCACATGCATCCCAAAACACCGTAGCGATTTGTTGGCCGATAAAGTCGCCTTGGTCTTCTTTGGCGCCGATTCGCTACGGAAAACCTACTGTTTAGAGTGTTTTTGGCCTCTGGTGTACTGTGATAAATCCATGTTTCGTCAACAGTTACGACGCCAAAAATTATTTCAGTTGCGCTTTAATATCGCCAAACATTCTTTTGAAGTTGACACCCGTGCGTGTTTATTGCCAGTTGTGAGCAATCCCATCACCCATCATGCGGAAAGCTCTCTCATGTTCAAATGAGTTGTTAAAATATTCTGGACCTGTTCAGTTGAGATATCCACAGTCTCAGTAATCTCATGCACTTTCACTCTCCGATCATTTATCACTATATTGTGGATTTTTTCAATCCATTTTGATGTGTGACCTTATTTGGACGACCTGGACGTTCTTCATCAAAAATACTTGTATGGCCGCGTTTGAGTTCAGCTGTCCAATATTTTATGGTCGAAAACGAAGCTGCAAAGTCCCCGTAAAATGCTTCCTCTTTGATTTTATCATACGTTTTTCTAAAAATAAATATTTTGTCGCTGCTCAATATTCAATTTTGTCCATTGTAAAATCACAAAATGGTTCTATTTAAATGGCTACCACTCATAAATTAAATCATGCAGAGACTTGAAATTTGAAAGGATTATTGTGAAAGGTTGTGTTTACGAAAAATATGATTTTTTAAATAGTAGTAGCGCCATTTGTGGCCGAGGGCAGGTACTTAACATATAACCCTCATATTCTTCATTTAAATATGGTTAGTAATTTCTTAGACGGCATATTCTCTTCAAGGCATTTGTCTATGTAACCCGTAGATACCGAGTTGCGGTCCGCCTAATGGCCTTTAGAAGGTTGTAAATATTTTGACCTGCCTTTTATCCGAGTTGCGGTAATCGACAAATCGGCAGTTAGGTAGGGTTAAATTATCAAATATTATTAATTCTTAAATATTATTACATTAAATTAGGGTTCACCTAAATTAGATAAACGTAAGGGCATTTTTGAAATTTACTAGTTTACATTTAAACTTTCTCAAGTCAACATGGTCTTATTACATAGTATGTTGAGCGAGAAAGGCAAAACTTAATCCTATTGGAAAATTACAAATTTACAAAAAAACAAGAATGGCACTGCCAAAGTTTATACCATTGGACCAGATGACATATTTTCACGACAAACTCGCAATTATCAACATCAACACGATAATGAACAAGTACTGAATCGCCAAAAAATTAACGAAGCAGTGAAGAAGAGAGCCAACTAGGAACATTACAACGAAACATCAAGAAAAAATATTCGGCGGGAGGTGGCTGCAGATCCGAATGTGCTGAACACTTTCACCGACTCCGATATGACAAGGATAGGGAAGAATTTGAACCACTCCAGTGCTATCCAATGTTGTCAAAGTCCGAGAGGAAGTTCATGAATACCTCAGTTCAATCTCGGTCGAAACCGCCAGGCATGAAGATTTCCTGATGTTTTATGATGTCCAGGTTGGTGTAATATTTTCCTGTAAAAGTAATTTAGAATTCCTGTGCGCGGCGGTAAATTGTGCTGGTCGACAGTACATTTGAATTTTGTACGAGGTTTTTTTCTACAAATGTTTACTATTCTGGCATATATCAATGACCGCTATATTCCCTTGGTGTTCAGCCTATTGCACGACAAGAAGGAAATTTCGTATTCTTTGGTATTATCTGCGGTAAAGCCCAAATGCCAACACTTAGAATGTGTCTTCTCGCCTACAAAGGTCGTGTCAGATTTTGAACGCGTTATTCACGGTGCGGTTTCAACTGAATTTCCATTGATAACGCTTGTGGGATGCATTTAGGACAATCCTAGTGAAGAGAAATTCAGAATCTAGGATTGACTAGAGAATACAAAGATAAAAATTCTCACATTAAAAAATGGCTTCACCACATGTTCGGGTAACTTTTCTCCCTGCCAATCACGTAGGACATGTTTTCGTCCAATTATTAGAAAATCAGCCAGTCCACCCTCAAGTAACATTGTTTGCCTACTACATAGTTTAAAAATACATCGATGATAGTGCTCCTTTCCCTACAACCTTTAGGCCGCGCTCGACGCCAGCGTTTGGAAAACTAATAACGGGATTGAGGCTTTTCATTCAAAATTTGCAAAGGATAGTCGTTCGCCTCATTCGAATTTTCATGAATTTTTAGAGGTCGTCAAGGGTTTCCAGACTGAAACATACGCGATAATCAGCGCTGTACAAACCAGTGCACCAAAGTGTTCTACTAATAGGTACGATTCAGCATTTTTAGAAAATAAGATAATTCAATATGTACATAAAGAAATTGATGCTGTAACATTTGTCAAATGCATGTCTTACAAATATAGTAATTACTGAAATATGACTTTTGCTTTAATTTTCACACATAACTTGCATACTTGTAGCTCTATATCTGCCTATGACGGTCCGCAACTCGGCCGTCAATTTTGGGTTTGAAAAAGGTTTGTACCGCAACTCGGAACTTTTTATAACCTTTCACCGACCCTTACGGTAACTCGGTATCAACAATGTAACCACATCTCAAATGCTTTACCGTGAGATTTTGTCGGAATTGGAAATTGGAGGAGTGATCCTTTGAATACAAGGCTGGTTTGAAAAGTCCGTGCAAAGTCCGAGAGATGGCACCACCGGCGCGCATCGAGGTCATGTTTAGTTAGTAGCATCTCTTGAATGAACGCACACCAAGTTTCAGCCATATTGGTCTATTTCTTTGTGTTTGGCATTCGTGTGAATCAAGAAAGTCGAGTGATTTTCAAGAAATGGATGAAAAAGAATTTTGTGTGGGAATTAAACATTACTTTATGAAAGGCAAAACGCCTCAGGAGACTAAAGAGAAGCTTGATAAACATTATAGTGACTCTGCACCTTCGATTAGAACAGTTTATAAGTGGTTTCAAAATTTTCGGACTGGCCATATGGGCACAAGTGACGCTGAACGTTCTGGACGGCCTGTGGAGGTTACGACTCAGAAATCATTGATCAAATCCATGATATGGTGATGGATGACAGAAAGTTAAGGTGCGTGAGATCTAGTGTGTGGGCATCTCGAGAACGGGTACATAATATTTTGCATAAACAGGACATGAGAAAGCTATCCGCAAGATGGGTGCCGCGATTGCTCACGCTTGACGAAAAACGGAATCGTGTGAAGTGTTGCAAGGATGGTTTGCAGCTGTTCCAGAAGAATCCGGAGGACTTTAAGCGTCGTTTCGTCACTGTGGATGAAACATGGATACATTACTATACTCCTGAAACCAAACAACAATCTAAAGAATGGGTTACCAAGGGGGAATCTGCACCAAAAAAGGCGAAGACCGTTCCTTCGGCCGGAAAGGTTATGGCGACTGTCTTTTGGGATTCGCAAGGGATAATCCTCATCGACTATCTGGAAAAGGGTAAAACTATTACAGGTGAATATTATTCATCGTTATTGGACCGTTTGAAAACCGAGCTGCAAGAAAAACGGCCGCGATTGGCCCACAAGAAAGTCCTTTTCCATCACGACAACGCACCAGCACACACCTCAGCAGTTGTGGTCGCAAAATTAATGGAAATAGGATTCCAACTCGTTTCATATCCCCCATATTCTCCATACTTGGCTCCCTCGGACTACTATTTGTTCCCCAATTTGAAGAAATGGCTGGCGGGACAAAGATTTTATTCAAACGAGGAGGTGATTGCAGACACTAATGGATATTTTGCAGACCTGGACAAATCCTATTATTCGGAAGGGATCAATAAACTAGAACATCGTTGGACGAAGTGTATAAGCCTAAAAGGAGACTATGTCGAAAAATAAAAAAGGTTTACCCCAAACACATAAGTAGTTTTTATTTTTGCACGGACTTTTCAAACCAGCCTCGTAGTTGTACTGATTGATTTTATCCTACATTTAATTTCTTTGTCTGGGTACAGTTGTTCAGTAATGTAACAATACAGAGGTATTTCAACTTAATGTCCAACAATTTGCATCAAAGTATCAGAGCATCATTCACCATAGGTTTTTTAGTGACATTTATATTTAATCCGATTTCTTGTCCCAATGTGCTTGCAAAATTCAAATGGCCTTAAAAAGTCTGAAGGTTATCACGTAAAATCATAATATCATCGGTATATTTGAGAGGATTTATAAGTTCACCATTAACTTATGGAGAAAATTAGTATTCAAGCAAAGTCTTAAAATAATCTATCTGAACAGCCGTTAAAGATCAGGAAGGAATAGGATACAATCCTGTTTGGCGCCTCGTTGGATTTTACATTCATCTGGCAAGCGTCTATTATCTCAAACAATTTTTTTTTATCTCCAGTAAAGGTTTTCTATAATCCGCACATCTGTGTCATCAACTCCAGTATATCTCGGTTTTTATCGAACACTATTTCGTAGTTGATGATGCATGCAAGAATGCTTACGTTAGACATGATATTGTTGGAGAAGTAAATATATTGAACAGCTGTGCTTTTCCATTTGCAATTCTTTAAACTGAGTCTCACCGAGACCTAATTATCCATTTGTGTCCTTTTTTCTATACATTGTGCTGTAAATATCTTTAAAGTGTGGCTTATTCTACTTATCAACCTGTAATCCTTGTATTTTTGGTAGTGATATGGGAGACTAGCAATTCGCCTGGCATTTTCGTAGTATATCGCATTAAAAAGTTTGTATAAGTCAAGATTATTCATATTTACTCACATTTATTGTATTCTTCCTATTATCTTAAAAAAAAAAGAACAAGCTTTAACAATTTTTTTTTGTTTGTGATACTGTGTCTGTGATATTTGGTAAT
Source organism: Pachyrhynchus sulphureomaculatus (assembly GCA_019049505.1). Classification (NCBI taxonomy): domain Eukaryota; kingdom Metazoa; phylum Arthropoda; class Insecta; order Coleoptera; family Curculionidae; genus Pachyrhynchus; species Pachyrhynchus sulphureomaculatus. Next base: position 48,642,610 of record CM032449.1, read on the forward strand.
ATAATAGTACATATCTTTATCTATATATCTTACAAAACGTAACGTCGTTCTGCTTGTCTGTCCGCTTGTGTACTCGAGAACCACTTATCCGATTTACTTGTTTTTCTTTTAATTCATACATACGTTTCCTGGCTTGTATATATTTTGTCACGTTAGGTAATATAAGGAATATGAAGTGACGATAATAGTGAATTAAATCGAATAAAAGTTTACCCGCAGCAAACAATAATTCTGTAGTCCACGCCAGCGTAGCCGCGGGCACAGCTAGTTTGTTATATAAATCAGCGACCTATTTAATGATTTTCAAACACGTTATGGGAGCACTGTTAATTTTTCAGTTTATTCAATTCTCTACATTCGTCAGTCGTTCAGCTTATTTGGCCGCACGTACGTTGTGTTTAATTACTTTTGTTTCGTATTTTTCTGTATTATTGGTGTGTTGTCTTCTTTGCTCCATGATACCCAATCATGTCCCCTTTTGTCATCCATCGTTGTTTTTAGTGTTCCGTACGGAACACCTATAACATCACTTCGGTGTCTGTCTGTCCGTCTGTCTGCCTGTCTGTATGTCCTGTCTGTCTGTCTGTCTGTCCGTCTGTCACACCCGATTTTCTCCGAAACTATTTGTCTTAGAAAGTTGAAATTTGGTAATAATATAGGAATTGATGGCCTCATCAGAGCCATGTAGGCCATGTTTGAAAGTTAAATTTTGACTAAAGGGGGTTTTGGGGGGTGAAATCGGAAGTGAAAAAAAATTTTTTTTACTAGGTAATCGAGTGTGGTGTCAAATGAAAGCTTGTGAAAACACGAGTAAAAAATATATATATAATCTAATACTTGCGCGCACTTTTCTTTGTATTATTGTTAAAAAATCGCGAAAAATCGCTGTCCACCCGCCTTATCTCGAAAAGTACTTATCAAAAAATTTTGAAAAAATTCTGGAATATTTTCCACGGGGTGTAGATTGAAACGAAAATTATCACGAGTGCATTAGCTGTAATAATTTATCTGGGTATATAAAAAAAACAGAAATTTCAAGGTCATCAATTTTCAGTAAAAATTGGAAATAAACTTTGTTGAAAACTCATTTGGGGTGTGTTTTGTGAAGTCACTGATCATTTTACACTTCCGTTACAACATTTTTTATTTTAAAAGCAATCAACGTACGGAACATTAATTGCGCAAGTTCAACTTGCACTTGATCGGTTATTTTACATTTAATGTTAATTGTAGTACATATTTAGTGTTCCGTGCGGAATACTTATGGGATCACTTTGGTGTCTGTTCATCTGTCTGTCCGTCTGTCTGTCACACCTGATTTTCTCCAAATTATTTAACAAAGAGAGTTAAAATATGGCTCAAATATAGAAACTGATGGCCTATCAGAGCAGTGTAGTTCTGAAAGGTAAATTTTGACTTAAGAGGTTAGTTTTGGGGAGTGAAATGAGAGCTCGTGAAATTATGAGTTCAAAAATATATACAGTCCCTGGCCAAATTATTAGACGCACTGCAAGATTTCATGTAAAATATTAATTACCGAGTGATATTGTACCGTTTTATTATTTTAAATTGATTTGTTTTTTATTTTTATATTATCCAATCAATTACCTATTTATTTGACATAAATAAAACAGCATTAATTTAGAAAAGCATAAGTTTTATTAAGTTTTAAAGAAAAGTGAAATTAATGTTAGTAAAAGTCAATATTTAGTTGAGCCACCTTTAGCCGCTATCAAAGCTTTAATTCTGCGCGGCATGCTATCAATGCAAGATTGTACTGTCTCCTGCATTTTCAGGATGATGATTCCACACATGAATAATCTTTTCTAGGAGCTGGGTTTTGTTGGTAGTAACATCTTTAGCCACTTCTCTTTTCATCAGCTCCCACACATTTTCAGTGGGGTTCATATCAGGGCCAATCCAACAGAGGGATATTTTTTTCTGCCAAAAAAGCTTTAACAGACCGAGCAGTGTGGCAGGGAGCTCCATCTTGCATGAAAGTGAATGGTTCCCCATTTGGAAACCATTCTCTGAGCTGGGGAATCAACCGATTTTGTAATACTTCTTTGTACTGATCTTGCCTCATTATTCCTTTGACGACGTACAGATGTCCAGTGCCCTTGCCGCTGATGACTGACCAAATGATCACTTTTGTGGAATGTTTAACCGTCGGGACGACACAATCAGGATGAAACTGTTCTCCATGACGACGACGCACATACTGAGCTTTATTCTGCAAAATTTCGAATGTGCTTTCGTCACTGAAGCAGACCTGTCAAAAATAGGAACAATATATAAACTTCCATGTTTATTTGCTTCATTTAACTGAAAATGATAATAATGTATCAATTATTGATTAAATTGCTGTATCTTACCGATCTCCAGAAGTCCACATCTTTGTCTTGCCATTGTTTGGCCCACTTCAGGCGCTTTGCTGTCATTGCAGCTCTTAACTTGGGCTTCCTGGCGGGGCGACAGGCCTTAAAATCTAATTCTTTCAATTTTCTTCGAACAGTGCGCTCAGAAGCATTTACGCTAGCATCCTGGAGTTGTGATTTTATTACCTTTGTGGTAGCAAATCTGTTTTCTACACAAATTTTTCTTCAAACATCTCTCTGACCGTGGAGTGAAAATTGGTTTTCTACCGCATCTTTTCTTTCTTTTCGGGCTTAATTCCTTCCCTGACTCAATTTTCTTTTTTATGCGTCGTACACTAGCTTAAGAAACCTCCAATCTTCGTGATATTTCTCGGTTTGTAAATGTTTTCGCAATCACAATGGCCTTCACTTCAGCTTTTTTACGTGGTGAAAGATCGCCTTTTCTACCCATAATGAAAATAGTCCAATTACTTTTTTAAAACACTGCATACAAAATAAACTAATAACTGAGTAGTATAAAACTGTTAAACAAACAATCACAGTCCATAAAGCCACAGAAATACGTCCGTACCTGACTCGATTCCGATCGTGACTGATACAGGTTTGTTACTTGTTTACGTTCATGTATCACTTTGTCAACACAGTGTTGCCATATGTTAAAAATAAATACAAATATGTAGTCTACAACAATTCTTTTGAATAAAAATCAATAATATTGTAGTTTAAATATACCATTATTGCATAAAAACTCTTAAGAAACATAAAATTACTAAAAAAAATACAGTGCGTCTAATAATTTGGCCAGGGACTGTATGATAATCTATGTATTATTTTTAAAAAATGGAAAAATTATCCTTGTTCTCTCACCTTATCTCGAAATGTACTGATCAAAAAATTTTGAAAAAATCCTGGAATAGTCTTCATAGAGTCTAGATCGAGCGAAAATTACTACTGCATCTAGTATAAAAAAACACTGAAAAAATACTGAGAGCTAGAGAAACCGGTATACGGCACGTCAACAAAATACTTATTTTATTTGTTCATAATTAAATATTTAGGTAATAAATATTTGTTTTCCACTTTTATTACTAGATTCTAGATTGAGCTAGATTGATTTATTGGTTGTTAGATAGCTAAGATGCTATAACTATTATATTCGTATATTACTGACTAAGAAAGAGCGTGAAAATACATATTGGATCTTAAGATGTCAGGGATCTAATTAACTTAGCCTAGGTAAGGATTTTATTTCATTTTAAAAGTAATTATGGTGTGGAATACTAACTGCGCAAGTCCAACTTGCACTTGACAGGTTTATTTACATTAACATCACTATTTGTTCACGAAATGACGTTAATATTTTTTTAGTGTTCCGTACGGAACACTTATAAGATCACTTCGGTGTCTGTCTGTCTGTCTGTCTGTCTGTCTGTCTGTCTGTCTGTCTGTCACACCCGATTTTCTCCGAAACTATTTGACATAGAAAGGTGAAATTTGGTAATAATTTAGGAATTGATGGCCTCATCAGAGCCATGTAGTTTTGAGAATTAAATTTTGACTTAAGGGGTTAGTTTTGGGGGGTGAAGTCGGAAGCGAAAAAAAAATTTTTTTTACTAGGTCATCGAGTGTGGTGTCAAATGAAAGCTTGTGAAAACACGAGTAAAAAATATATATATAATATTATACTTGCGCGCACTTTTCTTTGTATTATTTTTAAAAATTCGCGAAAAATCGCTGTCCCGGGCCTTATCTCGAAAAGTACTTATCAAAAAATTTCGAAAAAATTCTGGAATATTCTCCACGGGGTGTAGATTGAACGAAAATTATCACGAGTGCATTACCTTTAATAATTTATATGGTATATAAAAAAAACAAAAATTTCAAGGTCATCAGATTTCAGTAAAGATTGGAAACAAACTTTTTTGAAAACTCATTTGGGGTGTGTTTTGTGAAGTCACTGATCATTTTATACCACCGTAACATAATTTTGACTTAAGGGGTTCGTTTTGAGGGGTGAAATCGGAAGTGAAAAAACTTTTTTTTTACTAGGTCATCGAGTTTGATGTCCAATGAAAGCTTAGTGAAAACACGCGTAAATATATATATATATATATATATATATATATATATATATATATATATATATATATATATATATATATATATATATATATATATATATATATATATATATATATATATATATATATATATATATATATATATATACTCGTATATAATGTAATACTTGCGCACACTTTTCTTCGTATTACTTTTAAAAAATCGCTGTCCCCTACCTTATCTCGTAAAGTACTGATCAAAAAATTTTGAAAAAATTCTGGAATATTCGCCACGGGTATAGATTAAACGAAAATTATCACGAGTGCATTACCTTTAATAATTTATTTGGTATATAAAAAAAAAAATTTCAAGGTCACCAGTTTTCAGTAAAGATTGGAAACAGCCTTTGTTGAAAACTCCTTTGAGGTGTGTTTTGTGAAGTAACTGATCATTTTATACCACCCTAACAAAATTTTTTATTTTAAAAACAATCAACGTACGGAACACTAATTGTGCAAGTTCAACTTGCACTTGACCGGTTTTTTATTGCTAGTTTTCATTTTTCCATGTGTTCGTTTAGATCTATTTCGGTCTGGTCTTTGTTATCTCTTCTATCTTAAACTTTTTGTTGTAATCTTTTTTTTAGTATTCTTAGCTTTAATTTAATATCACCAAAGAGAGAATTGTGGTTTTTGATTTTTTTTGTGAACCAAGATGATTCGATCTGGGCCCTTAAAATATTTGCACGGTGATTTCTTAGTCTTTTTCAGCAGTATTATATATTTAATTTTTTACAAGTAAAATAATTTAGAAATAAAGTAATGTGAATTCAATAATTAATAGATAAGGCTGTTGGCCAAAATTACAGTATGAGGGGGAATTAGGGAAATTTATATGAAAAGCAACCTCTACTGACACTAGATGGCATTTATTAAGACAGAACAGGAGCGTTCAGAAGCAATATCGATTGAGCGTGGATTAAGGCAGGGTTGTGTCGTGTCTCCACTATTGTTTAATATATACTCCGAGTAAATCTTCAGAGAGGCATTGGAAGAGGCTTATGAAGGACTGCTGACGATACGACGGTTATGGCTACATCTACAACATCTTATGACAAAAATAAACGAAGTCAGTAATCGATACGGCCTCGAACTTAATATTAGCAAAACAAAGGACATGGTAATTAGCAAGTCTCCAGGTCCTGCTACCTTGTTGATGGTTAACAATCAACAAATACAAAGAACTCCACAATATTCATATCTAGGTACCATGATAAACAGACAGTGGGATCACTCGCAAGAACTTCATTGCCGCATTGAAAAAGCTAGAGCAGTG
>CM032449.1:48648483-48695732 GCA_019049505.1 Pachyrhynchus sulphureomaculatus
AAAAATTAAGAAAAATCAATTGCGATGGTATGGGCATATATTTAGACTGAACAGCGACAGAAATGCCAAAAAGAATACTGGAAATGAAAACAGCAAAGAAGCGAAAAAAGAGGAAGACCAAGACTAACTTGGATGAAGGGCATTGAAGAGATAGGGAAAGCGAGGGAGAGAAAACGATGGAATATGAACAAAATGCTGATAGATAGGGAAAAATGGAACGACTGGTTAAAAAAGTTGGAACCTACAAGTGCAGATACATAAACAACTTAATATCCGACAGCCGGCAGAGTAAAAGGTTATAAGGGAAAGAAAGAGAAAGAAAATATAAGGTGTTTTATAAAACATCTATAAATAAACACATAAGAGAATAAAACCCAAAGAACACTGGATCATTTATTTATATTACTGAATTAACAATTCATTCAAAGAATTAATTTAACTACTAAGTATAATAGTAAATGTATTTTTTAAACTTTTAAATGATACCAGAGATAATTAAAACGTTTCAAGTTCATTGTACTGGAAGATTTCTACCACAATCCAAATTACGGTCTGTCAAGTAAGAACGTATCCGCTAGTATTCTTGAAAAAATGTGTTTCAAGAACATTTTTTTCCATCAATATATTCTTTGATGTGCTAACAATGACACAATTACCTTAGTAAGTTGTCCAATCGCTTCCTGCATCAATAATCGCCTGGCACCTTCGAGGCACGTTGTCGACGTTCTCGAATCTCGCGAGAAAACTGCGTTAAAGTTCTTTCCTCTAAAGTTTCTCTTTGGAACGAACCAAACGTTTTCAATAGGGTTGGCGTCCGGCGATTGTGAGGGTCACTCTAGTATCTTATCGTGGGCCCAAGTGAGCCGCTTCGCGACGTGATTTTTACCCAGTAAAGGTTTCTTCAACGTGCTTCGGAATTTGACATCATGAGCACGAGGATGTTGATTCAAACTCGATATTCTTAATTCTGCCGCTCCTTGACACGGCGTCAATTTCGAGTCCCGTGAAAATAAAGACATGATTGGTTTTTCGACTTCCGGAGCGACTTGGCCTACCGAGCGTTTTTACAAGTCGTCGACATTTTTCGTTTCGTTGAAATAATTTATCCACTTCTTCACACACGAGACCGACTTTTTAATATATTTAGCGGCCACAGAATATGTCATTTTAGGCCCGTTTGGTTGGGAATAAAGAAAGACTACCTCGAACCGACTAATTTTGGATTTTATTTGATTTCGATGAAAATTCGGAATCGACTGATACTTTTCTAAAATGCATTGTAGACAAAGGTTCCTTCTACCGTTTTTTTTGTTGAATCGCTAGAATAGCGTCTAACAAAAATGAATTATCGTGGACACGTTCTTACTTGACAGACTGTATTAAACGTTAATTGAAAATTATTTTCATTTTTAATGTTGAAGGTATTAATATTACTGTTTTCTGTATAGAAAACTTTATTTTTAAAAAAATGTAAGTAGATATTAAATTTATACCATGTCAAGGTAAGAATGTTGAATTTGATAAGTATTTCCTCACAGCTTTGATCTTTACTCACTCTTACAATGCATCTCACAATCCTCTTTTGGTGATTGAATACCCGAGTGGCGGATAGAGATTTTTCCAAAAAGGAACACCCTATTTAAAATATTAAATAAAGTTATGTGTTTAGGTAAAGGTACTGTGGTCCCTAATTTGGCGTATCATCAGTTGTCACTCCCAAGAAATTAGTTACTTACGTAAATATTTCAATGTAGATCATGTAAATTTTGTCTGTTATAAAAAGGCTTACAATTATTTTTATTACATTCAAATATAAAGAACTATTACTAAATCATGAAAGGTACATGACCCTTTCCAATTCGATTTATAGTTACAAGTTATAATATAATCTTTAAAAAAGTAGCATCTTATCCCTGGAAACGATTTTTAATCCTGAAATTTTTAAGCAGTTTAAGAATTTGATTATGATTCATGCTGTCAAATGCCTTGCTGGGGTCTAAAAAGAGACCAGTTACCCTCCACTAAACGACTGACAAACTCACACAAAAAGTATTGTATCATATTTGATGTTGAATTTCCATCTCGAAAGCTAAATTAATTAATAATTAGTATATTGTGTTTTCACAAGAAACTGCATAACTTATCAACAAGGCAGTATTCAAATATTCCTGAAAAGTTTGATGAGACTGCTACATGGCGATAATTACCGAACAACTGATTATTTCCCTTTTTATACATCTGCATAATGTTATTTATTTTTAGTGTTTTAAGGTTGTTTCTATTGAATAATCTTATTTTTAAGATAAAACTTACCACATCATGTTTCAATTTCTTCTAATAACTAAATGCCTAATAAAAAATGGAAAGCATTTTGTAGATTATGATTATTAAAATGTAGCCATAATTAGTATATACTACTTACATTTTTTGTTAGTTTTTAGTGTTCCGTGCGGAGCACTTAAAAAATCACTTCACTGCCTGTCCGTCTGTCTGTCTGTCCGCATGTCTGTCACACCCGATTTTCTCCGGAACTATTTGGCACTAATATAAGCCCCACCCGAGCAGTATAGTTTAAATTTTGAATTAAGGGGTTAGTTTTTAGGGGTGAAATAGAAGTGAAAAAAAAAGTCCTCGAGTGGGGTGTCAAATGAAGCTTGTAAAAACAGTTCAAAAATATATATAATGTAATACTTGGGCACACTTTTCTTTGTATTACGCTCCCCCCCCTTATCTTGAAAAGTACTTAACAAAAAATTTTAAAAAAATTCTGGAATATTCTTCACAGGATGTAGATTCAACGAGAATTAACACGAGTGCATTACCTTTAATAATTTATCTGGTATAAAAAAAAAAAAAAAATTTCAAGGTCATTTGTTTTTAACAAAGATCGGAGACAATTTTTGTTGAAAACTAATTTGAGGTGTGTTTTATAAAGTCGTTGATCATTTTATAACTCATTAATAAAAAATTTTATTTTAAAAGGCCAATTACTAATGAAAATAATTTTCCAGACAGTGACAATCTTTAAATCTGAAAGTTTATGGGTAGTGCCGGAAATAGATCGAGAAAGGAATAATTCCAAAGAGTTTTTTTTAAGGAAAAAAGAAAATATTATAATATATGAAAACAGAATTTTTTCTCGGCCCATAGGACTAACCACTAATATTTGACAGTTGATTCATGCAGTACTTCCCTTGCAAACACACAATTCCGAAATTAATGTTGAATTCGGTTTTCCCACACTGACGAGTACACAAATCCAAGCATATGTAGATACTTCATCTTCATAGATATATTAATAATAAAAAAAAATGAGAAGAGTATGGGCTTCGGGTATATTTATAACTGAACTCTGACATTTTTTTTTCTACATGTAGTGATTATTAAAACTATAAATAATGAAAATGTGATACATTTTTCAGATTCTCCATCTCTATAAAATGATATATTTGAAGAAACCTCTTTATCGCCCTGCCACGCGTCTTCAACTGTAGATAATTATGCAGATAATCTATTTATTGTATCAACCAAAAAACCAGAAAAAATTCTTATAATACGTATAAAAGTATAGAAAGAAAATTAATCTTGCCTTCCTTTGAAATGATATCCTTTAAAATCTAAATGTTCCTACCCCACCTCAAATACCAATTTCGTCCAGAAAATAATGCGGCAACAGATCGACAAACAGACAGACCTACGGAAATTACTAAAACAATTTTATTAAGTGGCTGTTTGATAAATTCGTTATAATGCCGATGGTGAATATTAGGCGGTATTTTAGCCAGGGTGAAAAATAAAAAATAATTACGGTTTTACAAGTTTAAATAGCGTAATTTGTATCTACATGGATCTCAAATATATGATTGCACCTGTCAAATATAAAGAACAAAGAAGAATAAATAAAAAATTAATAAAAACAAAAACGAAAAAAATCCCACTACGTTCTCAGTTGACTAAAGAATAAAAGAAGGTAACAAGTCTCCAAGTTGCTGTAAGGGGTTATATACACCTGGGCGCTGTAGAAAGTATGTATATTTATCAAAAATATTTTAAAGGTTATTAAATGAAATATACAAAACAATGGCGATTATATATTTTTATTGCACTTTAAATTATAAGAAAAATTTTTTTTAGATATGTTTTTAAATGTTAACATTATTTTTTAGCGGGTTAAATTGACCACTGATGAAAACTACGGCGACTCGTTTTTTCTGCAGGATAACTTCACAAAAAATAATCCAATATGCAAGAATTAAAGTTAATCTTGTAAAATAACGTAGTAGTTAAAAATTGTTGAAGGGTTACTTTCTCAAAAATAAAAAATTTACGGTGTTTCAAAATTTAGCATGCAATTTTCAACTAAAAAATGTATGTGTATATTTATAAAAAAATTGTCTATTAGAAAAATTAAAAAATGATTAAAAATTTACTAAGTAATATTGCATAGAGTGTCTGAAAAGAGGTGGCGGTCCCAGTCCGACACCAGGTCACATTTAATGCTATAACTTTGTAATGGAATGGAATTGTCTTAATTTTTTTTAATAATTCTTAGAAATATAGAGAATAAAAATCCGTAAAGAAAAATCGAATTTTTGAAAATTCTCCATAATACTCGTTAGATAAACAATCTACGAGGGTGGATTAAAAAGTCTTGTAAAAAACAAGGTATATATTTTACAAAAACGAAAATTTATTTTTCAACATAATCTCCATTGAGTACGTTTGGTACAGTGAGATTTCAATTTTCTTGTTATCTCAGAAAAAAAATTGTTTCGAACTGTGCATAATACTCGTTTACAGCACAAATAACCTCTTCCTTAGATGAAAAATTCTTTCTCTCTAGCCAATTTTTGAGGTTGAGGAGTCACTGGGAATCAAATCTGGGGAATAAGGTGGATGGGGTTGCAAACGGTCCAATGCCGTTGTATTATAAGATCCAGTCACCGTATTTTTTCCAATAATCAATCATGATGATACCCTGTGAATCTCAAAAAGCAGTTGCGCATAAAACTGTTTTCACTTTTTTTTGGTGCATCTGCACCTTCGTTAACCCACTGTTGTGACTGTCGTTTTGTCGCCGGGGTATAATGGTGAATACGCATTTCGTCTACATTTACAAAACGACCCCAGAAGTCCTTTAGATTACGCTGCAACTTTTCCAAACACAATTTTGAAATGTCCTTTCTCGTGCGCACTCAGCATATTTATTTTTATAAATTCATGCAGGATATGATGTAACCGCTTTGACCGCAACCGTTACAAGAGTCGCGCTTATCAACAGTCATGCCGATTAATGAAATTTCCCCCTATTTCGTAGAAATATACCAGACTTATCAATTCCCCCTCGTTTCATAATTTAACCAACGACACAATCAGTTTTTTTTTTAACAATTATTAATTTATCATGATCTTTCAGCGGTCAAATAAATTTAAAATATTAAAAAAGCCGGCAAGTGCAAGTCGGAGTTGCGCAATTAGTGTTCCGTACGTTGATAACTTTTAAAATAAAAAATTTTTGTTAAGGAGGCATAAAATGATCAATGACTTCACACAACACACGTCAAATGAGTTTTCGATGATACGTTTGTTTTTTATTTTTACTGAAAACTGATGACCTTGAATTTTTTTTTATATACCAGATAAATTATTATATAGCACTTTCGTTCAATCACCCTGTGAGAAATATTTCAGAATTTTTTCAAAATTTTTTGATAGAATATTTTAAAAATATTTTGTGCAGCACTTTTCGAGATAAAGGGCGAAGACATCGATTTTTCGCAATTTTTTAAAAATAATGAAAAGAAAAATGTGCGCAAGTTTTACATTATATATATTTTTGAACTCGTGTTATTGCAAGCTTTCATTTGACACCCCACTCGATGACCTGGTAATTTTTTTTCAGTTCCGACATCACTCCCCAAAACTAACCTCTAAGGTCATAATTTGAGTTTCAAAACTACACGGCTCTGATGGGACCATCAATTCCTATATTAGTACCAAATTTTAACTTTCTATGTTAAATAGTTTCGGAGAAAATCGGGTGTGACGGAAAAACAGACCCCGTATGGAACACTAAAAAAAAAAAACATGGAAGACAGGTTATTGAACAGATCGATATTTGTCATCATTCTTAAATAAAACAAAAATAGTCATTTGACGTAGATATACAGCTATTTGAACTTAAATTACTATACTTACAATAAAGGTTTAATTCCGTTGACCGTGAAGCCAGCAGCATCAACTATGCTGGGAATGTAAAATCTTTGGTACAATGATATTATTCAGTATATATCACCACTACACCACACACTTTATTTTTGCACTCGTCGCGAGTTTCGCTAACCATGTTAGCTTCATCAGGAGCGATAATTGACTCAATCAATAATTGCTCCTGATGATGCCAACATGGTCAGCGAAACGCGCGTCGAGTGCAAAAATAAAGTGTTTGGTGCAGTGGTAATATATACTAAATAGTTAAATGACTATGATATGAACTCAGCATTTTTCAAATGCAATGTAATAATGCTGTGTTATGCCAAAAAGGCGAAACTGCATGCACGCAAAATACGAGTACTTCGCTATGGATGATCATAATAGATAACAACAATATTCTATATTTTTGCTAAACTAATAACTGGGTAATCAGATCTAGGGTATCAATACTAGAACAAATTTTATTTTATACAGTTATACGTGCAGCTTTTATTAACGGAAAGTAACAGTTTTCAAAAAATGTCTTCTTACACACATAGTTCTATTTAATTAATATATGTGTAAGAAATGCGATATACTAAATATGACCTACATTACACACGTATTATGTAACATAAAAATGTTACGTTGAGGAAAGATTTTCGCCTTTTTATTTATGTCACAATATTTTGATAATTTCATTGGAAATCTACCAGGGTAATACCCTAAATATTAAAATAATCCGCCTGTACAAAGTTGAATTTAAATATCTAACTTGTAACTTTAAAAATATGTTAGACTAATCGAGTTTAAAATTATTCTTTCAAATGAATGTTCATTTTTTTATACTCAGAAAATGAACTTGGTCGGCTACAGATGAGTTATATGGATGAGGATGCTTATAGCCAAGTAAACCTACCACATTTATTATGCCACTCGCAATAAACATTTGGGTAATGTTAGACAGAAGGCACCTGCCGTTGAACATAGTATCCGAACTAAGTTGGGAATGAGGAATCTTTCGCACAATGACACACTACTTAGTATATATCACCACTACACCAAACACTTTATTTTTGCACTCGACGTGCGTTGGGCTAACCATGTTAGCTTCATCAGGAGCTATGATTGGAGCTAACATGGTTAGCAAAACGCGCGACGAGCGCAAAAATAAAGTGTTTGGTGTAGTGGTGATATGTACTAAGTAATAGCATCCGAAGTACATAAGTACATAATCAACATATGGTACTCTTTTACGGACTTCTTGTTTTTACTCCCCGCTGGCGACGATCTTTGACGGGTTGCCAAACCTTTAGTACCTTTTTGAATATTTCCGTGGCATTGCGGCTAAGTATATTCATTGGCGACGTAGCTCGAACCTTCCAAATCAACTTCAGATCTGAGACCCATTCAAGAGAGCGCTATCTACTTTATCTGCCCTTCGATTCCAGTGGCCGTGCGTCGACAATATGCTAGCGGCAATTTTTCTGCCGGAGTAGGCTCGCACGCCTCTAAGACCGAATTCAGGTATCTATCCGAACCATACGGAGATCCCTTCATTGTCGACCTTTCATGGTCCCAGTAGTCCCCCACCAACAGTGTGCCCGGTAGTTTTTACGTCGGTGTTGGCACTCGACTTTCGAAGGCCGTCTTCAGGTATCTGCCCCACCCGCGATCAGGGGGTCGGTGCCATCGTAGTCAGCTCTACAGGATCTGAGTGGCCTCCCACCAACAACTGTCTTTTTTATAGAGCTGTTTGAACCCTTGCCGATGTCTACTGGCAGGCAGCATGACGTATAACGTAGCCAAATTCATTAAAACTTAGGAGCACAATTTTTCGATAATTTTAAGTTGCTCTGCCAAAAATACAAGAAGCAGTTTGCTATTTAGACACAACAAATGAATTTCTGGACTGGTGTTATATATCCAGGCCCGGGCAAAGGGTTCCTAGATCAGGCTAGCAACCTACCTGGGATTACGGGGCCTCGGAATGGGACGGATTTAACGATGACGACATATGGAAGGTTAAGAAATTGGAAAGGACGGGATATAATGAGACTTGCAACTTGGAATATAAAATCTATAAACGGGAGAGACCGAGAAGTGGGAAAAGAAATCAGACAACACAAAATAGACATATGCGCCTTACAAGAAACAAAAAAGAAGGGGAAAGGACAAATGATATAAGGAGAATATATCCTGCTTTACAGTGGTGTAGCGAAAGACCAGCTGGCAAAGGAAGGAGTAGCTCTGATGATTAAGAAGAAATACATAAACTACATAATGAAGTGAGATAATAGTAATGGTTAAACTAAGAATAAACAACAAAAAGACAAATGTAGTGGGAATTTATGCACCAGAAATTGTAAACCAGAAAAAGACAGGGAACAATTGTATAAAGAAGAAGAAGAAGAAGAAGAAGAAAATGATAGATGAGATATCAATCAACGAAACATTAATAATAATGGGTGACTATAATGCAAAAGTTGGAAATGAGGTAATACCAGAAGTTAAACAGAGATTTAATGAAAACATAAAAATGACAACGGGGCGCTATTGAATAATTTCTGTTATTGAGAATAAATAATACTTAATTTGAAGGATTAATATACATTTGAGAACACTAGAGGTAACAGATCAATGATAGATTATGTCCTAACAAACAGAGAAATACATCCAAGCTATATATTAGACGTAAAAAGCTTCATATCACCAAACTTAGGAAGTGATCATAATTAAGTTACGTGTAAACTAAGATGGAACATAAGAAATACAAAACAACATCAAAATAAGGAACTGGAAACAAAGATAAGAATAGAAAATCTTCAAGAAGAATCAACGAGAGGCCTGTACCGGGGAAAAATGAAAGAAAAAATCAGAATAAAACAAATAAATGACCATGATAACATAAATGACGTTTGGTTAAAAATAAAAACAAATGTATTAGAAACTGCATATGAGGCATTAGGGACTAAAACTGTCGATAAGAATGAAAAATGGAGAACAAAAACACCATGGTTCAGTGCAGAAATGAAAGAGAAATGCCATGAAAAGAAAGAAAGATATCTAAAGTACAGGTCAATCAGGATAGATAAAGGTTACCAGAGATATAAAAGAATACGAACATAAACCGACGAATTAGTAAAAAGAACACAAACGAAATACTGGGACAGATACACAAAAAAATAGAATCAGACCTCTATGGTCAACAAAAACAAATTTGGAGATTCATAAGATAGCAGAGAACTGAAATGAAAGAACTAATAGAGTATACACGCGTAAAGAAAGAAACGTGGTTAGCATATCTTACACAATTATATAAAAGAGAACAGAGTATCACATTGTCACAAACAACAGAGGTAATGATAAACGAACAAACATATATAACGTAATAGACGCACTGGAAAAATAAAAAAAAAAACCGTAAATCTCCCGGCGAAGACCAAATAGTTAATGAACTACTAAAATATGGGGGACACTCTCTGGTTAAGCAATTCTAGACACTTATACAGAGGATTATAAGATCGAATAGAATCCCAGATAATGCAGAACAGCGACAGTTATATTAATGCACCAGAAGGGGGACAAACAAGATCCAAATAACTATAAAGACATAAATCTACCAAACTGTACACTGAAATTAACAACAAAGATTATTACAACAAATATAAACACGAGAATACAACTGGAAGAAGGGCACCAAGGATTTAGAAGTTGGAACCCATGCACCGATGCCGTATTCATTGTGAGACGGGTAAAAGAAGAATCCTTAGAATACAACATTCCAGCATACTTGTGCCTGATAGACTTAAAAAAAGCTTTCGACAATGTGCAAATAGAAGACATCATTCATCTATTATATAACAGGAACATCCCATTAGACCTGATTAAAACTATTGAGAATATATATAAAGACAATAAAGTAGTCACAAGATTAGCAGAAGGAATGACAGAACCAGTCAATTATGAATCTGGAATCAGGCAGGGAGATTCTTTAAGTCCTCTTTTTAATATTGTTATGAATGAAATTATAAATCAAAAGAAAGAAGGGATATAGAACGGGTAACAGAGAACTTCAAATTATATGTTATGCAGATGACGCGATAATAAGGGCTGACACCGGGAACGATCTGCAAAGGCTTCTGTAGAAATTCTACATAGCAGCAAAACAATATAATATGCCAATCTCAACTGAAAAAACCAAGACAATAGTAATAGCAAAAGAGCCGATCAGGTGCAAGCTGGTAGTGGAAGATAAACTAATAGAACAGGTGATGGAGGTCGATTACGTGGGCATCAAAATATCTAGTATCGGAAAAATCGAGGACGAAGTAAAACATCAAATCAACAAGGTTTATAGGATAGCTTATCCTCAATGATACCATATTTATAAATAAATTTCTTTCCGTTGAGACCAAAACAAGAATATACAAGAGCGTAATATGACCAGTAATGACTTACATATCTGAGATAAGACCAGTATACAAGTATAACACAGAGGATGCTGGCATCAACTAAAATGAGAATTCTTAGGAGATGTACAAACGAGTCACTGAGGAATAGAGAAAGGAGTGAAGACATGACACATGTAATATAGAAAATATCAATCCGTGGATAAAAGTAGGGAAAGTGGAATGGGATCAATACATAGGAAAAATGCCTAACAACAGAATAGTACGGATAGCAAGGATAAGTTACCGAATGGAAAAAGGTCAATGGGACGTCCAAAGAAGAGATGGAGTGACGATCTATAGAGCAAGAAACAAAGAAAACAGGCAATAGTGCCTAGCTATAAGTCGAAAAAAGAAGAAGATCGTAAAATAGGCATCAGAAATTTTTATATACCACTTTAAAAGAGTATTCTATCCTCATGTTGATTTTAAATTTTCGTGACAATATTGACTTGTAAATAAGATACAATATTTTATTGAACAGTAAAAACATTTCTTTGCAGAAGCTATAACATCTGACAAAGATTCGTAATTAAATTTTACCTAAAAAATGACAAGCATGCCATAAAAATATTCAAAATAATGAGAAAAGGGTATAGTTCGTCTCTCGAGAATTTTTGGTTTCTCAAGTTTTTGAATTGAAGAGAACAGCTTGAAAACGACAAATATACCGGCAAGCAGTGTGAGTCCTAGCACTACAATTGGATTAAAAATTGGAAATTGGTAGTAGGTGATCACAATGTGCCATTTAAAGTAATCCCAGAGACTTTAAATATCAACAGGAAAATAATTCTGACGATTTTGAAAGAATATTTAGGCAAAACAACAGTTTTCACAAAATTTGTTTCCTACACGTTAAGTAAAGGTCAAAAAATATTTCGAGCGCGACATTCTAAAGAATTTGGTTATTTCTCTATAAACAATCCAAACTGCTTAAAATCAATTATTCCCGCTGAAAAGACATGGCGTTTGTAGTATTATTCGCAAACAAGGGATCAGAGTACGGAATAAAAGTTCTAATCATCACCATAAGATAAAAAAAAACACAAACAGTTCCACCAAATATCAAAATAATGTTTTCTACTATAGCAAAGATAATATTTAACATCAATTTTTTTTATATTGGTAAGATTATCAATATTGGAGTATTAAAACATTTGGTGAAATGAATTCGCAGTATTCGACCTGAATATCGTGATCGCTGGTGCTTTATATTCGATAATGCACCAAGTTCTACTTCAATAATTCTTCAACCGTTGAAATCAAACCTATGTTTGGAACTGTTCGTAATATCCAACAAATTTAACAATTTATTATTCCCAAAGTATGCTTTTTTTTCGAGGACATATAGATTATTTCAACGGCGCACTTTGTAGTTCTATAAAATGAGCTTAAAAATTCATTTAATTAATTGGTAAGTTGTTGCAAAAGAAGTAGAATTTATTGCATAAAAGAAGAAAACCGAAAAAATAATAATAAATAAAATGTTTTGATATATTTTTACTGCTTGCAAATAATTGCGACACTGTGTATACGTAGAATTTTAAAGAAATGGAAGTGTAGTAAGATTTAAAGTCCTATTGAATGAAAATTGTCACGTAAAACAGGTAAATAAACTTAAATATTGGGGAAGATTGTTAATAGAAATGATATAGAGATATCGCAAATACTTTAAAAGACAAGATATATATAAGAAAATATACATATATATATATATATATATATATATATATATATATATATATATATATATATATATATATATATATAATATATATAATATATATATATATATATATATATATATATATATATAATATATATATATATATATATATATATATATATATATATACTATATATATATATATATATATATATGTATATATACCAGGTGTACAAGTATAAAATAAGGATTTCAGGCAACAAATGGTGCACCAATGCAGTTTGTGCTATACAGATTTGACACTACGCCATTTTGTTGTGTCATCAACAAGTGTCAGACGCGCACGAGTGATAAATTGGAAAAGTGTATGCATAGTGTTGTGTTTAATATGTCGAAATTTATACTGAACAAAGAGCATTCGCGGACAGCATTAATTTTTTGTTTTCATTTGAAGAAAACTGCTGTTGAATTATACCGATTACTGCAAGAAGCTTATGGTGAACATGCGCCATCCAAAGATACGTGTGTACGATGGTTTTTCGGCGTTTCAAAAGTAGTGACTTCGATGTTGCAGACAAGGAACGTGGAAAATCGCCAAAAAAATACGAAGATGTGGAATTGCAAGCATTGTTGGACAAAGATGATTCGCAAATACAAAAACAACTCGCCGAGCAATTGGGCCTTAGTCAACAAGCTGTTTCCAATCGACTATGAGAGATTCAGAAGACCGTTAGATGGGTACCACATGAGTTGAACGACAGGCAAATGGAAAAGCGAAAAAACACGTGTGACATTTTGCTGGCTCGGTACAAAAGGAAGTCGTTTTTGCATCGAATATTACAGGGGATGAAAAGTGGACTTATTTTGAGAATCCCAAGTGCAAAAAATCATGGGTAGACCCAGGTGCACCATCTACATCGACCGCAAGACCGAATCGCTTTAGCAGAAAGACGACGCTCTGTGTTTGGGAGGACCAGAGGGGCGTGGTCTATTATGAGCTGTTAAAACCTAGGGAAACGGTTAATACTAAAACGTTACCAACAACAATTGACCGATTTGAACCGTTCGCTGCTTGAAAAAAGGCCAGAATATCGAAAGAGGCAACACAAAGTCATTTTTCTTCATGACAATGCTCCATCACATACGGCAAAACCAGTTCGCGACACGTTGGAAGCACTCAGCTGGGAAGTTCTACCCCATGCGGCTTACTCATCAGGCTTGGCTCCTTCCGATTACCACTTGTTTGCATCGATGGGTCAGGCACTTGCTGAGCAGCGCTTTGGTTCATACGAAGATGTGAAAAAATGGCTCGATGAATGGTTCGCAGCAAAAAGGGATGATTTTTACTGGCGTGGTATTCACAAATTGCCCGAGAGATGGGAAAATTGTATAACCAGCTATGGAGCATACTTTGAATAAAGCACTTTTTATCATTCTTCCGAATTTAATATATTTTTTTAGAAAAAAAAAAATCCGCATTTCATACTTGTACACCTGGTATATATATATATATATATATATATATATATATATATATATATATATATATATATATATATATATATATATACTACTGTATGAAGAAGGACAGAGATGAAACCAGAAATGGGTATAAGATAGCTAAACTAATGTCATTTCAAATAACTCTCGAAAACGTACTGGTATATCAGAACTAAAAAGAAGGGATATCAATATCAAAAACTTAAGAAATTAAAATAGGTGAAATTTTGACATCACTGGGACAATTAACTTACGATTGCTAAAATAGGTGTATATTGATGAGTTTCGTTTTTTTACTTCACCGAGCAACGAACTGAGAAGACTACGTAGGGTATCACGTTCTTAAATTAACTTAAGAGGCATTACGTTACATTACATTTAGAAATACTAGTACGTATGCCCTTGTCTCAATTATTACATTCACAATTTTTATTTTTTCCTCTTCAAAATTTTATATATTTGAGTCTTTTAATAAGTTTTATTGTTTTTAGAGCCAAAGGTTGGTGCGACAACATTCTGCAAATTATTTCCATTTTACTTAGCTTTTAACAGAAATCTGGAAATTGTTCAGACTGGCACTACCCTTGAAAGAATTATTCCAAAAGTTACTGAAGAAAAGTGTCTTATGACAGATATTTTGGATCCGGTAAGTATATGAAGATTTTAAAGACGACTGGTGATTCTATTAGTTGTAATAGTTCTTGGTGATAGATAGACCAAAAAGATCCTTTTTCGTTTTTTTTTCTACATCTAAGTAGTATCAAATATATAGTAAATACAGGTTAACATAATTTTCGAACCACATGATTGATAAAAGAACCCTTATCACACCTATTTTGCGATCTTACTCTGAAACTTCCCATCTATCATGAACCTTTTATCCGCGGTTTTTGTTCCGGTATCAAGAGTTCCTGGTTCCCGTCCAGGCAGGTCAGTGTCCTTATTTATTAGTTTATTTAAGTATATTTAACTCGGCCATATACATAGGTATTAGTTGGTGTTGAATTGTAATAACGTTCGTCGCAGCACTACTGTCTTCTTGTGCCGTAAAATACAAATAGGAGAAAATTAACAGATTTTACATCCTCGCCGATATACTTCCAAAAAGGGGGCAAGGGTGACCGATAAAAAAAAATAAAAGAAAACATCCCCACGGTATCATGGTGGAGATGTGCCCAAACGGGCCGTATATTACCACTGTGGGGTCTTGGAAGTTCAACTAACGGCCACTATGTTATCCAATCGCCAAATAAGACTTAAGTATGTAAAAGTTCTTATTTATATATTTAATTCTTGGTTAGATTCAATAAAATATTCTTATTAATCTTCCACACGGAACACTTATAAGATCACTTCGGTATTTGTTACGCTGTCTATCTGTCTGTCCGTCTGTCTGCCTGCCCGTCTGTCACACTCGATTTTCTCTGAAACAATTTGACACAGAAAATTGAAATTTGGCGCTAATATAGGAATTGATGGCCTCATCAGAGCCACGTAGTTTTGAAATTTAAATTTTGACTTAATGGGTTAGTTTTGGGGGGTGTCAAATAAAAACTTGTAAAAACACCAGTTCAAAAATATATATAACGTAATGCTTGCGCACACTTTTCTTAATATTATTTTTAAAAAATTGCGAACAATCGCTGTCACTCCCCTTATTTCGAAAAGTGCTGCACAAAATATTTTGAAAATATTCTAGAATATTCTCCATAGGGTGTAGATTGAACGAAAATTATCATGTGCATTTAATAATTTATCTGGTAGATAAAAAAAAAAAAATTTTAAGGTCATCAGTTTTCATTAAAGGTCGGGAACAAACTTTTTTATTTTAAAAGCAGTCAACGTACGGCACACTAATTGCGCAATTTCGACTTGCACTTGGCCGGTTATTTTTAATATATGATTTATTAAAATAATGCAGTAATTTTCTTTTAGATTCGTCCACATTTAGAATTAACTTTCGAAAATATTCTTTCTCACATCAACACAATTTACGTGTTGAAGACTAAACATGGCGTCATGCAAGTTGATGCTCCTCCCGAATACCGTTTCTTGCGTTTGAAGGGTCAAATGCTGTATGTACCTGAAACAGATATTGTTATGTTCTTGTGTTATCCCAGCGTTGTTAACTTGGATGATCTGACTAGGTAAGAGTTATTGCTATCCTTCTAGACTGGTCAGTGTATGAAAGTAGGTCATTTCGGTATAAAGGCTAAAAAGTTAATAATATTTTGTACTGATAAGCGCTTTGCATACTATTTGTTTCCCAAATGTGTGCACAGATTAGCCTGCTCTTCATACATACAGATGAAAAAAGTGTCATAAATGACCTTATCAAGGATATATAGGACAGACGTATAAAAATTGTGACGATTGCTAAAATGTGTAATGTCAGTACTGGACCCGTGCACTCTATAATTCATGATAAGCTGAACTATCGCAAAAAGCGTTCGAGATGGGTTCCAAGAGAGCGGACTCAGGAGTATAAAGACAATCGAGTTCACATTGGTTCTAAATCAAACGATGGTTTTTAGCGGAAGGTAATGACTTTCGTATATTAACCTATGACGGAACGTGGATTCATCATTTTGAACCTGAATCCAAAGGGCAGATTCTCCACCAAAGAAAAAATTCAAGACCTACGCGTCTGCCGGTAAAGGGAGGTTAACTATGTTGTGGGACTCTCAAGGCCAAATTTATTGCTATTATTTAGAAGATCAATGTATTGTGAACAGTGAGTACTATTCATTCAAACATGCTTTAACAAAAAGTAAAACCTGCAATAAGAATAAAACGCCAGAGTTCTTTCTCAAAAGATGTGATTCAGCATTATAACGCCCGCCCTCATACCGCTCAGAAAAGGCCAGAGATGATCGAAGAGTTGGGTTAGAAGGTGTTGCCAGACCCACCTTATAGTCCCGACTTCCCACCGTCCGATTTTTACCTGTTCGGCCGGCTCAAAAAGTGTGTTCAAACGCTTACAGAACGATGAAAAAATACCTAAATGTTGATGGTGACTATGTTGAAAAGTAGTGTAGATTGTCATTGAATAAACCGTCTTTTGTTCACAGTCATCTGTCTCGTTAATTACACAGCCCCACAAAAAAAAAGTGGGGTATACTTTTGATGCGATATATCAGATCCGTAGTACTTTTGCCCGCTGATCACGAATTTGACGTCAGAATATCGCCATCACATCTCAATTTTTTTCTAACCTCAAAAAATAGGTAAAAATTAGTAAAAATTAAGAAAAATATACTCCTAAAAAATTGATTCAAGCTTTTCCATGAATCCAAAGATGTATTAATATGTATTCGGATACGCTAAGCTAATATTCATTGCTTGGATTAAGCCATACAGTTCTGTTTTCTTTCTAACCTGAATAAATCAGACAGATATAGTGCTTCTCGAATGCAAAAACGAATTCAAATTAAAATTCAACCGATTCTTACCAAATTTGGTACACGGGGGTTTTTTGGGTTGCTGATCATGAATCTGAGGTCGGATTTGCAAAATTCAAAATGGCGGATCCAAGATGGCGGACAAAATTTTTGAAAACCAACCGATTCCTACCAAATTTGGTATACAGTTGGGGAATCCTCAAACCTGATACTCTCAAACCCTAAACCCTGAAACCTTAGACTCCCACACCCTGTAACCTCAAAAAATAGACCTCAATAACCCTGTAACTTTAAAAATGAGACCCAATAAACTCAAAACCAGGACTTTTAAACCATATATTCTCAAATAGTAGACCCTTAAGCCCTAGAATTGTGAAGGTTTGACCCGCGCCTAACTTTCCTTTTTTTGGCTGTATCTTGTTCTTTTTTCCGCGAATGACCTATTCAAAGGCTTTCTGCCCAAACGCTGTTAAGGACTTGTTTCTCTTTTTAGCGACCAGCAATAGTCCGCTAGCATATGGTCATCCCATCGTCCTTGATACCGATTTTCTATGATTTTCAGATCTTGGTGAAAACGTTCCCCTTGCTCCTCACTGTAGTCACCAAGATTATCTGGGAAATCATAGATGTGGGAGTCCAGGAAATGTAATTTTAGATTCATTAAGCAACCTAATGTTTGAAAATTTTTTTACCATTTTCTCGACTATTTCTTTGTACTTAGGACTTTTATTATTTCCCAAAAAGTTTGTTGCGACTTCTTTAAAACTAAGCCAAGCAGCTTTTTCAACTTTATTCATTTAAGTAACAAATAATGAATCTTGAAACAATTTTCTTATTTGTGGCCCGTCAAATATGCCTACCTTAATTTTAGCTTCAGAAAATTTCGGAAATTTTTTATGCAAATATTTGAAACATGGGCCGTTTGTATCTAATGATCTCGTGAATTGCTTCATAAGTCCAAGCTTAATGTGAAGCGGGGGAATAAGAACTTTTCCTGGATCTACCAATGGTGGAAACAATACATTATTTTCACCAGGAGTGAACAATTCTCTTGTTGGCCAAATTTTTTTTCTTATAATGACGTTCCCTGTCTCTGCTATTCCACAGACATTTATAACAGGGATAAAGTGTAAACCCTGACTGTTGGCCAAGCAATATTGTTACAATTTTCAGATCTCCACAAATTTTCCAGTTATGATCAGCATATTTTATTTTTATCAAAAGCTGCTTCATTTTTTCATATTGCTCTTCCATAACTGTGGAATGAGCAATCGGAATGGGAGCGTAAACGTTGGTATTATGCAGCAAAACTGCCTTAATGCTCCGTTTAGAAGAATCAATGAACCATCTCCATTCTTCAGGATCGTATGAGTTATTTTGAAATTCATCCATTAGACCTTTTACATCGGTACAATATGAAAGTGACAATTCCTCGTCCATTGTGAAATATTTTCGAAACTCTTCATCTCTGTTTCTAAAATAAGAAATCGTAGCTTCTGGCTTAAGTAAATGTCTTTTCTTTAAAAAGGAAGCAAGATGCTCTGAACCATCTTTGGATAAGCCTAAATCTCTGACTAGATCACTAAGTTCTGACTCTGATACGAGTATTGGTTCTGGTTTACGGTTGTATGGTAGAAATTCTTTATCTGTGTCACTAGTATATGATAGGTTGTCACTAGAACATTCATTAGTAACAGTGTTTGAATCTTTTTCGACAGTCTCAATGTTTTCGGCATGAACTGATAAGGTGAAATCATTTGTTTCCATAACATCAGCATCAAGTGGTTCAGGAGGCGGAATTAGTTTAATTGGTCTTGTTACTGTCGAAACATCGTTATAAGTAATAGTGCTGGTAAGGATCGGTTGAATTTTAATTTGAATTCGTTTTTGCATTCGAGAAGCACTATATCTGTCTGATTTATTGAGGTTAGAAAGAAAACAGAACTGTATGGCTCAATCTAACCGATAAATATTAGCTTAGCGTGTCCGAATACATATTAATACATCTTTGGATTCATGAAAAAGCTTGAATCAATTTTTTAGGAGTATATTTTTCTTAATTTTTACTAATTTTTACCTATTTTTTGAGGTTAGAAAAAAATTGAGATGTGATGGCGATATTCTGACGTCAGATTCGTGATCAGCGGGCAAAAATACTACGGATCTGATATATCGCATCAAAAGTATACCCCACTTTTTTTTTTGTGGGGCTGTGTTATTGAACATTCCTCGTAATACCAATTACTTCATATTGATGATGTGTTGTGGTGTTTTAATACTCTGTGTCCTGGTTGGTGGTCCTGGTTAAACCTTTGATTAGCAATGTATCTCACACCACAACACAGCGTCGAAACGAAATAATGATCAGAAGTCAAATTTGTAAATTTTCTTCTAATGTACATATTTGGTTTACTAGAATACGAATGACGATATGTTTGTTAGAGAATTTGTCATTCTCTTGAATTCTATTGTATTTACATTTATTAATCACATGTGTTCAACTGTGATTAAAATAAATAAAGAAAATGTAAGTTCATAAGATGTCTATTTAAAGCAAAATCTTTTCAAATTTCAGAAGGGGACTCTACATTAGTGATATACCGCTTCATGATGCTACACGAGATTTGGTTTTAATGTCTGAACAGTTTGAAGCCGACTATAAGTTAACAAGGAATTTGGAAATTTTAACCGACAAATTGCAGCAAACTTACAGAGAATTAGATGGCGAGAAGAAGAAAACGGATCAGTAAGTAACAACTTTAATAAAAAAAATTCTGTCTATCTTCATGCATAGTGCTAATTTGGAAAGAAACAGTATAATTTAATAGAGAGATGGACTGCAGTTGTTTAGAAAAATAATAATGAAGTATAATTTCTACTCGTTAAACTGCAGCAGGTAAAATAACTTCGTTAATCACAATGAGCTTTCTACATCTAACTAAAAACTGTTTCCAAATACCATTTAATCTCGTCCAATTACATGCTGTCTGCTGTCAAAATTTTCGGTTCTGATATATATCTGAACGCTAGTTCACCCCATTATGCTAATTCACTAGTATTCAGAGCTTTATTAATGTGTAATGAATTTTCTACCTCTTTCTAAGCAAAATACGAGTAAATAAAATTATTAGGACTGTAAAAAGTAAAGGATATCGCACTGAGAGTATTAAAAGTTCATCTAACTGCTTTAAAGATTTGATTCCCTAATTTGATAGTAATAGGAATCCACCAATAGTTTGGAGTTTTACCTTACATACGATACCACTGACAAAATAGCCAACATATTTATGATATCGAAAATTTGCACAATTTCAAAACTTGTAAGAAAACTGGACAATTCTTGAAATCACCAAAAGTTACAATTTGTTTACAAACAGAAAGTGTATATAAAATTCCTTGTTGGTGTGTACGGTATATGTAGGAGAAACTGGCAGCTCCATATTTACTAAAATTCAGGAACATGAAAGATGTATTAAAAAGAAAGAAATTGTACAATCAGCTTTCATTAAATACTCTACAGATCATATTTTTAATGAAAAAATGTTCTTGCTTCTATCCCCAATTGCTATAAATAAAAATTGAGGAAATCATTTCGAATTTGAAATCACCCTAATAGCATGAATAGAGTCTCGGGTTATGGTCCGTATTGCAAGTGAAACACGATAATTACACTGGATTACGGTTCAGTAAACTCGAGACAGGTACAGATACATAACTTCTGTTTCTACAACCAGTGTTCTAATCTCAAAGATTCCTGAAGATATATCATATAATCATAGGCGAATCGTCGAAATGTTACACCTAATTAATATGGTCTAATCCTAAGAACTACGATTTATCCATTATTAAATTTGACTGAGTGCCGAAATTATTTAATCTGGCATATTAACATATTGTACAAAATAATCTTTCTAAACTTTTTAAACATCAGAATTTCTTTCGAAAAGACCCGAATCCTTGATAACTATAAGGTTTACCCTCAGCTTGTTGGCCAATCATTAAATATTAAGATTACATTTAGTAATTAATTTTACCTTTATTAATCAAGAGTTACAAGTGGAAGCGTTGTAACTTGGAGTAGACATCTCACTACATAGTTAGTAACTAATATTACTACCCCTAACCCTGAATTGCCAAGGCTCTACGGAAGCTATGCTGTGTCTTTCCTTCTTCTGTAGTGCGATACCGAGAAAACGTGAGACGCCGTCAAAAAACGTTACTTCATATAACGACATGCAATTCACTTTGTTAGTGGGGGACACAAGTTAAATTAAAGAATTACGGGAAATTTTTAAAACACATACATATCTTAGGAAAATAATTAAAAAAAAGCATCTTGCAACTAATATTAATGAAAAATAGAATATCCATTTTTTTCATGGACTAGGTATACTTTCAACATTGGGTTGGGGAGGGTCTTTGAGGTGATCGCCTTCGATTTTCTTTTGATTTTAATATGTTAACGGGCGAAGTTATTTTTACTAAAAGGACGTATTATATTCATAAAAATATTAACCACTGACATTTTTGCGTTTTTTCACGTCACAGAGCGCGTTGATCACGAAAAACAATAACTCATTTCCGTAGGTCTATTTGTTTATTAGTATAACTTTAAAAAGAATTACATATTTATTAAAAAATAATTGAACTAGGAATGTAGTATACTGTGTAATTTTTTTATATTAATATATAAGAGAATTAAGAGGCGAGAAGGATAGTTAGAGGGTTATTATGTATATATCGAGTTATTTTCAAGATTTTTGAAGTCTAGGATTTTGAAAATTGTATTCTTTTTTTAAAATTTTATTATTAGGAGTGGGGTCGGAATTGGATATGTTTTTAGTGCTATACACATGTTCAGAATAACTATTTTTAACTATTCATAGTCAAACATATAAAGCTTCAAAAAGATAAAGCAGAGAGTTAGAAGATTTGTTTCATTCAAGACTTCTTGGAGTGGAGGAATCTGAATATTTTCATCAATTTCAGCTACTAAAGCCGACCATTTTTTAGCCAAAGCGTCACTCTTGAAATATACGAAAAATGCAACACTCGAATTGCTGATTTACTATCAGGTGTTGACATATTCTCCTTTACAACTGATATGTGGACATCTGACGTAAATAATAAGAGCTCTATAAGTTTGACGGACCATTGGCTAAATAAAGATTTTAAAGCAATACATTTTATGCTTAATATCAGAGGCCTAAAAGGTAGTAACACCAGCGAGAACATCAAGAATGCCAAATATTTTTATGAAAGTGGAGCTAACATTAAAAAAGCTGCAAAAGACTTGGAAATAAATAACGGATCATGGTTTATACATATCCAGCAACTGGTAGTAAGCAACTCTCTAAAAATGCAAAAATCTGTGTTGGGCGATATAAGTGTCGGAAGGAGGATCGTAACTCATTGAAACCACTCTGCTTCCAGAATGAAATTAGAACAAATTCAGAGATATTTTAATATTGGACTGAAAAAAATGGTACCTGCACGATGGCGTTTCATATGTTATCTATTAGAAAGGCTTTTTTAACAAAGAAGACTATCAGCTTAATTGCTGCCGAAAATGTCTCACTTTTTTCTTTGACACCAAGTTAGTAGAACCTAATTAAAACTTACTGGAACTTGTATAACTCCTTAAACAAACTAACAAATATTTCAGTAGTTAAGTTGGCGATGTGGAATCTGTGGCACAATGACACTACTCAGTATATATCTAGACTAGTAAATCATCGCGCTTGATGAAGCTAACATGGTTGGCGAAACGCATATCGAGTGCAAAAATAAAGTGTTTTGGTGTAGTGGTGATATATACTTACTAATTTCAATAGTTCATGGTATATAATATCAGAAGTAATTCTGACATCTATGCAGAATAATTTACTTATAGGTTTCAGCAAGAGACTTGCAAATATTGAAATTTTAGTTACCACGTTTTTTGGATCTAAATTTAAAGACGAATATTTTACTAACAAAAAGTTAAAGTTAAAAGAGACATTTTAAAATACATCAAACAAAAGTATTAAATACGTACAGTACCAAAAAACGTAAGAAATAGAATCAGACATGTTGAGATGTATTTCCTAATATTGGCCAACAGACAGATAAAAATAAAAAGAAGGAGGAATAGACCAGGTAGGAGAACTTGATCTTAAGTTTCTTTTAGCACCAGCTTCTTCAATATTTAGTGAAAAATATCCTGAGATTGAAAATATAGCTTCTGAAAATGGGGAAATACTATATAACATAATGCTACATTACAATTTACCTTTGGTCGATATTAAATATTATAATATTCTGTATATAAGTGTAAGTTTTGTACTAGTATAAATAGTTTAGGTTTGTTGTCGTTGTTATATTTCAAATATTTCTTCTTAGAAATATTCTGAATTAGTTTAATTTTACTTAAAAAAAATGCAGGTTTCCTGGCTGGTTAATAAAGTATTCGACCAAACTGGGTACCCGGCCAAATCAGCGGGAATCCGGCTTCAACCGAGTAGACCTGTTACATCTCTAAATATATGTTGTTAATAGCTTTTTCAGGGTACTTGAAATCCAGGAATTTAATAATTTGTGTTATTGTACATTGCTTTCTGTTATTTATAACCAAATTTACAAAAGGTTAAGTGGGTGAGGAAGAAAGTTTGAAGAATTGTTCTGTACACAATATACACATGCTTTTCAAGATTTTTGCAGTTTTGGAGAGAAATCCAAAATTGTGTCATTTTTTCATTATTCTTCTTTGCAGTGAGTTATGGTAACTAAATTAAAGGTGTTGCTCCATATATGTTGTATTACGAGGCAAACTAGCTGGCGCTAGTGAGATTACTTTTATTATAAAATTTGACATTTTTTATTGGTGAAACAGTGGCAGCTCAGAAATAGGCCGATTAGTTTGTTTACAGTGAACGTTAAAAAAAAAACAGTTTTCTGAATAAACGGAAATTTCACGTGAAGGTTTTCATTGCATCATTTTTTACGATTTTTGTAAAGGCCTAACTCAACAACAATGCCTCGAATAGCTTCTGGTAATGAATCACCATCAGAAGAGACTGTTTACAATTGGTTTACAGAATTTCGTCATGGTCGTGCTTCCTTTAGCGACGAATTTCGTGAAAGTTTACCAAAATCAGTTGCTGTTCTAAAAAACATCGATGCTGTGCGCAACATGATTGAAGAGGATCGGCATGTCACTTACCGTGAGATGGAGGCAGAGCACTTAGCTGTGAAAAAGATCTGTTCCTTAAAAACGGGTCAATTGTTGTAAGGACATGTTCAAAAAATTCGACCGAGGACATACAAAATCCATCGTAACACGAGACGAATTCGTACGAGCCGGAAACTAAGCAACAATCAACTGTTTGGGTGTTCCAAGATGAACCGAATACAACAAAAGTGGTTCGTTCGCGAAAATGATCGATTGCTTTTTTGGTTATACTGGACATGTTGCAACCATTGCTTTAGAGGATCGAAGAACAGTTAATGGTGAATGGTGTACAACAATTTGTTTGCCAGAAGTTATCGATGAAATCAGGAAAAACAACCGAAAACGTCGTCATCATTCTTCATCATGGCAATGCCAGGTCTCACACAGCACGTCGAAAAATTGATTATTTGACGGAGAAAAACATCGAAATAATATCTCATTGCCCGTATTCTCCTGATTTATCGCCTAACGATTTCTTTTTGTTCCCGAATGTCAAAAAAAAAATGCGTAGACAACGATTTTCATCACCTCAAGAAGCTGTTGAATCCTTCCAAAACCATGTTTTTCAAGTACCAACTTCAGAGTGGAAAAAATGTTTAGAGAATTGGTTAGAACGCATGTAAAAGTATATAAATCTTAAAAGCGAATATTTTGACAAACAATGAAACGATTTGTATCATTTTTTTTTTGTTTCATTGTTTTTGTAAAAACTTAAAAGGTAGGCCTCATATGCGTCGTCGAGAAATCTGAAAACTCTGTTATTTTTGCATTATTTTCAATTATTTAGATTTAAATATGTAACGAGTTAAAGGGACGGAAGGGGAGTTAGATGTGTTGTTTCATCATGTTACACGCCCTTTTTGCGTTCTTGGAGTGAAGAGAGCTCAAAACTGTGTTGTTTTTTTTTCATTATTTTCGTTTTTAGCAGAAACAGTATCCAGTAAGTAAATAACCTTAAAAAATAATTAGCATTATTCCACCTTATTCTTGTTTTTTGATTGGAAAAAACGGCTTCTTTAAAATATCAGATAGTAATGATTATTCTTTAGTATGAGTAAACCAAATATAATAATAATAATGTCTTTGTAATTGACAGGGTAATATTACAAAAAACGAAATTGAAGCCAGGCTTCCTCATTTAACCTATACGGTTCATTCAATAATAATAACTAAATTTATATATATGAACTAAAAACTACATACATAAATATAACTGTGATACAAATGTTGTTTGAGACATGGTAAAAACACAATAATACTACATTTCGACGCAACGGTGACATAAAAGACCGGATCAAAACAGGTGGCAAATCATGCACGGGACGCCAATGTTATCAACATGTTGCGTGCCCTATGTTTAAACGCGGTGGGTTTTTAATTGTCTTAAGTCTGCAGGCAACTTATTGTAAGACATTGATATCTAATAGCTAAATGATCGTTCAAATAAAGCTGTTCTATGATAAGGAGGAGCGATGGTAAATTTTTGCCTCAAATCTAAAGCATGAGCATCATATCTAAATTTAATTTTCTGATACAAATATTTTTTTGAAAATTATCTTATTAAATAGAACCAAACTATATAAATACCTTCTTTCGCTCATAATTAGCCACCCAATCTCTTTCATTCCGGCACTCAGTCCCCTCTCATACTTTCTTATGCCACCAATTAGTCGCACCAACAGTTCTGCATACGCTGTATACGTCTGACATCCTGCTCCACAAGACAGGGTCCATACACAGTGTCGCAGAAAGCAAAGTGCGACAGCACTAATGATTCTCACAAGGATTTTTTCAGAGCGGCATTCAATCGTATTTATTATACGACTTGTATTTGCAAAGGAAGTAGTGGCGGTACATTACTTTACTATTTTTTTAATATTTCGGCATTTAACGTGGTCATTTCAATTAGCATAATGTTGAGAGTTGTGTTTTTTCATAAGCAAATAACGTGAAAGGAGGAAAAAAAGTTACAGGTGTTAAATCAAGTGAATATGTCGAGTTGTCTAATGCAAGGAATTGTTTTTAGTATTCCGTACGGAACCCTTATAAGATGACTTCGGTGTCGTCTGTCTGTCTGTCCGTCTGTCTGTCTGTCTGTCAAACCCGATTTTCTCCGAAACTATTTGTCGTAGAAAGTTGAAATTTGGAAATAATATAGGAATTGATGGCTTCACCATGGCCATCAACCTCATTAAAGCCGTGTAGTTTTGAAAGTTAAATTTTGGGGTTAGTTTTGGGGGATGAAATCGGAGGTGAAAAAAATTTTTTTTTACTAGATCATGTCAAATGAAAGCTTGTGAAAACACGAGTAATATATATATATATATATATATATATATATATATATATATATATATATATATATATATATATATATATACAGTAATACCCCGCTTAGCGCGACCCCGTTACGCGCGGTTTCACTATAACGCGAATTTCAAATTTCGCGCTCATGTAGTCATTAACTTCTCTATGGTCGCGGGGGGATCCCCGCTTTCTCTGAATATTCTCTTTGAAGAATTGGGAATTCCCTGTCCTTCGACTTTGTTCTATGGGGATTTCCTCGTTCGTTTCGTGTGTTCATTTGTTCCGTAATGTTAGTTCGGTCGGCTGGCAGTTTTGTTTTAATATTTATTGGAGATACATACATACATAATTTAACCCTACGTTAAAAATGCCGCCTGTAAAGAAAAAAGAGCGTAAAAGCGTCACTTTGGAATTGAAGATGAAAGTGTTAAGAAGAATGGAAAATCGAGGCAAAGCAACAATTGTTGGGAGAGATTTTGGACTCTCAGAATCGACTGTGAGAACGATTTATAAAAATCGGGAAAAAATTAAAATCTCCAGCGAAGGTTCAACACCTATAAGTGCAACAAAACTTTCTCGTTCGAGATCATCTATCTTAGAAAGAATGGAGAAATTACTGTCAGTCTGGATCGAAGATTTGAATAAGAAGAACACACCACTAAGTCAAGATCTCATATGCACAAAAGCAAAATCTTTGTATGAGATGCTGAAAACAAAAGAAGGAGAAGGGAGTGCCACTCCGACTTTTGCTGCCAGCAGAGGCTGGTTCCATCGGTTCAAGCAGCGTTCTAATCTTCACAATATCCACATAACAGGCGAGGCGGCCAGCGCGGACATTCAAGCTGCAGCTGAGTTTCCAGACAAGTTTCAAGACTTCGTTAGACGAGAGAAAATTCCTGCTTGTCTCATCTTCAATGTTGATGAGACCGCACTTTACTGGAAAAAAATGGCATCTCGAACATTCATTTCTAAGGAAGAACGTCAAGCCAGTGGTTTCAAAGCTGCGAAAGATCGACTAACACTTCTGCTGGGTGGTAATGCCACTGGTGATTTCAAACTGAAACCTTTACTAGTGTACCATTCAGAAACACCCCGTGCAATGCGAGGCACAGACAAGACAAGTCTACCAGTTGTGTGGCGATCAAACAGAAAGGCGTGGGTTACACGGGAAATTTTTCAAGAATGGTATTCTAATAGTTTTTGCCCATCAGTCAAATCATACTGTGACAGAAATGGGCTTGAACCTAAAGTTATATTACTCTTAGACAATGCCCCAGGACATCCAACCTCACTTGATACGCCCAGAGACTTAAAAGTGTACGTAAAGTTCCTTCCACCAAACACTACGTCAATATTACAACCTACGGACCAGGGAGCAATAGCAAACTTCAAAGCTTATTACCATCGCCGCACTTTTAGCCAACTAATTCATGAAACTGACGGGGAAGGAAGACAGTCTATGCGAGAGTGGTGGAAGTCATACAACATTATGAAGTCTATTCACAACATAGAAGAGGCTTGGAAGGAAGTTAAAATGAGTTGTATGAATGGGGTGTGGCGTAATCTTTGGCCAGATGTAGTGGAAGCACCTAGAAGAATTGTCCAGATGCAGAGACAAGTGCTTGAAGACATTGCTGCAATGATTGAGGGGTCTGAACTTGAAGATGTCACGGTAGAAGATCTCGTAGAACTTGTAGCAACGCACGACGATCCTATTAGCAATGAAGATCTGATCGAGTTACAGAATAATCCTATCTACGATGAGGAAGAACAAGTAGAAGAGAAAGTTTTATCTTCAGGGGAAATACAAAATGCACTTTCAAAAATTTATTCAGGTTTGGACATATTGCAGAGTATAGACAATAATGATGACCGTGTCTTGACCGTGTGTCAAACAATTAAAAACAGTGTTGGGTGTTATGAACGTATTTTACAAGAACGTAAACAAAACGTTACCCAAAAGACAATAGATGTATTTTTCCGTAAAAAATAAGAGTATGTATTGCATAAAGTGTTCTTAGAATTAAAGTGATTGATTAAAATGATTTGTATTTTTTTGTATTAAATTTTGACTATGTTTAATCATAAACCTCGATATACGCGAATTTCAGTTAACGCGATTTTTTTCGGAACGTATCCCTCGCGTAAAGCGGGGTATTACTGTATATATATATATATATATATATATATATATATATATATATATATATATATATATATATATATATAATGTAGTACTTGGACTCACTTTTCTTTGTATTATTTTTAAAAAGTTTGCGAAAAATCGCTGGCCCCCCCATCTTATCTCGAAAAGTACTGATCAAAAAATTTTGAAAATAATTCTGGAATGTTTTCCACGGGGTGTATATTGAACGAAAATTATCACGAGTGCATTACCTTTAATAACTTATTTGGTATATAAAAAAAACAAAAATTTCAAGGTCATCAGTTTTCATTAAAGATGGGAAACAAACTTTGGGGTGTGTTTTGTGAATTCACTGATCATTTTATACCACCGTAACAATTTTTTTTATTTTAAAAGCAATCAACGTGCGGAACACTAATTGTGCAAGTTCAACTTGCACTTGACCGGTTATTATTTCGCTCTAAAATTATCTCACAATGTCGGAATGAATCACGTTTTATTACCAGTGATGATCATTTGAACGAACTTTGAGTTCTGACAAGTAACTGAAATATTGTGCACTGTTGATTTTGATTTCTTCAGCTCATCTACAATCAATATCAGGGATATTTTCAGGTTTTCTTTGATAAAATTACGGGCAATTTTAATGTTAATTTCACTAGGTTCAATTGTTATACTGTCGACTACCGCTTAAGTCATTCGTACACTTGAGTACAGGATAAGTATTCATCACCATATAATTTTCTAATGAATTATAAAATTAAATTTTTTATGCAGTCCAAACTACTCCTAAAATGGTTTTCCTTCTAAAACTGAAAAACACGTTAATGCTAAACAGTATAATAAAATAGGAAAGAAAATTTAAGGCGGATATCTCGATCAGTTTCCGCATTTTATGAAAATTTTTGTTATTAGTGTTAAAATACATACAAAAGAGGTATGCAAATAGAAGATTTCTATATTCTACGGTAATAATTATGAATAAATAGGCAATAAAAATGTTGAAAAACTTATAAAAATTTACAATATATTACTTTCAATATAGTAGTTCCGCAATATTAAAATACACATTTCAAGAGGTTTTTATTATATAGTACTATAAGGTATTTCCTTACATGTTGCTTAATAGAACGTACTTACGTATATTTTTATATAAAAATAATTAATACTAATTTTAAATTTCTGCATTTACCCACTTCAATTTATTGATTGTATAAGTATTACGATACTAGATTGCAATAATTAGCAGAGCGTAAAAGATATGTTGACATAATGGATTGTATCAACTGTCCCATAGCGCTGTATTTCATAAAATATATGCTTTTTCCAACTGTTATTTACCTCTTCATAAAAACGTAGTCTAATATGTTTTATAATAATAATAAAAAGATATTATATTTCAAATGACGTAGTTCAGAGTTCGGTTTTAGACCCCACTTTTGTCATAATTTTCTCAATGACTTAATAAATGCAATCACAAAAACAAACTTAACCTTATAGAGAGATGATGCAACCCTATATACTGAATAATCCCTTATTAGGCTTTCCTTAAATACACAAAATTCCCCAGATATCGTAGCATTTATTTAGATCTTTACAGTCAACTGACTAATCAATCATCGCTCCTGATGAAGCTAACATGGTTAGCGAAACGCGCGTCGAGTGCAAAAATAAAGTGTTTGGTGTAGTGGTGATATATACTGAGCAGTGTCATTGTGCCAAAGACTCCATATTCCAAACTTACATGTATTAGTAGTATATATCGCTCAGAAAAGCCTTAAGCGGGCTACATCCATCGAATACTTTCCATGAAAATACTTGTAGAATACGCTACGTTCCGCCTGTCGTAGAAGGCGACTTAGAGAACAACCTAGATGGTAGATATCCAGATCCCACCAGCATCGCCCGGTGTGATACCATCGCATCGGCTTAGGCTGCGTGAAGTTGCTTAACATTTCGTGGCTATGCCGATGTCCCGGACAGTGGGACCAAATAGCATGATGAGGCACCTGGATTCAAAAAATTCCGGAGGTAAAATAGCCCCCCGTTCGGATCTCCGGGTGGCGACTGGTTCAGGGGCGTCAACATGCAGAGATCATAATTTTAAAATAGATTTTTGCAACATACCAGGTTTAAACTTTAACATAAATTCAGTGCAACCAACACCTGCAATCAAATAAATCTCATGTACTATCTCTCTCTGTGAAACTAAGGTCAGTTTATCCACCAGTATAATCAACTATCTTCATCCCGGGTACGACTTATATTTCCGATTTAGGCGTAACTTTGGAATCCGTCTTTTTACCAACGAGAAGAGGCTCTGTAGCCTCCAAACTTTGATGTTATATGGTTAAAAATAACGACTCAACAAACCACAACGTTCATCTGCATCCTCTATTAAATATTCAAATACGACCGACGAACAAGGTCGTGAAGCTGAATCATTCTCAATCAGTTGTTGCTTAAGCTTATTGATGAACCAACATGGATCCCTAATCGAGACGGGAGTTCGGCAGTCTTCTTGATCTGTTTTTAACCACCAATCAGGAGATTTATACGGTAACCGTAAATCCACCGTTAGGTTCTTCCGACCATAAACTACTTTCGACATCGAGTATCCTACCAATCACTGACAGAGAGGCACCTAAACCGCTAAAGATTTGGCCCTACAAATCTGCTAAATGGGAAGATCTCATGGAATATTTTCAAACTTTCCCTTGGTTAGACGTTTGTTTTCGGCAAGTCTTGGTTTGACCGAAAATGCAAAGAAGTTGTTGCTTCTAAACATCTTGCCTACTGACAATGGCGTAAAAATTCTAACACCACAAATCGTAACACCTTTGTTCGTGCCCGGAATAAATGCAAAGACATTATCGACGAAACCAAGGAGGCCCACAATCAACGAATTATAAACAAACTTCTCGCTTGTCCCTACAATTCCAGATCCTTTTGGCTTATCGCTATGGCAGTTAGTCAAAAATTAACCGAATCCACCATTTTACCACTTACACGGCCAGATAATTCTATTGCAACAATAACTGTTGAGAAAGCGAACTTGTTGGCTGAACTCTTTGCTTTACATTACTGACGATTTCCAACAAAAAACACCACCTACTATTCCCATAGTGCAGTCAAGGATGCTGCAAGCTTCTGGCGTTGACGGAATACCTACCATAGTTTTCAAAAACTGTGCGAGGGTACTAACACCAGTTTTCTGTAGACTTTTCAACATACCCTACAGAAAGGGAATATTTCCTTTCTGCTGGAAACGTGCCACAGTTCAGCCGATACCTAAAAAAGGCAAAAAGACCTTGCCAAATAACTACTGACCAGTCGCACTGCTTTCAATAATATCGAAAGCCATGGAAAAGGCCATCAATCAGCATCTTCTAAAATATCTTGAAGAATTCAACATTATTAGCGATCATCAATATAGCTTTCGTACACTAGATCAACATGAGATCTTCTGACTTATGTAACATATGTTTGGAACAACACAATTGAACACTTTGGAGAATTTCGAGCGGTTGCTCTTGACATATCCAAGGCATTCGACCGTGTTTGGCACGATGGGCTGTTGGCTAAACTACGTTCTTCTGGTATGTCTGAAAAATTCTGTTTGTGGCTCTCATGTTTCCTCAGAGAGTTTTCTTTAGGAGTGGCAGTCAACGGATTCCCTTCTAACACCTTCACTATCAACGATGGTGTGCCCCAAGGCTCTATACTGTCTCCTACTCTCTCTCATTAGTGAGTGATCTGCTGGAAAAGACCGGGAATCCAATCTACAGCTTTGCAGATGACAGTACGCTTATCTCTTCATTCATTTTGAACGCTCGGACATGGGCTACTCAGACGAATACCAGCAGACAGCAGGAAGTCATTCAACTTAACAAAGACCTGGAAGAAATTCTATCTTGGGGTGACTATAACCAAAAGGAATTTAACGCTACAAAAACCCAAGCGACAGTTTTTTCTAAAAATGTTCATGTTGCTGAACCCGACATAGTTATGTCAGGGCACTCCATTCCTTTAATATCGTCACTCAATTTGTTGGGCGTTAATTTGGGAGCAAATTTGTCCTGGAGTGAACATGTTGCAGGCATAGCAAGGAGAGCTTCTCAAAAGTTGGGAATATTATTTCGAACCAGAAAGCTTCACACTCCACAACAAGTGTTAATTCTTCACAAAGCTCAAATTCAACCAACTATGGAATACTGCTCCCATGTTTAGGGCTCCGCTCCCAAACATACACTGCATTTGTTGGATCCTATTCAAGAAGAGCTGTTCGTCTGATTGGAAATCCAGAACTGACCGGTGGCCTTGATTCGCTGGAACATCGAAGAACTGTTGGTGACTCGAGCCTATTCTACAAGTATTTTCATGGAAAGTGTTCGAAGGATGTAGCCTGCTTAATTCCTCCCAGAGCGGTGCATGTTAGAAACACATGTCACGCTAATACTTCACATCCATATAAGGTCCAGCTTGTTACTCCTCGTACAGCACTTTTCAAGCAGTCTTTTATCATCCCTTTGGAATAATTTGCCCAGGACTGTGTTTCCCACCAAGTACAATTTACAGCGATTCAAGAACAACGTGAATCGCTTTTTCCGCACACATGTAGCTCCTGTAGCGCTTTAGGAACTTCCCTGCAGCACGTGTGCTAGACCCAAAAAAAAAAAGTCGCCAACGGTTCTTCGATGTTCCAAGTTGCCAAGGTTTCTGGTGAGCTCTGGGTTTCCCAGCCCTCTTTTGAATAGAATCGAACAAATGCAGTGTACGTTTGGGAACAGAGCCCCAAACATGGGAGCATTATTCCATCGGTTATCGAATTTGAGCTTGGTACGGAACTAATAGTTGTGGAATGAAAAGCTAAACCTTTTAGTTCGAAATAGTGTTCCCAGCTTTTGAGAAGCTTTCTTACAGTTTGACTGACGATTCTAGAGGAATAGAGTTTACCTACATAACTACGTCAGGTTCTGCAAAGTTAACTTTTTTAGAAAAAACTGCCGCTCGAATTTTTGTAGCGTTAAATTTCACTTGGTTACTGTCACCCCAATACGGTGAGTGGCTAGAGCTTTTAGATTTGACAAAATTACGATAAAATCGTTCACCGCGTCATCGTGATCGCTCAAAGCTTAATTTTCCGCAGAGAAGAAAATCGGATCTGATTCTTTACGGGAGATGTGCTGTTTTTAAAATTTATAAAATGGATTTTAAAGAAGGAATAAGAATATCAAGTGCACACTCGTGAGTTGTAATGCGTAAATACTGTTGCACGTATGTTTGTATATATATATATATATATATATATATATATATATATATATATATATATATATATATATATATATATATATATATATATATATAATATATATATATATATATATATATATATATATATATATATATATATATATATATATATATATATATATATATATATAATATATATATATATATATATATATATATATATATATATATATATATATATATATATATATATATACACAAATTCACTGAAAAAAAAACCCCATACACATCCATATATGTACTACATACATAGTCGAACACTTATAATCTGTGTATTTTATATATACTTTTAAACACTGAATGCACATTGAGGTACCATAAGTAGGTTTGCATATATGTGTTTTGTGTGTGTGTGTGTGTGTGTTAATACGCATATATGTATGCGGATCCAAGTAATATAATATACATGTGCATTTGCTTGAGTATTTGCATCTTGAGTCTTCTCGAAGTTATTAGTGTTTTTGTGTTTTCGTGCGCCTACATCTTTTTTGCGCGTGCATACTTTTGTAAAAATAACAAGTTAAAATGTTGTGACATAATTATGTTTAATATTAGCATTTACAGTGATACTTATAAAATATGAATATACATTTTCGTTATGTATCTTATGCATATTTAATAATCTAAATAATATTGTATAATTAAGTAATTATATATGTATGTATATATAAATCTATATTTCTCTAGATTTAGTAATTCTTTATTTAACCATTTAGAGTGGCCTTTCTTTTTGAACATCTTGTACTTACGCTTAATTCAATCTCTTTATCACAACTTCGATTATTGTCAGTAACTTTTTCATTTAAGACTTGCATTTTCTGTTTTTCTGGAATTTTTTACTACTATTTTAAGAACATTTTTTGCTTTTGAAGCTCTATCAGAACGTCTTAGACAAGAATGATTTTTCCGTTTTCCAAGTTCTTGGAAACTTTTGGAAACACTTACACAATTTAATAAGGCTTTCGTTATTATTACCTTTTAGTTCCAGTTATCAATAGAAATATGTGAATGTTCTCGGACGATTCCTCTACCTTTTTTCACTTTATTAAACACAGAAGATCTCGCAGTCAAGCAAATGTAACAGTAACAAATACTCCCTGTACTAGAACGTCATCTTATATTTTTTGTAATACCATCTGTATATAATTTGCATTATTAATGATCTCTTTTTAATATCCTTCTCGTATTCAAATAAAGTAAGACGGCAATCACACAAATGCTATAAGGAAACTTGCTGTCATATATGAAAAAATCCTTATTTATATGATTCCTTATCATAACTTCAGTCTTTTTACTAATATGAAAAAACTCATATTTTTTCTTCCCAAAACTATCTTTTTACCGCAAGAGGGGAAAAACTTTCATTCTATTTTATTTACCTTTACAAGCAAAATTTGAATTTGACATTGTTAACAGAAAAAAATAATTTCGTTAAAATCTGTATTAAATTAAATACTAAGTACAAAGAATTCTAGATGAAGAATTCTATTTAGAATGTTTTAATTTCAACTTGCTTCGTTGATATAAATAATTGTTATAAGTTTGTGTTTATACGCTTTGTATAAGAACATACGCGAGACCATTTTACGAACGTATTCAGTTAAACAATTATGTACTATCGATTGTTGAAGTTAATAAATAAAAGAAAACAAACATGAGTTTAATAAAAAAAACAGCGATTATTATAGAATAATTTGATTCGCGTTTGTGATCTTAATATTTAGACATTATAATTTTATAACATATGTGTATAAATATTACAATTTTATAATTTTATTCTTATAATTATTATACACATGTGTATTATTAACACACACACGCACGCATGTAAACATATTTATGGTACTCGACTATGTATAGAGTTTTTTTCAGTGAATTTGTATATATATATATATATATATATATATATATATATATATATATATATATATATATATAATATATATATATATATATGTATACAAACATACCTGTAAAAGTATTCGCGAATTAATGCATCATATTTGTCCACACCTGACATTCGTATATCTTCTTCTTTATAAATTTTAAAAATAGCATATCTCTCGTAAAGAAGCAGATCCGATTTTCTTCTCTGCGGGAAATTAAACTTTGAGCGATTGCGAAAAATGCTGCGAGGACAGATTTTGTCGTAATTTTTGTCAAACCTAAAAGCATTAGTCGCTCACTGTGCCGAGATGGAATTTCTTCCAGGTCTTTGTAAAATTGGACGACTTTCTGCTGTCTGTGGTTATTTGCGTGGGTAGTCGACATTCGAGCATTCAGAGTTAATGAAGGAATAAGCACACTGTCATCTACAAAGCTGTAAATTGAATTTCTGGTCCTTTTCAATAAACCGTTAATGTAAATGAGAAAAAGAGTAGGAGATAGTATGGAGCCTTGGGGCACATCGGCGTTGAGAGTGAAGGTGTTAGAAAGGAATCCGTTGCCTTCTATTCATAAAGAACGCAATC
Organism: Pachyrhynchus sulphureomaculatus; assembly: GCA_019049505.1. Classification (NCBI taxonomy): domain Eukaryota; kingdom Metazoa; phylum Arthropoda; class Insecta; order Coleoptera; family Curculionidae; genus Pachyrhynchus; species Pachyrhynchus sulphureomaculatus. The sequence goes on from CM032449.1 coordinate 48,685,144, forward strand.
TGAGGAAACCCGAGAGCCGTAAACAAAACCTTTGACACGTACTATAAGAGCATAACTTAGACAACAATCCGTCATGCCAAACACAGTCGAATGCGTTGGATATATCAAGTATAACCGCTCGAGATTCTCCAGAATGTTCAATTGCGTCGTTCGAAACTTGTGTTACATTAATTGTTGATTCTTGCTTACGAAAACTATATTGATGATAGCTAATATTGTTAAATCCAAGATATTTTAAAAGATCCTGATTGAAAGTCTTTTCCCTAACTTCCGATTTTATTAAAAGCAATGCGACTAGTCGGCCGTTTTTTCCTTTTTTGGGTATCCGCTGAACTGTAGAGCATTTCCAACAGGAAGGAATATTTCCTTTCTGTAGGATCAGTTAAAAAGTCCGCAGTCTATACTGATATTATAATGTAGAAGTAACGTAATAAAAATGTCCTAGGCCAATCCCCTTAATTATTACTATAATAAAATCAGTGAAAGTTTTTTTCTCACAAAATTTAATTTAAATCTACAAAATTTATTGGTCAGATTATGCAAAGTAAATATTTACTCAAGTTGTAAAAATAGTTTCGGTTATAGTAATTAACAAATGAACTTATATAAGAAACGATAGACTTCATTGAGTTTATTTGTAGAAATTAATGAATTATGCAAGACGAAATTACCCAGGATATCCGTTATTTAATGGAATTTTGTCAGTTTATTTAAGTGAAATCTATTTTTTGGAATAATCGTCATTAGGCTCCGTTTGGTCAAAATATTCAACTGTTTCTTAAGTACTAATAACATTTTACTTTAACCGAGTCACACACAGTTTATTTCGTTAGACACCATCGTGATAACAGAACTTCATAGTTTAAAGAGTATTTTTATATTGTTAGAATACAAGAAAGAAAAAAATTAAAAAACATGGGGTCAAGTGCATTTGAGAAATTTTCTTCAGTTGAAAATTTACTTACCTTAGGTCTCGCAGCATAACTCGCAAATTATTCTGATGAAATATATCTCAAATAACTCTTACTTTTAAATAAAAAGAAACACTAGTGGCGATTAACAGTGGGTCATCGAGAACAAGAGTAGTACATTTGCAGTTAAAAATAATTAATTAATTCTTAAAAATTTATAAATTAAAATTATTGTCTAGTTATTAAGTGATTTTACGTCTTGAAACGAGTCACGGAATATTTCTTTACAAGTGGACTATGTAATATATACAATTTTTTACAGCTTAAGTTTGTTGCAGTGACTGGAGAACCAAATCGCAGCATTTTTTTAAAAAACTACTTTATTTGTAAAACATTTAACGCCAATGTTTTTCTGGAAAATTGCTTTAGTTAAATAAATGGGGTCGCATATATGCACAAATATTCTACGATTACTTTTAAGTTCTAAACGCCCTTCAAGCTTTTGAGAAACTTATGTTTTTGTAAGAATTTATTGATTATTTTTATCTAAAAATGTACTTCTTTATTCATTAGCAGAAACGGTACATTTTTTTATCGTACATTTGTATTTATAACACCCGAAAATCTTATATACATCCATATAAATAATCGGTCAAAAACATTTATAATAATCTTTAGTGAAGCTAGAAACAAAAAAAGATTCTGACACTGTTAGAATACCTGCCATAGTACTGAAAAAATGCTAACCTGAACTAATATCGATCTTTTGCAGACATTGTAACCTTATAGAAAAAAATCCTTTCTGCTGAAAATGTGCTAGAGTTAAGCTGATACAAAAGACAATGCAGAAACACTGTACCTAACAGCAAACTGACCAGTCACATCGCTTTCAATAATATCGAAAGTTATGTAAAATGCTATCAATCAGGATTTTTTAAAGTTTTTGGAAAGCTTCTTTAGTATTGTTAACTTTAGTTAGCAAAGATCAACAGATCTTCAAACTTATTTCACACATATTTAAAACAGCGCAATTAAGCATTCCATAGAATCTTTAGTGGTTGCATTTGATATATGGTTCAACTGCACTTTTATGATCTTGGTTTTGGGCAATCAGAACTTAGTCGTCTGCGGATTGTAATGCATAAATATTGCTGTTGTTAATCTCAAGTCCCATGTCCCTGCACTTTTTTTCCATTCTTTTAATGCTTGTTCTATGTATATCTTAAACAGTGTTGGCGATATACAACACCCTTGTTTTAGTCCTTTTGAAGTATGGAAGCCTGGTGATATCAGCTGTCCTATTTTAATTTTAATAGTAGATCCTTTGTATAAGTTTTTCAGTACTTTTATATTTGTTTGTTGTAGTGCTTCCCATAACTTTTCTATTGGTATATTATCATATGCTTTACTGAGATCTATGAAAAGGAGGTGTAGTTCTCTTCCTATAGTTATTTTTTTTTATGATTTATTTCAGGCAAAATATGTTATCCATTCAGGATCTTCCTGCACAGAATACACTTTGTTCTTCTGCTTCTTTTTCTTTGTATTCCCCCTCTATTATGTCTCTTAAAGTTCTCCCATATAGGGGACTAAGTATTGATGTTACTGTGATACCTCGATAGTTTTCATATTTTAAGCGGTCCCTTTTTTGTGTATGGATGACATAAATCTCACATTCCACTCTTTTGGAACCAGTTCGCCTAGTGAATATTTATTAATTAATTCTGTAATCATTGTTATCATTTTGTCGGTGCTATTTTTTGTCATCTCGGCCATGATTCCCCCTGGTCCGCTTGCTTTCGATTTTTCATTTTCTTAATTGTTTGTTTCACCGTTTCAGGTGTCACCTTTATTACTTCTCCCTGTATATCTATGTTAGTTGGTTCTTTGTTAAACTGTGTTCTCTTTTTAGTTAAAAGATTCTTGTAATATTCTTCTATTTCTTTGTTGTTATAATCTGTATTGTTGTTTTATTTCTTTCTAATCTAACGCTGTCAATAAATTTCCATGCCTCCGTACATCTTCTTCCGCCGATATACATTTCCACTTCTGCACTTCTCTCGTCCCATCGTGTTCTTTTTTGTTCTGTCACTGATTTTCTTTCTGATAATTTCGGCACATTTCTGTCTGTCCTCATCTGTTTTTGTATTCATCCATTTCAGATATGCTTCTTTTTTTCTTTTATTTCTCTTTCAATGTCGCCATTCCACCACCATGTTGTCGCCTGTCTGCTTCTTTTATCGATTATACCGAATACCTCTTTGGCTGCTTGATGCATAGCGTATTTTATATGTTCGTGCAATTCTTCTGTCGTGTTATATTCTTTTATTTCCAATTGTTCTTTTAATCCTTCTATGTTGTGATTTGGAACTTCTATCGTTTCCATTTTTGGATCAGTCTGGTTTTGTTTAGGATTGTCTCTCGTTTTTTCGTTTTTATATGTAAAAATCATTTTCGCTCTCGACAGGTGGTAGTAGGATCCGCATTCCGCCCCACGTTGTACTAGGACATTAAGTTAAAGTCTGATTGTCTTCTATAATATATATAAAATGCAACGTCTCTCTGTCTGTCTGTCTGTCTGTCTGTCCGTTAGTGCGTTTATCACTGGAGAACCACTTATCCGATTTACGTACTTTTTATTTTAAAACAAACTATATTTTATTACGATAGGTATCATAAGGAATGAGCAGTGACGTAAAATAGTGAATGAACTCGGCAAAAAGTTTGCCGCTAGCGCGTTCCCTTGCAATGCACAGCTTAAACCATTAAATATGAAAACAATATTCTGTAGAATATATATAAAATGCAATGTCTCTCTGTCTGTCTGTCCGTCCAATAGTGCCTTTTATCACGCGAGAAACACTTATCCGATTTACCTGTCTTTTTGTAAATAATCTTTGGCCAGGTTATATAATAATAATAATAATCTATATCTATAATATATATAAAACGCAACGTCTCTCTGTCTGTCTGTCTGTCCGTTAGTGGGTTTATCCCTCGAGAACCACTTATTCGATTTACGTGATTTTTAAAATTCATACATATGTTCTCTGACCAGGTTATAGATATATATTTTATTACATCTATAATATATATAAAATGCAACGTCTCTCTGTCTGTCTGTCTGCCTGTCTGTCTGTCTGTCCGTTAGTGCGCTTATCACTGGAGAACCACTTATCCGATTTACGTACTTTGTTTTTAAAAACATACATATGTTCTCTGGTCAGGTTATAGGCTATATTTTATTTCGATAGGTAGCATAGGGAATGAGCAGTGACGATAATAGTGAATGAAGTCGGAAAAAAGTTTGCCGCTAGCGCGTTCCCTTGCAGTACATAGCCTAAACCATTAAATTTGGAACAATATTAAGTAGCAGAGAATATCTATAATCTATAATATATATAAAATGCAATGTCTCTCTATCTGTCTCTCTGTCCATTAGTGCGTTTATCAGGCGAGAACCACTTATCCGATTTACGTGTCTTTTTTTAAATTCATACATATATTCTTTGGCCAGGTTATATAGTAATAATAATAATATATATCTATAATATATGTAAAATGCAATGTCTCTCTGTCTGTCTATCCGTTAGTGTGCTTATCCCTCGAGAATCACTTATCCGATTTACGTGATTTTTTAAATTCATACATATGTTCTCTGACCAGGTTATATAATAATAATAATAATCTTTATAATATATATAAAACGCAACGTCTCTCTGTCTGTGTGTCCGTTAGTGTGCTTATCATTCGAGAACCACTCATCCGATTTACGTGATTTTTTTTTTTATTTTTCATATAATATATGTCAAAAAAATCTACAATATATATAAAACGTAACGTCTCTCTGTCTGTTTGTCTATCCATTACTGCACTTAGCACTCAAGAACTACTTATCCGATTTACGTGTTTTTTTTTTTATAAAATACAAAGGGAATAAACAGAGACAAAATGCTAATATGTAGGAAAAAAGATGGAAGTTTAACAGTAAGCTTCTCAGAAAGACTGAATAGATGGGGGGAATACTTTAAAGAAACACTAAATGGAGATGAAAATGAGTTGAATAAGAAATAGGAAGCAAAATTAACTGAGGGGCAGGAGGGGACAAATAAACCCTGCTAAGAAGAAATAAGAGAAATACTCAGAACCCAAAAAAAGAATAAGGCCCCGGTTGGAAATTGTAGAACTGATAAAAGCTGGAGGAGTAGATATGGAAAATGAAATATGCCGGTTGGTGCAAGAAATATGGGAAACAGAAAAGATGCCAGTGGGCCGGAGAGAGTCGCTTATTTGTCCAATATACAAAAAAGGAGAAAAAACTATATGTCCTAATTATAGACCAATAGCCTTACTGGATGTCGTGTACAAGATAGTAGTGTTGACTATCAAAAACAGACTAGCAGAGAAAGCCGAGTCTATTCTTGGAGAGTACCAGTGTGGATTCAGGGAAAATAGATCAGTTACAGACCAGATATTTTCGATTAAGCAAATCTAAGATAATAGCTTGGAACAAAAATTTGGCACTACACTTGGTCTTTGTGGATTTCAGAGAAGCATATGACTCTGTAAATAGAGAAGGTCTCTACAAGATAATGGAAGAACTAAAAATTCCAAGTAAATTGATTCGCATGATGAGAATGACCCTGAATGACCCAGAAAATGGAGTGTTGGTTGAGGGCAAAGTATCAGACAAGTTTAAGGTGAAGAGAGGATTAAGACAGTGTCGACATGTCTATTTAATTTGATACTAGGGAAGATAATCCGGGAGTCAGAAATAAAAAAAATGGAACGATATACCAACAATCCTGCCAATGCTTGGCCTATGCGGATGATGTAGCAGTGATTGCAAGAGCAAAAGAGAATCTCAAAAAGCCATAAGTAGGACAGAAGAAAGGGGAAGGATGAGAGGACTAAAGATAAATGAAGAAAAAACAAAATACATGAAAATTACAAAGAAGAAGGATAATAAAAACAGCGAAAGTTTAGATATAATAAACAACTTAGGGAAAAGATATATGTTTGAAAAAGTAGACAAATTTAATTATCAGGGGGTAACAAAAACAGAGAGTGGACAAGAAAGGACGGAGATACAAGAAAGAATAGCGACAGGACAGAGATGTTTGAGGGCAATGAATCCAATATTGAAATCAAAGAATATATCACGAATAGCAAAAGAAAGAATATATACAACAGTTGTCAGACCCACGGTGACATATAGATGCGAAACGTGAAAACTGAATGCAAGAGAAAAGGAGACGTTGGAGGTGTGGGAAAGGAAAGCTTTGAGAAGAATCTACGGAGGAAGGAAAGAAGAGGGACTGTGGAGAAGAAGAACAAACTACGAATTAAAATGCCTATATATGAAACCCCTTATAAGCCAAATCATAATAAGCCAGCGATTAGGATGGTTGGGACACGTGGTAAGGATGAAGGAAGAAAGACAAGCAAAGCAAGCCCTAATAAGAGGAGTGGTTGGAAGAAGAGGCAAGAGTAGACCTCGATCTACATGGATTCAGGCAGTAAAGCAAGATCCGGAGTTGATGGGAATCCCGCACTGAGAAAAGTTAACAGGAGACAAAAAGAAGTGGAGACAAGTATGCAACCAAGCCATGGGCCTCTAAGGCTCCTCGAGCTATATAATAATATAAACATAACGAATAAGCAGTGACGATAAAGGTGAATCAAGTCCACGCGAGCGGAGCCGCGGGCACGGCTAGTATTATAATATAATCTATAATAGATTTAAGTTGCCTTGCAGGTTCTGACCACGTATATCTATGTAATTCTTTGTATTAGTAGAACCCGTTCGCAATCTTTAGTTCATTGTTTAATCTTTCTCCATTGTAGTTAATTTGCGCTTCTCCAAAGTTTCCCCCGACCATGTCCTTTCTTCGGGTTCCTGTTCGTCCTTTGAAGTTCCCTAACATTATAACTTATCTATAATATATATAAAATGCAACGTCTCTCTGTCTGTCTGTCGGTCTGTTAGTGCGTTTATAACTGGAGAACCACTTATCCGATTTACGTACTTTTTTTTTAAAAAAACATACTTATGTTCTCTGGCCAGGTTATAGGCTATATTTTATTACGATAGGGAGCATAAAGAATGGGCAGTGACCATAATAGTTAATGAAGTCGGAAAAAAAGTTTGCCGCTAGCGCGTTCCCTTGCAATACACAGCCTAAACCATTAAATATGGAACAATATTAGTAGCAGAGAATATCTATAATCTATAATATATATAAAATGCAATGTTTCTCTGTCTGTCTGTCTGTCCATTAGTGCGTTTATTACGCGAGAATCACTTATCCGATTTACGTGATTTTTTTTAAATTCATACATATATTCTTTGGCCAGGTTATATAATAATATAATATTAATCTATATCTATATATAAGTAAAATGCACCGTCTCCTCTGTCTTTCTGTCTGTCCATTAGTGTGCTTATCACTGGAGAACCACTTATCCGATTTACGTGCTTTTTTTTAAAAAAACATACATATGTTCTCTGGCCAGGTTATAGGCTATATTTTATAACGTTAGGTAACATAAGGAATAAGCAGTGACGATAGTAGTGAATCAAATCGGAAAAAAGTTTGCCGCTAGCGCATTCTCTTGCAATACACTGCCTAAACTACTAAATATGGAACAACATCATGTAGCAAAGGATATCTATAATATATAAAATGCAACTTCTCTCTCTGTTTGTTCGTGTGTGCGCTTATCACTGGAGAATCACTTATCCGATTTACGTGCTTTTTTTAAACATGTTAAACCATTAAATATGGAACAATATGATGTAGCAAAGAATATCTATAATATATATAAAATGTAACGTCTCTCTGTCTGTCTGTTAGTGCGCTTGTCACTGGAGAACCACTTATCCGATTTACGTGCTTTTTTTTTAAACATACATATGTTCTCTGGCCAAGTTATAGGATATATTTTATTACGTTAGGTGACATAAGGAATAAGCAGTGACGATAATAGTGAATCAAGTCGGAGAAAAGTTTGCCGCTAGCGCGTTCTCTTGCAATACACTGCCTAAGCATTAAATATGGAACAATATCATGTAGCAAAGAATATATAATATATATAAAATACAATGCCTCTCTGCCTGTCTGTCCGTTAGTGTGCTTATCACTCGAGAACCACTTATCCGATTTACGTGTTTTTATAAATTTATACATATGTTCTATATAATTTGATATAAGCCTAGATAATGGGAAATAAGGTGAGATAATGGGAGATAAGTATAAATAATGGGAGATAAGAGAAATACTGGGAGATAAGCAGAGATAAGTCTAGATGATGGGAGTTATGGTGAGATAATGGGAGTTAAGGAGAAATAATGGAGATAAGGAGAAATATTGCAAGATAAGTCGAGATAAGCCTAGACAATGGGAGATAAGGTGAGATAATGGGAGATAAGGGGAAATAATAGGAGATAAGGAGAAATAAAGGGAGATGAGCAGAGGTAAGCCTAGATAATGGAAATTATGTAGAGATAAAGGGAGATAAGGAGAAATAATGGGAGGTAAGAGGAAATAATGGCAGAATTTTATTACGTTAGGTAACATAAGGAATAAGCAGTGACGATAGTAGTGAATCAAGTCCACGCGAGCGGAGCCGCAGGCACTGCTAGTTACTTATAATTTTAACAATATCAAAACTCGTTCAGAATATTTATCTTGTGTCTAGAATCCTTGGTATAATATATATATTCCAAATGTTGAGTGTTCAACATACCTTATTGAAGTATATTGCTTTATTTCTGAATCACATAAATTAGCTAGTTATATCGTCTAAATTTTACTTTTAACTAGTTTTATGTATGAAAATTTTGAGTTTTGCAAATTAATAAATAAATTAATAAGTAATAAAAAGGTATGTCGGACAAACCCAAAAATTGTGATAAAACGGTACCTCAACATATACCAAAGTTGTGAGAAAACTTCTTGTTTTGAGCATAAAGATGATTTCAAATAGAGTCAAGACATATATATTTTCCAGTTTATTTATTTTAAGTCTCCTGACAAAGACCCTATCTGTTTAAGTAAACTCCAGACACTTATACAGAGGATTATAAGATCGAATAGAATCCCAGATCTCAGAAGGGGAGAAAAAGAAGATCCAAATAGACGCTTAAATCTACTAAACTCTATACTGAAATTAACAACAAAAATTATTATAACAAAAATAAACGCGAGAATAAAACTGAAAGAAGAAGAGCTAGGATTCAGAAGTGGGCGCTCATGCACTGATGCCGTATTCTTTGTGAGACAGGTAAAAGAAAAATCCATAGCATACTTGCGCCTGATAGACTTAAAAGAAGCATTTGACAATGTGCAAATAGAAGACGTTTATTAATCTGTTATATAACAGGAACATACCAATAGACCTACTTAAAACTATCGAGAGTATATATAAAGACAATAAAATAGTCGCAAAATTAGCAGAAGGAATGATAGAACCAATCAACTATGAATCTGGAATCGGTCAGGGAGACTCTTTAAGTTCTCTTCTATTTACTTATAAAGAAAGAAGGGATATAGAATGGGTAACAGAGAACTTATTATATGTTATTCAGATGACGCTATAATAATGGCTGAGACCGAGACTGATCTGCAAAGGCTGCTATACAAATTCTACATAGCAGCAAACTAATATAATATGCCAATCTCAAATGAAAAAATCAAGGAAATAGTAAAAGCAAAAGAGCCGATCAGATACAGGCTGGTGTGGAAGATAAACTAATAGAACAGGTGATGGAGGTCGACTAACTGAGCATCAAAATATCTAGTATCGGAAAAAATCAAGGAAGAAGTAAAACATCAAATTAACAAGGCTAATAGGATAGCAGGATGCCTCAATGATACCATATTTAGAAATAAATTCCTCTCCGTTGAGACCAAAACAAGAATATACAAGAGCGTAATACGACTAGTAATGACTTATACATAAGAGATAAGATCCGATACAAGTATAGAAAGTAGAATACATAGGAAGAATGGCAAACAACAGGATAATACGGATAGCAAAAGATAAGTCACCGAATGGAAGAAGATCAATGGGTCGTCCAAGAGAGAGATGGAGCGACGATCTATAGAGCAGGGAACAAGGAAAACATGCAATAGTGCCTAGCTATAAGTCGAAAGAAGAAGACTTATTTTAGAAGTTTTGACTTTTTCTCGTATACGAGGCTGGTTTGAAAAGTCCGTGCAAAAATAAAAACTACTTATGTGTTTGGGGTAAACCTTTTTTTTATTTTTCGACATAGTCTTCTTTTAGGCTTATAACACTTCGTCCAACGATGTTCTAGTTTGTTGATCCCTTCCGAATAATAGGATTTGTCCAAGTCTGCAAAATATCCATTAGTGTCTGCAATCATCTCCTCGTTTGAATAAAATCTTTGTCCCGCCAGCCATTTCTTCAAATTGGGGAACAAATAGTAGTCCGAGGGAGCCAAGTCTGGAGAATAGGGGGATGTGAAACGAGTTGGAATCCTATTTCCATTAATTTTGCGACCACAACTGCTGAGGTGTGTGCTGGTGGCGTTGTCGTGATGGAAAAGGACTTTCTTGTGGGCCAATCGCGGGCGTTTTTCTTGCAGCTCGGTTTTCAAACAGTCCAATAACGATGAATAATATTCACCTGTAATAGTTTTTTACCCTTTTC